>JAZDUA010000026.1:3762500-4257500 GCA_038098605.1 Gryllus longicercus
TATATATATATATATATATATATATATATATATATATATATATATATATATATATATATAAATGCTAATATTAAATATGCAATAGTAATAAATATTTTCATTATTATTAATAACAAACTATTTTATACAAATGCTATCCTAATTATAAAAGTAAATTACTGAATCTAATATTATGTTATGAACATTGCGCTGCGTACAACAAAATAAATGCAAATATCCACGGTCTAGAGAGTTATTATCATTAAAAAATAAAATTATGAATCCTTTTTTAAGATTTAACAGTCTTATCAAATCCCAATAAGTGTCATTTTGAGATATTAAAAGTTTGCATGCGAAATTCTGTTCATTCAAATTTTTCATAACAACAAAACCATATTAATAAACTTGAGTGCGTCTACTTACCTATAAGTTTAAATACTTGAGAATATAAATAATAATTGGAGGCTGCTCATTTGATTCAATGTTGGAGATAGTGAAGCAAATGCCTTTTAGAGGTGAGGATTAGAAAGAAGAATTTGCATTTCTATTCAGAAAGAGGTTTAGTAATAACTTATCATGTTCACATAAGGGGTTATGAACTGAAGTCTAAGAATATTGAAAAAACAACATTAACGATTTATGTCCGAGACCACAACTGGCACTTTTTCCCTACTTAACCAGTACAAAAATCCCTCGGGTGTCCGGATGGCCTAGATCGCAAAGGCAGTAGTGACGAAGCGATCTCGGACGGAAGGATCCCGGCTTCGAGTCCCACCTCGGGCATGGTTGTATTGTGTTCGTCCTTTCACCCCTATCATCACCATATCATGTCATCCTCATAGTTACCAAACCGTTACACGCTAATGACCTAGAAGTTGATGTGACCTTAAATAACAAAAAAAAAAAAAAATCTCTCAGGGAATAACGCGTTCTTTGAGACGTCGGGTGTCGCCCCTGGCCTTGTCGTGTGGCGGGGACTGTACCTGCGCCGTACGGGCGGATTAGGAGGCGAGCAAAGCCGATCTCGGGGCATTGCATCCCCGAGCGACATAATCCCTCGATAGACGCGCGCGACCGCAGGGGCGGAAAGGCGGCGCCCCCTCCCCCCTTCGCCTGTTGTGGACGCCCGCGCGACATGTCCATGGGCGCGCCAGATTGTCTTGCTCACAGCAATGGGTAGAGGACCGTACTCTTGGACCATGCGGATGTTTAAACAACGATGTTGGAAACAATTTTTGGCTGTGAGATTGAATTTTCTAATACATGGATATTTTGTTCAAAAAGTCAACAATTGCGATAACATTATTTCTTGACAGTTCTGCTAAAATATTGATTACCTATTGTTTGTAGTAGCTCGTTTGTTATATAATCATCACTAGCAAGAAACATATTATCAATATTATTATGAACATAAGAATAAAATTAAAATAATAGTAATTATAATTATTATTATTATTATTATTATTTTATATATGTGTACAAGTTAAAACCTACATTATATTTGTGAAAACAGTGTTCCTCCGTTTCTTGAGTTTAAGGGCGCCTATCTGAAGATCTTGACAGTTCGTGTTTTCTTTTTTTTTTTTTTTTTTTTCATATCCTTCTAATCCGTTCTGGATGCTGCTGGAATGGCTACGTCCACTTTCCACACTGTTTTTCTTCAACTACAATGAGATCTAGCCTATTACTATTATTATTATTATTATTATTATTATTATTATTATCTTTTTACTGATCTGGTTTTTACCATTATTATTATTGTTCTCGTTCTTATTGTTATTGCTTTTTATCAGCCTTACTCAATCCTGCATTAGAAGATGATCTCTTGCCACCCATCTTAGGCCGTTTATTAGGGAAAAGTAGGGAACGTAACGTAGGTGTACCTCCACAGCGTCCCAAACGGGATAGGAAGAGATGCATGAGAAAGAGAGGGACTTGGGAAAAAATGGCGCACCTTAAGGTGCTGACATCCTAAGGTGACAACTATTTAATCGCTTAAAATTTTAAGAGTTGTAGTGCTGGGACTATTTAGCCTCTTCGGGCGGTGTGTGGAATCATCACAAAACATTGTAGTGGTTAAAGTAAAAGGCTTGGTTTGTGGGCTTGTGACGCTACATAGCAGATTGATGACATTTGCCGCAATTTGTTTTTAGATAGTGAAAACATTAACCACATTTTTATACGATGAAATAATTATGAGGCAATACTAAATAAGTACACAAAATAGTAAGTAGAACAGGTATTTGTGAATATTAATTTAAAAATATGATACAGTGATAAATACGACATTTATAGATGTTAGTTAAGGTTCAAAGAGGAGAGTCTTCATTGATAGATTGATTAGTGATTCTGGACTATCAAATCTTAAGGTAATTAGTTCCTTAAGTGTGGTGCATGTTTATCTCGTGAGGTGACGCCGATCTTCCCTAGTTAGATGGCGTGATCCGCCGCTCCCAACAAGTGTGGTAGTAGTGCATGTGAGTAAGCGTGTGTAAGGAATTGATGTTAGGACAAAGAGAAGGAAGGAAAGAAGGTGCGCGATCAGTTGACCGTTTCAAAGAGAGAGGTAATTGTGGAACCATGATGTAGTAGATACTCGTGGTATTTTCTCTATTAGTTTCCTGATCAGCATATATTGTACTCAAAAACATTTAGACCCGCTGTTCATAACAATCTATGAAAGTTTAGCTGTTATATAGAACAACATGTTTGCTCGTGGTTACTTCACGAATTCACTGTCATGGGAACGAAATGCTAGTTATTCAAAACATTTTTTCCCTCGAATTATGAGAAAACTGAACATGATATGAAACGCATTCATAAACACGGTCATTCTGAAATGGAATATGATATAAATATTTCACGTCCGTTGTTTTTAATGACTTCAAAGAACAGTGACGCTGAATGCGAAGAATATTCATCTACGCATTTTGACGTAACTGCGTAAGAAATAAATTTATTAACCGACATTCACAGGGACGAAGTGCCGGATGGTCGAGTTATAAATAACCGCGCTTTCTTCGATCAATACTGCAGGAGACAAAACGCAACGGCAGAATCTTCAAATTAATGATTCTGGAATCAATGCAATATTAATGCTACATATTGCGTAAGAATATGTCCAAAACATATGAAAAATATTATTCTCGTGGGCAAAATATGTGTGTTGCCGATTAGTTACTTATTAATAAGTTATTTGTCTGTTGCTAATAAATGAATTTTGTATTATTTTGACTTTCTAAAATATACTTTTGTTTCATTTCATGGCAAAAAACTTCATTAAATAACACTTTCAAATGAAAGTATTCGGATGTGAATATAGTATTCGGCTTTCTTATCGTCTTTCACAAGCGGTTCAACATTTTTGTTACCGAAAAAAAAGACACGGAAAATGGGCATTTTTCTACATTTCTTAAGGAATATTGAATCATTTTTTAATTCTTGGCAAAGAACCAAGGATAAATGCAACCCTCATAACGACTGCGAAACTCCATTCGTATTTTATAACGAAGACTGAGGGGTGGGGGGCTCTTCCAGAATCAATTACCTAATATATATAGAATACTGTGTGTTGGTTGGTTGGCTGGTTGTTTTTTTGCTCGTGCTTAATGTGCTGCCGTACCCGACTGCGATAAAACTTTCTCAACTTATTGGTTCCACTTCCGGAAAGAATATAGGCAAAGTACGATCGGAATGTCCATGTGCCTATGCACATAGATGCAACGTTGATGATATTTTTTATGTAGACTCGAAGGAAAATGAAATTTTTGCAGAGCGTAGCGTAAAATGTGATAAACAATCGTGACCAGTAGCATGTAAAGAGTAATACAATGCAATAGTGACGCATTGGCAGATCTACTCGTACATCATAAAATTAACTTTAGTTTCGAGTATAAAAATATTTTTGTAATTTAATTTAATTTTTTGCTTTGTAGAGAAGTCAAAATTTGTCGATGTGTTTGGCAGGATATAAAATGTTTGCAGTAATTTAATTTGCAGTAACGCTTATAACTTGTAAGAGACCAATTCTTTCAATAGCATTTAAGAGTAAATGAAACATTTTTTTTTCGTTCACATTACCTTACTTTGGGACGAAGTTAATCTGCCATTAACTCTGATAAATAGTTAAGTAAATAATTACCTAATGAATTAAAACCTAAATATAGTTTGAAAATAACAGATAAGTTTTAATTGTCATGAGAAAAAGTGAATGGATGGCAACAGAGCTTCGCCAGTGAAAAGATAAATATCTCCAAAATGTGTATCCGAAACTTCTTTCCGCTACCATAAAACTTCCCTCTCCAGTGATTCGTGTCTGAACGTTCTATAATGGAACGAGAGTGACCGAGGCTGAATTATGGTCCTACGATTTCCGACTGTCGGGAGACTAGGTCAGGGCGACGAGCGTTACTTACGAGAAGAGCGGGGGGTGAAGTGAAGCAGGGCGGTTTTGGTTGGGGCAGAGTCTGCAGAGGCGGAGGGAATCAAGGCGAAACGGGGGCGTGGTGAGCTGGGCGAAAAGTGAAGGGGTGGGGTTTGGTGGAATGAGTTGGGGTTGTTTTGTAGGTGTGGGTGGGTAGATTTGTGTGGGGCGAGTTAGGGAATTGTAGGGGTAGGATTGTGTGGGGCAGGGTTAGCAGGATAGGGCGGGGTGCGACGAGGCGAGAGAGGGTGGGGTCAGATGGGGTGGGGCGGAGCGCGTCGAGTGGTGCTGTGGGGGGCCGAACGTGTGGGTGGGAGAGTGTGTGGGGGAGAGCTTGGGTGGGAAAGGGAGTAGGAGGGCGTGTAGGAGAGGAAACAAGGCAGGGGCGCCTTGAGACTGGAGTCGGGCCGTGCCGTAGTCGTATTTAACAGTTTAATCACAGCGGACGCGTAGAGGGCGTTCAGAGCCCTCGGTTATCGAGCGCTTGCAACTTAGCGTCACACAGATCTCAGCTCGAGCTGGAACGTCGTTTCACGGCCTCATTAGCTTCCAGAACTGTCGCCGCTTATTGCCCCCTATTACTCGGTCACTGACGAACTTCAAATCGGAGTAGGAGTGGATTTACAACACACAAGTGTCTCCATGGACTTAAATTATGGGTAAATTTCAACTGAACGGCTAATAGGACAATTTTGACTGATTTAATTTTATCGTTCATTCATTACAAATATATCTTATTTTCTGTACATATTACACGTTGTTTTCATGCTATTGTATATCATAATAAATAAAATATCACCAATTTGTGATTCTGGCGAAGCATTGTTGTTGAATCGCGTGAAGCACTCGCCCTCGCATAGAAATACACTATTAAAATTGAGAATGTTCAAAAATAAAATATATTCTTCAAATTTAGATCTATAAATGATGTCCAGTTATTGAAACTATGGTCAGTTTTGAAGCAAATTTTAACAAATTGCATGTAAACATGAATAACTGACATTTTATAAAAAATGTCCTTTATTGTTTTTCTTAAATAAAGAAAAATTGCGCTTCTTCAGATACTGCTAGAAGTCGACCTAGCTGTACAGGAAGTGACGACAATTCGTCAACGCTGGATTTGGAACGTACCCGATCAGAGACATTGTACTAGTGAGAACAGCTGCTGCCTTTTTCTACCTCAACCGGTGTTTTCTGAACTGTGTTAAATGTGTTACGCAGGAATTACTCATAAATTCCAAACTAAATATGCTTTCCATTCAGATTTCTTTTTATAATCATTTTTATTTTCTGCACAGTAAAAATAATCAAATTTCATTATTGCTTTTTGGGAAAATGGCACATTGTGCGCTTTTATAACATAGCATGTAAAATGTAAATTTTTCTCAAGAAAATTGTATACCTACTTTCTCAAATATTTCTTATATTAAAACCGTATTGAATTGATTATTGCATAGATTTTATTCTTGTTTTGATTCAATGTACGTTATTTTCTTTGATACGTCTGGAATGCTTCTGCAATCAATTTATATGAGATCTGCATTCATTAGGCAAGGAGGTCAAGAAGAAAGCAATGAACGAATTCTGCTGGGTAGTAGTTTAAACTCTGCCAACGTAATTAAAATGTTCGAATTCCTCGGTTTCACGGTGAGAATTCGATACCGTTTAATTAAATCGTCAATTATCTCTCTAATGAGGTTAACTATTTGTTAACTTGTCACCGCATCACAAAAGGCGATGAAAATTACCCCTTAGGTCATTGTTATAGACAACAATAGTTTTCACTGAACTCTGCTAATATCAACAGAAATAATATTAGTTAACAGTGACATTACATATACATGTGTACTAAAAATTTATTTTAACAATATTTTATAAACAAGCTGTATTTTGTAACTAAAAAGTGACTTACTTCAATAAACCATGTTAAAGAGTAGAAAGCCTAATAAATACATCTGATAAACTGTTTGCTCACATTTTTCCAGCACCTCCCCGGTTAACTTTCAAAATAATCCGTTTGTTTAACTTGTGTTTTGCACATAAATATTACAAAAACTCCCCAACATGAAAATCAAATTTTCAAAGTAAACACTCGAGGCAAACGCAGAAAAGACGATTAGGGCGCAAAACAGCAAACAAACAGTGGAACGAAGATATGAGTAACACGAGCACGCAGCTTAAAGGGCGAGGCAGAACGGACGAAAGCGCACGGCTGCAAGCACCCCGCGGGCTGAGGTGGATCAGTGCATCAATTGATGCCTCTGACCGGGAGGTACTTGGGTTCGAGCTTGAAGGACATTCGACACTGGCTACATACGAACATCCAATCCTGCCGCTGTCTGGAGGAGGATTCTAGCTGCCAGCTGCTCTGGTCGGTATATTAACACAGTTTCTTCGATCAATACTAAGCGAATGCCGGAGCAGTACTCTAACAAACGGGCGACGGACCATGCGCGATCGTTCCTTCCTATTATTTTTCGTATCCTCTATTTCTTTTCTTACACACAGTTGCATTTACATACATTACACTACACTGCATGGCCGGAGACCAGTCGGGGGCTTTGATCGTGTACCGCCAGGTGCGTTGCACCGCTGATGGGTTTTACGAGGATGGGGAAACACCTCACGCCAAAGCGTAGGTAGGCACCAGATTTCACCATTCAGTGGGGGAATAACGCAGCCACCTACCGTACCAACATGTACTATACTTACGGGACCGATAGCTTTATCAGTTGACGCACCCAAAAATCCAAAATAATCCATCAATAAGCGAGCAGCACAACGCATGTGGTAGGCACCAAAAGCTGAAGTGGTGAGGAATGGGTCAATGAGAAACGGGAAAAAGCGAGACCGCAAGTGACGTGGTGGTGGGAGTTCGATCAGAGAGAAGTGGTGGGGAGGGGAGGTACGAAGTGGGGCCGGCAACGATTTGACTCGGCGGGGGTTAGTGGGACAGGGTGGAGTGGAATGAGGGATGAGGCAGAATAAAGTGCGAGAAACACAGAGGGAGAGGGAGAGGAATGGAGAGGGAGAGGAATGGAGAGGGAGAGGAATGGAGAGGGAGAGGAATGGAGAGGGAGAGGAATGGAGAGGGAGAGGAATGGAGAGGGAGAGGAATGGAGAGGGAGAGGAATGGAGAGGGAGAGGAATGGAGAGGGAGAGGAATGGAGAGGGAGAGGAATGGAGAGGGAGAGGAATGGAGAGGGAGAGGAATGGAGAGGGAGAGGAATGGAGAGGGAGAGGTAGGGAGCGAGAGGGAGCGAGAGGGAGCGGGAGGGAGCGAGAGGGAGCGAGAGGGAGCGAGAGGGAGCGAGAGGGAGCGGGAGGGAGCGAGAGGAGCGAGAGGGAGCGGGAGGGAGCGAGAGGGAGCGAGAGGGAGCGAGAGGGAGCGGGAGGGAGCGAGAGGGAGCGAGAGGGAGCGAGAGGGAGCGAGAGGGAGCGAGAGGGAGCGGGAGGGAGCGAGAGGGAGCGAGAGGGAGCGAGAGGGAGCGGGAGGGAGCGAGAGGGAGCGAGAGGGAGCGGGAGGGAGCGAGAGGGAGCGAGAGGGAGCGAGAGGGAGCGGGAGGGAGCGAGAGGGAGCGGGAGGGAGCGAGAGGGAGCGGGAGGGAGCGAGAGGGAGCGAGAGGGAGCGAGAGGGAGCGAGAGGGAGTGAGAGGGAGCGAGAGGGAGGGAAAGGGAGGGGAAGGGAGGGAAAGCGAGGGAGAGGGCGGGAATGCGAGGGAGAGGGCGGGAAAGCGAGGGAGAGGGCGGGAAAGGGAGGAAGAGAGTGTTGAAGAGGGTGTGGAGGACATAACGCGGGAGGGGGAATGAACCGTAAAGAGGTGGAAAGAGAAGCCAGAGTAGAGAACGGAGCTCGGCGATGCGGAACGTGTTCACTTGGGGAGGATCCGCATGATTCATATTGAATAATCAACCTGGAATTCGACAAACAATCATCAGATCACGGTTTTACATACCTTAACACAATGTTCCATTGTGACATATGTCAAATGCCACCCCTTACCGAATTCCGACTCAAAATACCCAATCCACAGAACCAGCTTCCAGAATAAAAATATTATTCCGTATACCAAATCAAATTGTAAACACTGAACCTCACTAAAGACCAATAATGAGACTCTTATTCAATGTATAGAATGTAAATTAAGAATGAGATAATGATTTTAAAATATCTTAATATAGCTGGCCGTAATAAAATGATCTGAATTATTATACTAAATATTTATGTTTGTTACAATTTATAAAATATATCTCTGATGGACTAATAACCTTAGCTGTTTCTAAAGCGACATAAAATAAATAAAGCTAATTAGTAATAAAAATGCATACGCATAGTTCAAAACAACTATATTTATTTTACTTATTGAAGCAATTCGTAGGGCCGGTCTAACACAAGGTCAACAGAGTCGGTAAAAGAAAGTCGCGTCTAGACGAGAAGGAACAGTTTGCAGCATAACAGGGAGGGAAAGTGTAGGGCGAAGTTGCGTGAGTTGTGGCGGAGCGGGGGACGTGGGGCGGCGGGAGGAAGCGGGAGGGCGGCGCCTCGCCCTCCCGAGATCCCCTGCAGCGGCGTCTCGCGGCGGCGCATCGGGCGCACAAGTGGCTCGCGGATTTCACTCAAGGCGCGCGCAAAGCCCCAGCCACCTCGCACGGCGCGCAGCGAATCCGCGTAATTAAAGCATACCTGGCGGGCGCGCGCAAAAGGACTGCCGCAACGCCGCACCGCCCCCCCCCGGCCCTCCCCCCCCGCGCACCACACGGACCGCTCCGTCTCACAACAACCCTTTCCAACGCACCCTCAGCCCCGCGGCGCCCTTTCCCAGCTCTGCGGTCTCCCAGCCACCAGTTAGCTTCACCTCACTCTCCACCTCTCATAACCACTATTTTTGCCCCACCCACAGTACCCTACAACCCTCCTTCCTCAGCTCCACGATCTCCCAGCCACCAGCTTACTTCACCCGGCTCTCCCCTTCTCACAACCACTTTCTGCCCAGCACCCCACAACCCTCCTTCCTCGGCTTCACGATCTCCCGCACACCCTACCTTCTCCGCCACACTACCCGCCGCCCCTCTATCCGTCACTCAGTCATCTCACCTCACCCCGCCCTCCCCGACAAACCAGGCCCCGCTCTGTATCATAACGACCCCTGCCTCCCGAGCTCTAAGGTTTCCTATCCGCTATCTCCCTTTATCCGTCGCTCCCCGCCCCTTCTCACAATCACTCTTTCTTTTCCTCTCTCAGCACCCCGATGTTTACACCAGATCCACGTTCTCCCACCTACCCATCTCTCCCCTTTCCCGTCCTCCCCGTCACACTACCAGCCTTTTCTGTGTCTCCCGACCTCTTAGCTCGCGTCGCCCTGCCTCCTAGGCAAACCCCGCCCCACTCGGTCTGAAGTTTGTCTTTTCCACTCCCTCCCCCGCTGTACGGTCACGCACTCACCGGCTAGCTTCTTCCAAAACACCAGGCTCCGACCCTTGTAACACTCGTTTTGCCCCACCCCAGCTTCGCTCGTCCGCTCCCAGCTGCATGAACTCCCGCCCACGCAGCTCGCTACACCCTCCCCACCACACCTCTTGCCGCTTCTGTCTCCTACCCACTCAGCCTTCGCCATCCCGTCCTCTCCAAAAAACCACACCGAACGATCATTCCGCCCCACGGTATCTCAACCTACCTGGCTTCATCCGATCCTCCCCGCTACTGCACGCCCGCCCTTTTCAAACCACTCTTTCTGTTCCTTCTCAGTACCCCTCTACCCCCGCATCTCCACGATCCCACCACGAGCCCACCCAGATCACTCCACCCCTCTCCCCGCCACATCACTCCTCTGCCTTCTACCTAGTCAGCTCGCGCCACCCCGGCCTCCCCGACAAACCACGCTTCGCTCCGCCTCCGCCCCCAAAGCTCCACGATGTACCGCCCACCCAGGTCGCTCCAGCCGCTTTTCACCCGTTTTCCCAGAACCTCGTCTCCCCTTCCCACCGCCATCCCACCGCCTAAGCCGCATCCACCTGCGCGAGCGGAGACAAAGGGGCGGAGAAAGAAATGCTTAGCGGAGCTGAAAATGAGATTCGTGGTTGCGGAATGTATATTTTGTGAAAAGAAAAAGAAAATAAGGAACGGCGGGACGTCTTCAAAGCAAAATGTTTACGTTTGCAGATTTTGGGCTTTTTTAAATTCTTTTAGAGTTTGCTGATTTGTACTGCTATCATGTGTTTTATTAGGCTGCATTCATATGTATTAAAGATATTCCCTGTAGCATACCAATGTCAATCCTACCATTTCGGTAAACAGAGGACCTCAGAATACACTGCAATGTAAGTGAAAGTTCTTTTTACATTATGATCCAATACCAAATGTATTGAGATGAACGGGTACGTATGACGTGTTTCAGATAACTAATTCATCGTTTACATTGTTGTTCCTATTGCGCAAATTTTATCTACATCGATATGTACTAATATCAGAATGCATTCTCTCTATGTGCACCCCTGGCTGTCATAGAACACAGGAGTTTCAACGAAACTATTATGCATGGCAGCAGTTTCAAATTGTTCCAAAAAATGAAGTAAGTGCGCATTGTGATATTTCATAGTGATATTTATTGGGAAAAACAATCAGATAAGAAATCCCGCTGTTCAGCGCGTTAATACATGTGCAATTTATTACTTAACAAAATCCATCCTGTAATTTTTATTGAATAAATAAATTCAAAAGCAGTTTCCTCAAATCCTCGTTTCACTTATCTTAATTATGTTCTCAGCTCCTTAATGGTGAAGGGGAGAACTAAAATACAATAACGGGTACGATACTGATTTAAACATCGACATATTCACTTCTGTGCATAAAGCGATATCGATCTCTTATGTCAATATTAATCAAAATTGCAAGTATTTTTTTAAACTATTTTCAAAGTGTGTGAAAACTCCTGATTTCTCAGTGGTAAAATTAAAAAGTGATGCAAGTCAATAAAGAGCTGGTCATTTATTCAAAATATTTGACGATTGAGAATGACATACAGTTATGTATACGTTAGTGTTTGTTTATAGCAGTCACTTCTAACACTTAGGAAATAATAATGCGGATGTCATAATTGCATTTCAATTTCGTTACCAGATTAACAGAACTTCATTAAATTCATTCGTGTGGACTTGTAGTTGCGTACAAAATAATTAGCGGTTTAGTATTACGTAATGAAACCTTTTATCGTTGTTTATATATACCATTCTGCTAGTAGTATTTTGTAACCATATGTAGAGCAATGAACATTTGAAATTCATAATCGAAAACATTCCGATTGCAGAATTAAATTGACGGATCAAGACACTGACTAAAATAAAGATACAACCGTTTCCAGAGAGCTTGAGAGAAGTAAGTATTTATAGAAGTTTGTATTGTAGGTCATCCTGTATATTACACTGTTGCATTAAATATTCGGCAATAATAATTGATTGTCTTTTCTCAAATATGTAAAATACCTCAATGACAATCTTTATCGCAGGTACAGAATATATTTTTGGGAAAATTTTAGTTTGCATATCAAGTACCCTGCCAAGAGTAAATTTTGACGGAAATTATGTAGTATGTGTAAAATAGTTCACAAATGAATAGAGCAGGAGATCCCACTGAACGCTGGGGTCTAAGAGATTGTGACTTAGCGGTGTTTAAAAGCAAGTTTTTGAGACTGTGAGGTCGACATACAAACGTAATGCACTTGTCATTCTTGTGGCCATTATTTCAGGCCGAGATGGGCAAGACAGGAATAAGGTCATGACATTGCAGTAGAAATAGAAAATAACGGAACATTTTAGGACGACACAGTTCTAATGTACTGAAGTGATAGAAAATGAAAAATTATTCAAGCGTCACACATTACTATCCAATTAAAATGAACTCTAAATTATGAAATCGTTATAATACGAACATCTCATCTCGTCTTTCTAAACTGTGTCTCACCTTTGCGACTACTGCAGTATTAACAATCTTAAGCTCTACCTTACCCCTCTCTGCCTAAGATAACGGCCATCCACGCATCCCATCTGCGCGTCTTTTTGCCTATTTCACAGGGGAAAATACATCTTTGACGCAACTGAGAGGGGAGCCTCTTACACTCATCTTTCTTGCCGAAAACTGCTTTCATTGACCATGAACGTCTTTTCTACATACGTGCATGTTTTTATAAAATATATTATATATAGTATTTTAGAATGATGAGTGGGTTTAGCAAAGTTTATTGGTAGTTTTTATTAACACAAAAATTAATACGCGTTCTATAATTTTATTATATGGCATTTACATTTCTATTTAAATTGTATTTTTCGTCATGTTTACGCATCGAGTCTAAAATACGATTAATTCGTTAATTAACCCCTTTATTTGCACATTAGCCAAGCGATTTTGACAAAGCTAAATTAATGGCGATTATTTTGAATACTATCGGCCTAATGTTGGCATTAGCCGCAACACACTTACTAAAAAGCTTTCTTAAGTAACATGACTTGCGGAAAGTGAGGCGTCATGTGTGTCTGCGGCTGTTTTATTCTAAATCGCGAATGTCGATTACCGGAACCCCGTTGACCCATCACGGAAGTATATGGCAAACATCACCTGAGGTAGGTAGCGAAGTTATGGTGCTAATAGCAACTTGCAATTGACTGAGTTGAACTTAAAATTACACACCTTGTCTCACAATAATCACAAACATCTCGCCACAGTCGTTTTTCTAAAAATCCCAAAATATCAGGTAGTCGCTGTAGTGTTATTTACCCATCTTAGCCACCTGAACAGACAGAGGGGCGATTAACTTTGAAAGGGAGAGGTCGCGGTAGCGAACTGAACAGGTCCCGTCTCTGTACAAAATAATTTTTATACCGCGCTGAGTGCCGAGTCTTGCCCGGGGGCAGAAGAAGCGTTGCACTGGTTAAAGAAGAAACGCATTTTAACTGAAGACACGGTGAAATTATAATGATTAGCATTGCACATGCTATTTATTTACTTAATTATGAATACAACGTTACGAATTAAAATTTATTATCACGGAATGAGTTATTTATACAAATATCTTGAAGCAAATAAAATGAAATAGGAACACGAATAAAATAAAATTAATATAGATGAAAGCGTTTTAAATAATGCGACTCTTATTCTGGTGAATGATAATTGTTTAGATCCTGGCATGTAAATACACAGGTCACACGGCACGAAGGGCGAAAGTGAAACTTATCTCTTTAAGATGCAGGTGATGTAAAGTGTAGATCTCTGCGTTGCACAGCCGGGTCGATGTCGGAATGGAAAATTCTCACAGAGTCCAGCGACAGCAGGTTACGTTCGCTGTGCCAAAACGGGTTCGCAATACAAGACACTTGCTTGCAAAAACTGCAGCAGGTTGAAGCATGTGTTGCTCATGTGGCCAGATTCCAACAGTTGACCGGGTAGATGAATGCCTCACAACACGTACCGATATAGAGTCGGTATGCAAGACTAACCGATTTGAAAGTGCATAAATGCCCTGCTGAAGCACAGACTTAAGGTTGCCGATGGCAATTAATAGTTTGATGGAGTCTAACGTAAATCGTAATTGAGTACCGATGTAGCGAAATCTGCCAGCCAAAGAGATGCAGAAGGCAGTAGTGCCTCATAGACCGTAATATCACTAAGACTTGTAATGAATGGAAGTACAACTGCTTGTCGAAGACAGCAACACTGGCGGGGGCAGCGTGGTTGCTCGTGCGTAGAGAAATATCAAGAAGAAGCCCTGTCGGGGGAGGAGCTTTATGCTCGAAGGCAGAGAATTCGTCGCCGCGAGTGTGTATAGGGGTCGTGCGAGGAAGGGTTTTGGGGTAGAGACTACTTCGCTGGCACCTTCCAAGGAAACCTTTGGGGTGGATGGTGCGGCGCGGAAGGGAAAAGGTGCGGCCATCCGCTGAAAGGAAAGGTCACGTTCCGATGGCGAGGGTTTTTGTGACGCTGACGGAAATCCAGCTCATGTTAGGTAATGTGCACCTCATTCTCTGACGTTAGGGGAATGCTTCGAAGCGGTTCTTACTTCGGAGTTCCATTTTGGATTATGTATACATTAACTAGATAATTCGGGAATTAGCCGTCACATGCACTACGCTTGATGCATCAAATGATGTACAACCAATGTTCTTGTTAATGCAATTTAAAAATCTCATTGCAAAAATAATAAAAATTAATTAGTACCGATATTGCGTATACATATACAGTTATGTTTCATCAACGCACGGCTAATTAAAAGCGTACTGTTTTTATTGAATGTTAAAACTGTAAGTGAATACGTAATAAGAGAAGCGATATGTCCACAGAGTGCTGTCAATTTGAATTTGTGTTTGTATGAGAGTTGTAGCCTGTCATGACAATGATTAATCAATGACAATATGTCCAAACTGTTGAAAGTGTTCTGGGTGTTTGACAGATTTGGCATTGCAGAGGTAAGCAGGGGCAATGTTAGGAGTAAGGCCTTACATTAACATGTGTTTTTAAATATTTTGTTTTATGTCTTAATTACTTTATTAAGAATAATTTACTCTTTGGATTACTCTAGAATTCGACTGATTAAACAGTAATGTAAGAAAATTAATATGTTCGTTTTTATATAGAACATATTATTTAATTATGTTACATTTATTATCATTTTTATTTTTAAACATAATTTTGATAATTTAGAAACATATTTATTGTAATAACTTTCGTTTAGTTTATAATGCGTGTTCGTGGCACTAGCTGATCGAGGATTTTTTAAATGATAACTACTTTGAATAGTATTTACATATATGGAGACTAGATGAGAATATATATTATTAAAATAGATTGCGGATTTATTATTTAGTTTATACTGAATATTATTACACGGGAAAATTGAAAAGGATGAAATGGTTTTGAAAACGTGATCACTAAAACTAATTCTAATTCATCAAAAATGTAAAGTATTGCACATTAATTCGCAAGTGTGAAATATAATTTGTATTTCATTAAAGTTTTATTTACACCCTTAAAATGCCCCCTTAATTTGTAAAAAATAGATTACTTATTAAACACACCACAATAGTAACTCAAAAATTGTCCTGGGTCCAAAAGTGAAATAAAAAAAGGAGAGAACAGAAAGGATGGAACAGTTTCGAAAGAAACAAACTCTATGAGTGCACACACTGTAGTTTTGTTCCCTACTGTAGTTTTCTTCGTGCAGGCACCATGTTGCTTCCGGCAAAACACGCAGCGCCGAGGCGCGTACTTCGCCTCCACCCTCGCTAACCCCCTTAGCACTATCCGTTGCGATCAACCTGCTTCCCGGCATCATCCAGGGACCGCCACCCCCATGGACCCTCCTTCCCCCAGCCCTTCCCCTACACCATTCCCTACTTCGCAAAGAATCCCCCTAAATCCGAATTCCGATATCTGACGTTGTTCCCAAGAAACAGGGGCAAGTTACAGCGGGGAAAGAGCGCTGGCAACGATCGCAGTTTTCTCCTTTCTTCTACCTTCATTTTATCATATTGTACTCGTAAAAGCCTGTCTTTTTCTTCCTACGTCCGGAAATAAACTCTTTACGGCGGACTCGATAATTACTTAACGTTTCAACGCTTTCAATAAGACTCGCATTCTTTGTATTTAATTACTCCATAATGCATTCGCTGCACAATGAGACGGAGGCAGCATTGAACTTGGCCTGCTTTCACTCGCAGGCAGCTGCCCTTGTGAGGCGAGAGGCAGCCTGATGCCTGACAGCCACACAAGGAAACCTCCTACCGAAGTTGCGCTCGCCAGCACGAGAAACAAATGTCTGCCAGGAAGTCGTAAACTCCAAGAGACGAGGGTTGGAATTGGCTTGCTTGGTTTCCCGGTGAAGACCTAGTATGAGCGAGACGTACCAAAGACGGCTTCATTGGCGCGTATAGGTAATATTCACGGTCGTGTAGAGGTATTATATGCAACAGCTGTAGAGTACCATTGAAAAGCGTGAAGATACCTGTAAGTGTGACTATTTCATCAGCTGTGAAATATTGTGATTTTTCGTTTCACAATCATTTCATGCATTCATTTCGTGTAATAACTGCACAAGAGAAGTAGCAAAAACATTCTCAAAGCTTTGTGAAATTACTTCAAGAACACTCTACACCATACAAATAGTTCATAATACCAAAATTATTTATTTTTTAAATTTAGTTTGTAAACTATCAATAAATATATGAATTTAGTTCTGTAGATAAGGCGATTTTCTAGATTCGATTTGAAACTAAATAAAAGGAAACTGAAAGCTGTTTTTAGCTTTTATTGATAATCTACATTATATAATATTTCGATAAATACCTTATTAGTGAATAACGGCCAAACTAATTTTGCTCTCGAATTGTCATCGCAATGTGTGCAGGTCAATTGTTAGAGTTAATACACGAAGTCTAATTAATTAGAACACCAAAACACATACCATACATATTTAACATAGAAACAACGCCCTCAACTTAGAAACTCGTAGAATCTCATGTTTCATCCGTGTTTACACGATTTTTATCCGACGAATATTTGTGTCACCTTCTAAATCGCCCATATATCTTTTTTGACGCGCAAATTAAATTTAGGGAAGGATAATAAAAATATCGTATCCGACACCGGTGACCTTCGATTTCACGCACCATAAATATAGCACACGTAACGTAGTCCACTCGGCTCAGCAAGGCCGTTAAATAAATGCTTTGTTTGGTCCTCCGCTGTTAACGTCCTGACAACGGTTTGTTCGAACAAAAACCGATGTCGACTGCTGTGCCTCTTTTCCCGCCCTCCGTAGAGCAGCACGCACGTTGGTCGGGCGGCGGGAAGCGAAAGGGCGGGGACGCGAATAATGGTGGGTGGAGGGGAGGAAGGGAGGCTGAGAGAGGCACAGCTGCGACCGCGCTCCCCTGGGATTGCCGCGCTCCCGCCCCGCTCCGTGCCGTCCCAGGGGAGGCGCAGCGGTCACGTGTGGCGTGGAGGACAGCGGTCGGAGGGGCGGGGCGGGGCGGGAATATGGACGTCGAGTGGCAGCGGCGAGGAAAAGCATACGAGTGCAGGAATGTGAAGTTAAAATGATGGAATTAGGAGAGTCGAGATGCGTGCTCGCGGAGAGGGAAATGACATTAGCTAGGTGACAACGTGGAAGCACATTGAAAGCCAGAAGCAAAAATAAGGCTACGGAAATAAAGTAATATGATTTTAAGAGAAACTCGAGTTGAAAGGAGTGAAATCAATTAGAGCATAAGTTGTGTAAGCAAAGAGGAATATACTGTTAACCGGGAATTTGTAGTAATGAAATTGGAAACTGTGACATTGTAGAATGGTACGTGTCAAAAATACGAGATGAGAGTTGAAAACAAAAAAGTCAAGGATGTGTTTCAGTAATAAACCATTTCATACAGAAAGGAAAAAATTGCAGGATTCTATGGGTGGATGCCATAAACTAAATATTATCACGAAGATAATGAAACAGCTATTGAAGGCGGACCGAAACAGTTCTTAATAGCAGTGTCTCATCGAAGGACTGACAGGGAGTACCGAAGAAAACAGCCCGACGGGCACGACGAGGACTGTTCTGTATTGGGGGAAAACGGCCTCGTGTCCAATAACCGAAAGTTCTATGGGTACAAGCGCTGTGGTTCTCTGCCAGCTGCATTCGCTGGACCACAGGAACCGCCTGTTACTCGCATGTGTTGTGCGGTGGTAAGTCATATCAGTCATTGTGTGGGCGAGCATTTTGCACGGATATCCTGGCCTGTAGGAAAATACTAACGTCAACAGTATTTAATTTTAAGCGCTTAGCTACAATCAAATTCCGAGGATAATCTGACAAAATATGAAAAAAATAGTGTGCCGTTATTCTCTTTCTAAGCAACGGCACAAGGCATAATTACTTTGTTTTCTTCGGCCACATTTTGCAGGAAAATTGCTTACTCTTGTTTCAAATGTAAAGCACTTTTGCAAACAAACCTTGATTAAAAAATCCAATGCTAATGAATTTATTTTATCACAATTTGTACATATCAAAACAAATTCAAACCAATTATTTTTTCTTTGGCAATCAAGTGTACATTATACGTTTTTAAAACGATGTCTCATAAGACAATTAGAATGGAATACATACTCTTACATATGAAATGCACTAAATGTAAATGAATTCGAAATATTTTTTAGAAAATTATGTTTTCCTCTAGACTTTTTAAAGATAATATTACATTTTACGAATGTTACAAATAGCAGAAATGAGAAGTCGTGAATATTCCGTGACACTATCGAGAAGTGCTATTGGAGCTACTTTCCTTTATGTTTAAATACCATCAAGACACTTAGTAGTTAATTTTTAATTTGATTCTGAAAACAATCAGATTCCGTTAGATATTGCACGTAACATCCATTCTATTACTCCTTACGTTTTGAGTCAAGCAGATTGCATTAGTTTTGATTATATATAGTTTGTATATTCCCTATTCATTTATTTATGCATTACCTAAGTATAAAATTGTTGCAGAAAGGGAAACTAGTAGCGTAAAAATCACATAAAATACATCATATAAAATTCTTAAATCTTTTTTTTTCATCAACAAGAAATATGTTTCTTGAATTGGATATATAAATTTTTCTTTCGCCTTCTGCACTTCCTTTCCAAAGTGCTGGGCGAACGCGGGTCCAGAGAGGCAGCTAATCCTGGAGAATACCCTCTTGGAATTCTTGGAGTTGCTATTGGCAGCTCCGACAAATCCTGACAAAAGCACCGCATTACAGAGTTTTCGTGTGGTAATGGATAAGTCCGCAGGCGTTGCCAGGGAACCAGTGCCAATTTTCGCAGGGGAGGCATAACATTTTTCAGGCTATTGAAACACCTTGCACTATAAAATTTAATGTTCTACCTAAAAACAGGAAAGGAACCCGATTTTATATGGTTAAAACATTCAGAGGTATATAAAAGATGAAGAAAGGGAGACGGGTGGAGCTGATAGTGTTCAGGGAGATAAAAGGTATGATCGACACGACTTGGGGTAGATCAGAGAATTTTCTGGCTCTTAATATTCAATATCCGTGCACATATATTTTGTAGTATCAGAATATTCGACACTAAAAAATCATCAAAGTTTTGGAAATTACATAAGACTGAATTTGTATTCATTAAAAAGTTAACATCAAGTTTCTAATTTGAAATAACACTCATTATTGCTTGAAATGAAAACGTTTTGAACATTTTGTAAGAAACGTACGGTACTAACGATTTCAAGAGTGAAAACCTGAAATTGAACATGCATTTTGTGCAAACCACAATGAAACTAACAAACTGTTTCGTTTTCATCCCAGATTAATTTCTCGTTTTGATCCAAGGATGATCTTTTCTTCAGAACTCACTATTTCATTAATTTTTACTTTACATTGCACACATAATACTAAAATTTACAATAAATTTAAATACTACAATTGATTTATTAAAATATCTTGAGAGACATGTGCATCGAATGATCGGTAAATATATTTATCTGAGAATCGTAAATCACTGACATCAGCCAATGATTTTTTAGGAAACCTGGTTGACATTTATGCGTTTCACTTCCGTATTCTAACGACACCTGCAATCAAGTTGCCACATCAATATTAGTGGGGAGAAGAAGAAGAAGAAGAAGAAGAAGAAGAAGATAGAGACGGAGAAGAATGAGAAAGGAGAGAAGATGGAAAAGGAAGAAGGATAAGAAAATGAGAACGAAAAAGAAAAGGGGAAGAGAAGATCAAAGAATGGCAAGAACAAGAAATAAAAACAATATGAAGAGCTGAAAGGAAATAAATAGTAAGAAGGAAAAAAGAGAAGAATAAGAAATAATATATATATATATATATATATATATATATATATATATATATATATATATATATCTGTTGACTTTTCCCAATATTGTGTGGTTTACATTCAACGAATCAAGAATTCTGAACATTATTTCTCTCGTAAAAAGAACCCCGTCAACGAGAGCCTCAACACCAAATTAGAATAGCGATTCCAACTTATTCTGAACTCTTGATGGGATTTTTTCACCGCTCGGGGCTTCAACTCATTTCAAGCTTTTTCACCTCCTGTAACGCGAGTTCTACTTTGCAATCGAGTTGTCTACTCGATTGTTCTACTTTGTCGAATACAGGCAAGACGTAATTTTTAAGCGAAAATAAAATATACCATGTATACGGAATTACATACTGTTGTGATAACAAAGCATTAGAGGAGAACCAGTCCTCTCACTCCATTTCCTGAGGTAAACATTTTTTCATACATGAAGTAAAACACCCAACTGTCGTATTGTAAGACTAAAAGGAATCGCGCTGGATTTTTTTGAAAAATTTATCGTATTTAATTATTATGCCAAAACTTATGTTAGTATCCGTATTTCACCAAATAAACTTTTTTCAATATATAAAAATAGGCGTATCTTTCGTACGCGACCTTTTCAAATTTCTTCAATATCCCTTCAAGCATTTTCAATATTTTAAATGCAACGTGCATGAAACACACGGGACTGTGTGATTACATTGTAATACAAAAAAATTATACCATGTCACTCAGCACAACATGCGAGAGTTTTGTGAAAGTTTCCCCTTGCAATTTTTTATCAAACCTTTTTATGAATAAACCATACATCTCTTAATGAAGCATTCTGAACATATAAAAACAAATGCGCACGTAACGTTTTTAAATTCCATACAGGTCTAATATTTTTATTCAAATAAACAAACAGGCCCTGCAGTCTACCTTCACATATCGGATCGACGGTCCACACTTTTGCCTATAGGGTTACGTTCGTTTGAGCCGCAATATCGTCGTCTCATCACGTCAGCAATGCTAAACCATGAAATAATTATATGAATCGTCATTCTAACAATATTGTTTATTTCAGTAGCAGATTTTGAGGGCTTAGCCATCATCATCAGTTTTCTGCTGTATGGAAACCACAAAAAAGACTACAGAAATCTGATGATGATGGCTAAGCCATCAAAAGCTGCTATTGTAATAAACAATATTGTTGGCAATGACGCCTCATATAATTATTTCATTGTAAAGGTCACCGATAACTGACCTCAATACCAATGCTAAACCATTTCCAGGAGGCCGCGTCATTACCACCACCTGAGTAACCGAGTTTCGCGTCTCAATTAGTCATTGTCTCGCTCGTGGCTTGCACCACACGTCATTGGCAGCCCTGCGTCGGAGATAGAACATTACATCCTGCGGTTGGCGGAGGGGGGTCGGTCACACCAAGGCGCCAATAACGTGTCACCTCTCGGCTTTATCTGGAAGTGAATGAAGGTGGATTAGCTACTTCTCATCAAAATGGACGCGTGTGGTGAATGTCAGGGAAGTAAACTTGATTATTCAAATTTCTAAAGAGTGTTTAATATAAAGTAAGTTAAATAATTTAGAACTTCAACAGTAGTGTCATTTTGGTACTAAGAGAACACCATTCGAGAGAGGAGGGACAGAATAAATTGCAATTCAGTTGAAGGATTATTTTAAATATATAACGAGACGTGGATTTAGCAATATTATCCAATCATGCACATGCATTATGCACATTTGTATTAAAATATTTTTCACATTTTGAGCTATGACAATATCGCATATTTTGAATTTTCTTGTACTAGCGAGTCATACTACCGGGACACAGCAAAGTCCTATGACGAATTGTTTTTACATTCACTATGTTGCAACGATTCAACTATTTTCTGATCCCACAGACACTAAAATAATAGATTTACGTGTTTATGGACAGACCTGGCAGGAAGATTGATTGAATTATTGTTAGTGATTCCGTGTGCGTCAACTGGTAAGGACATTGTGCCCATAAGTGTAGTGCATGTTTATCCTCTGGAGGTGGCAGTGCTCTTCCCCCGCTAGATGACAAGATCAGGCACCGACCTACCGTCGCCTAGAGGGGTTTTCCCCAACAAGGTATCTTCCACCAGCGGGGCACCGCGCCTGCCACGAGAAGCTTTAGTCTCCTTGGCATGGGTAGTCATGTAGTGCATGCTAGGGTGTATATCAGTAAGAGGTGAGAATAGGAGAAGGAAGACGAAGGAAAGATCGCGCGCGGTCAGTGGCCCGTTTGTTAGGGTAGTGCTCCGGCCTTCGAGTGGAGTTGATGGGAGAAACCACGGAAAACTCCCGATCAGAGCAGCCAGCCGGAAGAATTCTCCTCCAAACGACAGCTGAATTCGACCTAGCTGACAAACTAGTCCCCAAAATCCTGCCACTTTCGGGACTAGAACCTAGGACCTCCCAGTCAAAGGCATTGTAGTGACATCAGTTGATGCCCCGAGTCACCTCTCCCGGTACCTGGCTGTAAGAATGCAGGAGTTTCCACGATACACTTTAGCCCATCAGTGTTTTTTTTTGTAAACATCCGATAAGTATTTAATGGCGAAACATTTAACTTAGTGTTTCAAATGTAATAGTCATAAAAGTCCTAAAGAATGATGTTAACTTCATACCTAAACAAAGATCGAGAAAAACATCCGTCCCAATGGTACGGACTGTTATTTATGATAATGTGACATTTTACACTTTTGTAAGTGACAAAATACATATTAGTGACATTTTATTTCGCGAACAGGATATGTTGCAACACGAAGCCATAGGCCGAGTAGCGCAAATCCTGCGAGCTAAAAAAATCACTTATCATACGTGGCATAGACTTATATTTTAGGTATTCTTGCTGTAATTCATTTTTATTCAAGTATACAAGTCACTTCATGATGCATTTAATGTCAGTAGTGGCTGACGCAGTCAGAAAAAAATTATTTTGTTTTCTTGGTTGCCTCCATAGATTTTTCTTAACACTTGAGCATAGACTCACTTTTAGCTGTCGTGCAAAAAATTGAACTTTAAACGCACTATCTTTGACGCTCATCCAATTTTCGGACAACTCTCTGTATTTTCAAAACTTGGAAAGAATTATTGTTGCAAAACTAGGAACAAATTTAATGATTGCGATTTTTGTCGTACACAAAATCAGTTGTAAAGTGTTGGGTCTATAAAACATATCATGTACAATTATTTGAAAAAATGAATAGATTTAATATAATTTCTGCTCAAAGTTAATGCATTTTAGAAAAATAAACATTTTCTCAAAAACCACTCCCGAATTTGTTCTTTTCCTTTTTTCACGGGTTCAACAAGGGACGCTTTAAAGAATGAAGTGGAGAGACGCTTGCGTTAAACTCTCTGAATTTTCGAAAACTGTAAAAGTTAGCAATAATCATGCTCATGTAGCAACACAATTTGACATACGTGAAAGACAACTGAAAATTACACGCAGGCGCGCCTTTTGTCGGTGTTTAAACAGCAATGGCCTGAGTGCATGTTCGAGTCTGCTCCGATTTTTGGTCTCCGCCCAGATCTTGCGGTTCCTCGGCCCCACACTTCCGCCACTCGACCATTGCCAATCTGCTGCAGACGTCGAAAAGCACGTAAATGCCATTATCCTGCCGTAACTTAGCAGCTAGCGCACTCCACTTGCGCCTGTCGGGTACGCAGCCGTGGGCAATAAAGCCATTTTCCGGCGGTAACTGCGGCGCCCCGCGCGGTGTGCACCGTGCGGCCGTTATGGGTATCGGCGCTCTCTCCCCCAGAGAGCCGTACCGGTGCCATGTTTTATTACAGTGTCTGGATATATTTATGTCTGGATAAAGATATGGATAAATCATTCCACGGAAGATTGTGGAGTTATGAAAGTTGTTTGCAAATGATACATTTGAGGCAAACGATGTATTAAAGTTAACGCTTTAGGTAATTGTTCATAATATAATAGGAAGTCTTGAACTGCACCTGAGATAGAATGGTCAAATGTTAAGTAAAAATATGGGCAATTCAAAAAACGAACTACTCTATCTTGTTCACAATTTACGAACAACATATGTGAGCAATTAAATGAACATTGCAAGATTTGCTATAGTTATAAATAGGCAAATTATTGTAATAGATAGAAATGAATTTAACAGGATACCACTTATTGATGAAATATTGATATGCTCATTTACTATTTGAAGGGACCGGGGAGACAAACAAACGAAACAATTTTCAGTCGGTGAAATTCAGAGTATCGTACCCCTCAGAGAATATTTCTCGTGCCGCAGGAAAAGCTCGCTTCTTTCTGATGAAAGGATAACAATGACTGCTCTACAGCAATTTAGGAGAGTTCATCAAACACTGAATTAACTGCATCTAAAAAAGGCACTACTTTCATTACATAATAATGATTTTTTCCTATGAAATGCATGCCACTCCTGTGTTCTGTAAACACAGGCAATAACAATCTTACTATCACTGGGCGTTGATAATATGAAACCTGTCAACAAATCGTAGCAGAATCTAAAGGAAATCTTCCTGAAAATACTTTTCGCTAATTTATTACGACTTTTTAAAAATCTCGATTTTCATACGCCACGCAAGGGGCTTCGGTAGTCCTGCGATGTTCGCTAGCGTCCGTGATGTTGACACCTCGCGTCCACTTGCGGTTGACGGAGGGTTGGGGAGGGGGGAGGAGAGGGGCGGGGCGGGCAGGCGTGTGCGTGCGTTTGCGGACGCGAGGCGTGCGCGTGCTGGAGGGTCCCCGACCGCCCGAGAGGCGTCGACGCCGCGGGCGGATATCGACAGCCCGCACGCGCTCCTGCCGCAGCGCTCCGGGGGAGGGAGGGGGCGTGGCACCCGGCGGAGGAAGGGGCACAGCCCGCGAGGGATAAAGCGGCGCAGGGGGGGGGGGTGAAGGTAGGTCGGAATCAGCACGGGGCAGAGCGGGAGGAGTGTAGACAAGTTAAGAGTTTTCCCTCTAGGGATTTTGGGATCTTCAGTGGAGGCTAGGTAATTTTGAATTTCGAACACGTGGGGGTTGCAGCTTCACGGAGGTGGATTTTTAGGGGGCAAATGTATTTATTTAAAGTTTTGTTGGAAGTTTTCGCAGTATTTTTCAAATGTTCTTTTTTTAAAAATGTATATTGTTCAAAAACCGAAAAATAATTATCTATAGTTATGGTAGGTATATTTATTCAAATATAACTAAGCGTTGGAAAAATTCAAGTAAGATCATTTTTCGTGTAAGATTGTTTAAATGGATTCCCTCCTTAAAAATTGGGCGATTATTTGTCACAACCAGTCGCAGCTAAAGAAAATAAAAGAAGGAAACACATTTGATGAAGAAATCGATCACTGCAATAAAAAAGTAATGAAAAAAAAAACGATTTAAGTTGAAGAAACGTTTTAAAAGAGGGACCATTCTCTTCTCCAGTCATTGCAACGTACTGAGTGTTAAACTCCTTAAAACAAAGCTTTTACCATGTGTGTTTGTATGCAAATAGTTGTTACACTATATAAACAGTTTAACTTCGTAAATGGTTGTATGTGGTTGTACATCTTTTTCTTCATTACAAATATGGATGTTTACTGTAAAATATAAATATAATCACATCAAATTAATAATATTTTTCTTCAATTTCAATAATTCCTCATTTTTTTACATTTGAAGTAATTATTTTTGAATTTCGGGTGTCTTTTGACGTTTTGATAATTTTTCGAAGCGTTTTCTAGTGGGAAATGGTAGTGTCAACCAGGCAAGACTGAGCGCAAGTGCTGGATCGGGGTAGGTTGGGGCGGGGTGGCTTGGTGTTGTGGCGATGACACAAAAGGTAAGAGGTGGGTTGAAGGAGGGGAAGCAGATTGAATGTGTCTGGGTGCATCATCTGCTATGATAGTGTCGCGAGTATAGTGAATAATTGTTCGCGGGAAGCGTTTTTCATCACAACAGGGTGAGATTAGATGCCGACCTATACATGTGACTCTTCCAGCGTGACACGTCCAGCGCGACACGTCCAGCGCGACACGTCCAGCGTGACACGTCCAGCGTGACACGTCCAGCGTGACACGTCCAGCGTGACACGTCCAGCGTGACACGTCCAGCGTGACACGTCCAGCGTGACACGTCCAGCGTGACACGTCCAGCGTGACACGTCCAGCGTGACACGTCCAGCGTGACACGTCCAGCGTGACACGTCCAGCGTGACACGTCCAGCGTGACACTTCCAGCGTGACACGTCCAGCGAGACACTTCCAGCGTGACACTTCCAGCGTGACACTTCCAGCGTAACACGTCCAGCGTGGCACGTCCAGCGTGACACGTCCAGCGTGACACTTCCAGCGTGACACGTCCAGCGCGACACTTCCAGCGTGACACGTCCAGCGTGACACGTCCAGCGTGACACTTCCAGCGTGACACTTCCAGCGTGACACTTCCAGCGTGACACTTCCAGCGTGACACTTCCAGCGTGACACTTCCAGCGTGACACTTCCAGCGTGACACTTCCAGCGTGACACTTCCAGCGTGACACTTCCAGCGTGACACTTCCAGCGTGACACTTCCAGCGTGACACTTCCAGCGTGACACTTCCAGCGTGACACTTCCAGCGTGACACTTCCAGCGTGACACTTCCAGCGTGACACTTCCAGCGTGACACTTCCAGCGTGACACTTCCAGCGTGACACTTCCAGCGTGACACTTCCAGCGTGACACTTCCAGCGTGACACTTCCAGCGTGACACTTCCAGCGTGACACTTCCAGCGTGACACTTCCAGCGTGACACTTCCAGCGTGACACTTCCAGCGTGACACTTCCAGCGTGACACCGCCCCAGATAGGACAACCTTAATGCTTTCAACCTCTCTATCGACATGTGGTAGTGCAGTGCAAGAGTGTGTATGGGGAAATAGGATATGATGGGGAAGAGGAAGGAAACACTGTTCGCAGACCCTGACCCTTTTGTTAGAGAGCAGCTCTGGCATTAGCCTGGTATTCAGAGGATAAAACATAGAAAACTACCTATCAGAACATCCGGCCTCAATAATCCTCCTCCAGACAATGCCTTAATTCTAAGCCTAATCCTAATGCCTAGCTATGTAGCGTATTCAAAAATGGCCACTATCGGGACTCAAACATTAGGACCTCCCGGTCAGATTCACTGCAGATACAGCGGCATGCTGACTCCAAGTTACACTCAGGTGATAGGGGGAACGGTAGGGGCGCGGATTGGGAGTGACGGGGTCGTAGCGGGGGGCGTGCTGCGTGGGTGAGGAGGGGTTGTGGCTGCAACGCAGCGGGGGGTCGGCACGAGGGCATGGCTGGTGGTGGATGGGGCAGGTGGGATGAAGGATTAAAGCAGATAACCGTACGGAACGATCTCTCACCTCGATGACGTACGCTTTCCGGTTCTCTTCACTAACAGAGGTCACCAGCGCTGATGACGTGCCGCGGAGTGAACCGAGCACCCGAAGATCTTTGGAGCTTGGAAGGGGGCACCTTGTTTGTGAAAGAGATTATTTTCAAATCTTCAATTTTTGAATGTTACTTTAATTTTGGTCAGACTATCGTTTCGAGCCTGGGCCTTCTATTCTCCACCCCGATGATTTATGGATTAGGAAAGATGCAATTCAAAATTGCGTTTCCAACTCGTCATGAAACTTCAATTTCCACTCGGAAATTCAAATTCGCCATAGTTGAAAACTTATTAAGTATCTATGAGATACTGTGTGTTACTATCCAATAGGATGTCTGACATTACTGTAAAAGTTACCGAACTTTTCTTCATTTCATGGAACATTAGAGGGGAGTAAATTGTTAGGGGAGGATTAAATTTTAAGGGGAGGTACACCTAGATATTGAACATTCCTATGTCAGATACGACCGAGACGAGAAAATGTCTTTTGAATTGTTTAGTCATTTGACTCAGTTACCCTTTAAATTTCTTGGGAAGGGGCGGAATATTACAAAATTATACTTCACCTATCACAATGATATTTACATACACACATCGTATCCCCTTGAATTGTATTTTCACACACTTTTATGTAAAATTGAATTAAGAATGTGTAATTCGTGGGTAAGTAAAATAAAACAAGCGGAAATACGTATTCACTTCATCATATTGGTCAGTAAATTCTTTTTCTCGTCTGCTGTCGTTGTAAATGGGGTGAAGATTTGATTTGTGGTTTAATATCGTTTAGTATAGTATTATTGTTTAAGGAAGCTTTGCTTAGATATTTGATATGAAAATAGTCCCTTCGAAGTTGCAGATTTGTTTCCGAGCCTTTGATGAGAATGGAATAAATTGTGTTTCGTGATTTTTTAAATTATCACCAAATGAAAGGCAAATAGTTTTAGCTATGAAAAATCAGGCTCACACGTGAAATCCACAACACATTGGTGTTTGTAGCTGCAATTTCGTTACGTTGTACACAATCTATTTACTTGATCACAATGACAACCAAATTATTAAACGTCTTAACAGTTCAAAAGTTATGAATAAAATGTGTTAATTCATCTTTCAAGGCACGTTTAGCTTGCAAGAATTGCCAATTACTTCGCGAGAATGTACCCATCAATTTTCCTAGTTCGTTATATTACAAGATTTTCGCGATAATTTTCACCAAACTCTGTAATAGCAATTAATACTTTTATTATTTTTAATCCTCTAAAGTATTCTTGCTTTCCGCGTGATTTTCATTCTGGAATGTGCACACTAAATATTGTTCCAAAAATGCAAATATTTTACGGCAGTGAATATAATGTGTCATGACCGAGCTCAAATTCATTCAATGTTTCATTTTACACTTTTGATTTTTTTAATAGAACAAATAAAGTGAGAGCAGGTATTAATACTTTTCCGCGAAGTTGCATTTTCACTTTTCACTTTCGTCAATCCATTTGCAGTTATAAAATATTACAACAGGCGCCATAAATGTTCGAAACTCCGTAAAACGTGCGTTTCTGAAGTGTGATTCACAATATGACGAGGATACACTCGATACACAGATCAACAAATTGCAGCTTATTCCAGGAGACGGCTTTGTCCGAATAATCCTGCATAAAAGTCTCAGACTTTGCAATTGTTTTTACAAACACTTACATCAACGTGCGCCGAATATTCAATGCGTTTATTGCACGGTGGTTTTCATTAAATCACCCTGTCAGCCAAAAGTCTTGACGCTCGATTAAATTCCAGATATTTTTATAGAATTTTCTACATAAAGACGAAAAACTCCGTTTAGTCGATTATTAAAGAAGATATTTCATTGAAAATTCTCTGGAAAACGCAGAATCGAGGAACGTCAAAAACCAATTTACCGTATCCCAACTAATTTAAATGAGTGTTAGAGTGGAAAATTGCGCGTTATTTGTTTTCAGTTACATAACATGATATTTGCCATGAAATAATTATTAATTCTCAACAAACCCTTTCTATATCAGTTAATAATTTTATGACATATAGCATGCGTTGTATATTAACATAAAATGACAAAACTCATTTTTTGGTTGCTGAATGTCGTTCAATATTTTGGTTATTATACTGAAAATACGTTCTCTAATTTATTTAAACGCATTTTCAATAAACATTTGTAAACGATATCTGAAAATGATTTGCATAGAATGCAAGCAAACAGAAATTTATTAATTTTTATTTAGTCTTCCCAGACAGGCATTATATGGATGAAATAAGCTGTCTGATGATTATTAATAAGGGTATTTACTGAAAACTGTAATGTTCGTATGTCGTCCAACACATACATTACCTCTTAAAAATCATATTCAACGAAATAAATATGGCAATGTTTGATACTAACGTGTAATCATAAACACCTTTTTACAACATAGTAACCAGTGATTTGTTCAATACAGTAAATATTAACCCCAGTTCACTCCTGGGCAATATATTTTATAATAAAACAATCACTTTAGAAAGTGAAACAACTGCGGAATATGTTTTAGCTAATCCGATTGCGTTTTTTCATGCGTTTGGAGAGTCTAAATGGCTCATTACTACACCTGATGTAGTATACGTTGCTTCGAAACAGTTTGATAAACAATACGATGGACACAGAGTAATTTTTTATTCATTAATGGAGAAACCTATGTATCAACATTCAATTACTTTCTTCTTCTTCTCTTTTTTATTCTTCTGTCTTTTCTTCTTTTGCTCTTCTCTCTCCTTTTTCTTCTATTCCTTATTTTATCCTCTTCTTTTCCCTCTCCGCACCTCCAACGTAGTCATCATGTCATACCTCTGAGAATTTCTTCCATCGTAGCGCTTCTTTCATTTCCTGCTTTGAATGACCGCTCAAAGCGAGTGCTTTTCCTTTTTTTAATTTAATTTGTTTATACGGACCATTTCAACTACTTTACAGGGATTGTTTTCATCTAAATAACTCAAATCACCAATATACAAAAGGGAATAACTAACAGCGAACATGGATTTCAATCTACACTGGAGCAAAGGGTAACATTCATAAATTACAGTCATTCTTCGGACAAATAGAAATAAGGGAAGCCCAACAGGTTCCTCATTATTGTTAATTGTTTTCGAATAATTTTGTAGTTCATTCCTTGCATTACCCCGAATGCAGAAAACCATGCGGTCGCTATCTCCTGGACACTTTATTGGTAAAATGGCAAAATCTTAAAAAGGTGATAGAATAGCATAAACCCTTGTGTATTAAGTGTAGGTAATAGGAGATTATTTGACTGTTAGGTATTTATTCATTGCGCTAAAGCGCTTGTGTAAACTAACTCACGTTTAATGACTTATTTTATCCTTTTGTAAAATAAGAAAAAACAACTATTTTAACATGGTATAGCGCCAGTTTTGTGAAGGAATGAAACAGAACCAACGCCCAAATATTAAAGAGAGCTTTCTTTATTCAGACCCCAGATCTCGAGAAGGTCCCAATGGGGGATAAAAAATAATCCGCTTTAAACCAGCGTCCAACCACATTTCGAGATCGTCTGTGGGTTTCATGACGGTGGTAAAAGTTAGTATTAAAGTTCTTTATTTATCTGTATATCTCAGGAGAGGGCAGAATGTCAACTTTATTCAATTCACGAATTCCACGAATAATACAAATACCATTACGTGTTGACTGCTAACTTAATTATGAATGCTTTGAGAACATTTTTCTCCTCCTTTCATGAAGACAATTTGGAAAATATTTTTTTTAAACAAATTGGACTCTGTGCACTTATCGCTGGGGTACACACACGGATGTTGATATAATTAGCATATGCTGATAATAATATTTTATTAAATTTTGTCCAGAATAGTCTCCCAGACGGCGTAGACACCTTGATTTCCAACTATTCCCATCTCCACCGTTGTCTGAGGGTATCCGAAGCAACAGTTGGAGTTCGCGAGAGTTTCCCGCGGGTGATCTCCGCAGTGTGGAGTCATGGCGGGCAGGAAGTGCGTGGGCGAGCTGCTCGTGACGGCCCGACCGCCGGATCTCCCGCCCGCAGGAGCTTCCTTCCCCTCCTCACAGAGAACGCCCCGCCACGCCCCGCCCCGCCCCGCCCCGCCCCGCCCCGCCACGCCACGCCCCGCCACGCCACGCCACGCCCCGCCACGCCACGCCACGCCACGCCCCGCCCCGCCACGCCCCGCCACGCCACGCCCCGCCACGCCCCGCCACCCCCCGCCACGCCACGCCACGCCATGCCCCGCTAGGGATCGCTGTGTTGTGCGCCCTTTAATGTCCGGAGGGAGGGAGATAACTGCGGGCCACGCACACCGCGGATAAGTCCCCGAACACATCCAGGAACAAAAGGCCGGTCTTTGGCCTGAATGCACAACAACACGGCAGGTGCGGTCGTTTTAAATTGCCGCTTAAATGGTAGCTTTTCGCTCTAAAAGCAATTACGAAAGGCTCTTTAAATAAATATTTAATGAAGTGTCAATCATTTTCTTCATTTATTATTTCATGATTTTATAGTAATAATAGTTTGAATAATTCCGCATTATACATTACACGGTATTCTGCATTACACATTCCGCATTACACGGTTCATATCATTTTCCTGTTAAATTAAACTTTCCCGCGTTTTATTCATCAATGTAAAAAACGGTTTCTCTTTTGCAAAATGAAAAGTGCATCCGTTAGTAGCACTTCAAAGAACCACGAAACTCAGGTGTTGGTTCGCAGTCGGCACTAGCTTTTCTCGGGCATTCGTGCGTTTTATTATTTCATAAACCAACTCACCGGAGGATTTAACCTTCCCCAGCTGTTCCATTTCGCTCAAGTACACCACGAGACAAAGCGAATCACGGAGACAGTCTGTTCCAAAAAGAGTGTTCTTCCCTACATGGGCCTTCACCAACTTCAAACCCAACCCTCAATACACAGTCCTCTCTTTCCACCCACCTCCCTTTCAATTGCTGTCCCTTTCTGTGCCTTCCTTCTCCCGTCATTCAGCTCACGCCATTCCACCTCCCGTGCTCTTGAGTTAGTCAACGCTGTTCTCACCTCATCCTTCCTTTATGTCATCACCCTTAACTATTTTTTCTCCTAACTCTTTATAACTCCCACCTTCCACATCTCGAGTCGGTCTGGCTCTTACTCTCATGGACTCGACTCTCCCTTATCACCACCAATTTCCAACATGCTTCGTTTTACCCGAATTGTCAACCTCGTCAATCTCATTACTCTCATCACTATCACCATTTCTTCCTCGCATCACTCTCCTCACCATTTCACTTCAGTATCGCCAACGAAATTATTTCCTCCGTTTCCATTTGATGAATCTCATCATGTACACTATTTCGCCAGTCATCGCCATCCGTCGCCACCGAACTAGTTCCACTAGTCCACTATCCTCACCAGCCGCATTTTCTCTCACATTGCTCCTGACCCAAACACTCTTCCTTTCAATGTCTCCTACACACCCTCGTTGCTGTCCCTATCCGACCTCCGATTCCTTCCTTGCTTCACTCTCCGCATCGGTTTTCTTCAGGCTTGCCAACGTAATTACTTCCTCCATATCCGTTTCATGTACTCTTCGTGTACACCACACCATCCACTAGTACCTCCGAGTTCACCACCCGCTGCATTTTCTCTCACATTGTCCCTAACCCAAACTCTCCTACTTCCAATATCTCCCACACACCCTCGCAGCCTTCTCTATCCGACCTCCCCCCCCTCGTCGCTAGCGCCGCGGGCGGGGCGTTGGCACGACGTCGCGTCGCGTCGGTCGGAGGCCAGGGGCAGGCGCCTTTATCTCCAGGCGTCGCGGAGCGGAGCGGAGGGGCGCGGAGGGGCTGTTCTTATCATAAGCGACGCGAGCGCGCGCGGCGGCGGTGGCTGCAAGGCGAAGGCGGCGGCGCGACGTAATAGGCGGCCGTTAGCGCCGAGACGACAATCCCCTCGCAGCAGTCACTAGCGCCCTTGCCCCCACCCCCGCCACACCCCTGCCGCCACCTCCGCCGTTCTCCGCCCACGCCGCCTCCGCAACGCTCACTGCCTACTCGAAATGAGAGCACCACTTCGCTGGCGGTATACCACGCTGGAATGTGTGGAAAAAGCACCAGCCAGTCTTAGAGTACGACGCGTCCGTACGTTGGAAGCACAGGGCATTTTTTAATGTCTTATATTTGATTATCCGACAGTCTTTTTTTGATTTTGGGCAATTCAACGAGCATTCTTGACGTAACTTGTGAGAAGGAATTGATATTAACACTGACAACGTAGTTTTATTAGACATTGTACATGTACTTTCACTAATTTTTCAAACCTTTTTAAAAGGTTTTTGGAAATATTACGCAAAACTGATACTATTTTTCCTTCACAATTTGGATTTGAAGGTAATCATTCATCATGTCATCAGTTATTAAGGACAGTAAAAAATATTGCTATTGGATATCAACAAAAAACATACAATAGCAAGTAACTTCTTAGGCTAACCCAGGCATTCGAATTAAAACAACTGAGAACGTCTATCTTCAAACCATTATTGCAAGATTTTTAATTCACATAAATTTTAGTGATGGAAATAAATTATTTTCAAAACTCCACCTAATTTTTGCAACTCTTACTTAAGGACCTGTATTACCACCTACACTATAAAGTTCATATATAGCAGACATCTTTCTTTACATTTAGATGCTAATAGAGAGCTATACGCAGATGACACAGCTATATATAAAACACACAAGAATGTTAAAAAATGATTGATAATAAACAATCTTATCTTCATAACTAATTCCTAGACTAAACATTGCGTTTAAACATTACCGACATCAATCTAAAATATGTATTCTTACATATCCTCAAACGAATAGAAACGTGACTGTAGATAATGTGGACATTCTATGGTTTTTTCTTGAACCTTCAGTCAAATATATGGGTATGTTATTTGACTAACGACTCAATTGGAAACTGGATATAATTTTAGACTTAAACAATGTCAAGGAATAAAAAAAATACTTTCTTATTAATTTAAAATAAAAATAGTTCTGATTGCACTCTCCTGATCTATAAAAATATAATCAGCCTACGATAACTTACGCACGTGCGAATTGGCATAATATTTCACCACCTGCTATCACTAAGATTAAAAATTTCCATCTCATTTTTAATGACAAATTATAGCCTCTTGGTTTGCACCCAGTTTATAAATTCATCGCAAAATTATTAAACCCCCCATATCTGATTTCACACAAAACACTTAAAAAACACACAAGGCATAAATACCCCCTGGTCAGGAGCTGACAGTGCTTAAGCGATCTCGTCTAATTCGACATCTGGCAATCAGGGATAAAAAAACGTCATTTAGAACGTCTTCTTCTTCTGCAATATAATTTTCAAAAGTATAAGATAAGAAAAATAACTTCAAATTGAAATTAAAATTCATTTTTGAAACAATAGGTTATGATAATCTTTTACATTAATTAGTACATTTTTATCAAACAATAAATTATATTGTTTACTACACTATTTACACACTTCAACATTTATTACAAAAGTTATTCTAAAATTTATCTTGATCTTCATTAATTCAATTAAATTGTCATTTTTTGATACAAGTGGTAAGACTTCTTTTGCAGTAAGACAATTTATTTTGCGAGTAGGAACGAAGACGAGTCAAACGAGTCATACGAGACAAAATAAATCACTTCCACCACGTGCGTCACATTCTGTGGCCCGTTTATTAGTATCAGCCATTCGCCTGATGTGGTTTAAAGAAACCACGAAAAGCCACCAGACAGAGCAGCCGGCCTCTACAATTTTTCCTCCAGACAGCAAAGTGGTTGAATTGACCTACCTACATTAGGTAATTTAGAAAATCCGCCACCGTCGATACTCGAACTAGAAGACATCCTGTGGCTATAGTCGCTGAAGAGACAGCAACCGTTGCCAAGAACCAACCAGCAACCAACACCACCCAACAATATATACTCTCTGCAGCAACAATGCTGCACGCAGGGGTCACATTGAATAACATATGTTTCACTTTACACAACAATAACCGTGTAAGACGCGCGGGCAATATAGTTGCAATGGTAAAAGCGATGTAAGAACAACGCTATTTCGTTCGAGTTACTTAATACAGGTGTCAGCGCATAAGTATTTCACACGTCTAAAGCATTCAGAAAGGTCAATAGTGATCACTGACGTTTGCCTGTGATTGACATCTCGTCCTGGCATGCGGCAGGCATTCTAAATCACTTTGACTGTGTCAAGAGTGTGGCCTGTAAAATACCAGTACGTTATGAATTTGCATCCCAATCAGGCACAACTGTCGTATGTCTAACGTAAAATGTCCCCCATGCTGATTGGAAAAACTGACTATCTTCGACTTCCTATTTTCTGGTTTTAGTAAGGGATCCTTCAAAAAACTAACATTGAAGAAGTCTCCCTTCAGAATTCAGAAAACTGTACGTAGAGCAGTCTTGCGCTAAAAGCAAATGCATATATTAAGGGCGGAAAGTAAAACATAATAATATGCAAAGTAACAATGAGACATTTCATAATAATATCTAGTTCATATTTGTTTTGAAATTGGAATTTTGATTTCGACTGGGATATTTGTCTCAATGTATGTTTCTTGCAGAATACAAATAGCATATGTTATTCTACAGTAGTACGTATTATTATACCTGTGTAAGAGCAAGGAGTATTTCCGATCCCACGTAGAAAAAGATAAATTGTAGCATACGTAAATATTTCACCGCAGAGATCCTGTATAGGCGCTCTATCGAAACCGCTAAATAAAGTTTATCATGACTCGACCACTTCGATACGACCTGCGGGCTACGGTCGCGTGAATATACAAATGTTTATTTAAATAGAATAAGTAATTAGAAGGGGTACAAATAGTACTGATCGTCAGATTGGTAACCCAAATAGCCCGTAGATGCAAACATTAATATGTTGATATTTCGATATGATTAATGGCAGTGGAAGAGAAAGTGGAGGGGAATTCACAATTCATAATAAAATCATACACCTGTTCATGAATTTCAGCATTAGACTAGTGTTAATGTTAGCATTAGCAATAGCATTAGCCTATTTACATTCTAAATGAATTCAATAATAAAGATCTTATGGCAATTTTATATTGATATATTTGTTCAAGATCATATTTGCCCAATAAATTTTTCTGGATAATAAAAAAATAAAAATTTTAAACCAAAATAATTGATATTACTACACAATTATTTTTTGATTCAAGTCACATACTAAATGTAATACCGTATTTGTATGTAGACAAGTAGAAGTAATAAGATAAGAATAAATATAAGAGTGGTAATTATATTTCGATAATAAGATAAAATAGTAGTTTGTGCTTTAAAAATGAAATAATGAAGTGATTAAACCACCACGATCACGCTTCCCGGATAACACTTAACTTTGGTATGCTTCTATTTAAGCGTACTCTATTAGTGAAATCTTTGAAATAATTAGTACTTTAAACACTTTCTTCAAATAATTTCAGAATCAAAATTCAACATTTCACTGGATAAAAACAAGGGAAAGTTTAGATATGCCATGCATCTCTCTCGTTTTCTTTTATTTAATATCTCAACAATTCAATTATGGTTTAATATTGGCAAGTGATTTGTTTTGAACTTGCATTTGAATGAATAATTTCAGAAAATGATATGCATACTACGTGATATCTTGTGTAAACGAAAATGTGTTTTGTAATTAGTGAGAGACGATAATGAGTTTAATCACTGAAGTGTATTTAATACACAAGTTTGAATGTCTCGAAAATGTGCCACAATAATCATCACATATTCTCTTGCTTTAGGACAATAGTTGGTATTCAGGAGACATACGTGTACAGTAGACTATTCTCCATATTCTTGTCGCTCAATGTTGCATTAAAATGAACATCCTATTGTCCCGTTCTCTCGCAATTGTCAGTCTATGTCCCTGGGATTACGCTCAGCTTGTGATTATATGCCACATTGTCCTCACGAGAGTATGTGCAAGTAAACTGCAACAGACGAATGAATCCTTTAGATTATGACGCATAAACAGATAAAACCAAAATATCAAGCTGTGATGATTTGAAGTTCTTAAAAATCTTGTAAATGGAAGGTTGGCAATATATTAACCAAGAAAACTTAAAGTAAAGAACTTCAATCGCATGCTTTGGAGCCTTTACAAGGCAGCATGAGGTTTAAATAAAAAGGTTCATTCGGAGAGGTTGTGGACGAATTTGTGGCAAAAATCTACTAAGGATGGGCTGGGAATATCATTTAAATTTCAATATTATATCATTACGCTGATTAATTATTTAGGAATTTCTAATTTTGTTTTATTATAAATCCCTTGCCATTTGTGATTACAGTGTTCCTACTAGAAGCGTTCTTTTATTGTGAAGAAAGGCTGATTAATGTTTGTATATTTGTAATGATGCCAATAGACACGACTGTCTAGAAAAAATATTTCTGGAAATAAATTTTGAATATAAATTATTTCTAGGAGCATTGAGATTTTCATGCCACAACTTTGCTGTTTTACAACGTGCTCTTTCAAAAATACGCAATGAATATACTTCCGAGTTTTATTTTTGTTACCTTGCGATGTCAGATGTTGTCAACGCGCTTACATTTTAATTGAGACTCTATGCGACACTCTCAATCTACCTTCTGTGCACTTCAAGACATTATAATCAAAGAAAGGTCAGAAAGTCAAACGGAGAACAGGAAATCTTACACCCAAGTTACATGGCGAGAAAGGTCGGAAATTCGAGTCCTGTATTGCCGACCAGATTTTTATTTTCGTTGCCTCTCTTCTTATCAAATTTCCCTCTGGGGGCAAACTTTCCAAGAAAAGAGCTGCTCAGTTGTAGGGGGAGACCAAACGTTGTCAGCGGTTCTCCCCTCAAGCGCGGTATCCCCAAACTTCCGTTGGCGCCCAGAGGGCGAGCTGCAGGAATATCACAGAGAGGGTGACCGGAGGTTTGTCAGAGCACAAGTAGAAGAAATGCCTAAAGTGTTAGGAAAAGCAATAACAGTGGAAACACTTTTTCAATTCTGCGTTTTATCCGATACAGTTTTTCATAAATTGTAATTTTTGTGTTTGTTTAAATTGTAAATGCATGCATAATATCATCATCAAGCCCGGTTAACTATGAGAGTCATAGGGATGTATGAATATTTTTTTTCTTTTCTGCATATTTTATGAAGCCATGCGGATATGAAAATTGTGGTTCATAATTTCAGATAGTATAATTATTAAGTATATTGAATTTTATACAATGCCGATTTGAAGAATATTGTATACATTGCAATTACTATTTGCAATGGCAATTGCTATTTGCAATACGGCAGCGCATAAAATTCAAAGTAACATTGATTTTTATATTATTATTATTATTATTATTATTATTATTATTATTATTATTATTATTATTATTATTATTATTATTATTATTGTAGTCCGTTGGAATCCTGTAGAGGGCAAGGTTCCCTGGTTGCCGGGTACACAGTAGTAGAATCCCGAGCACCCAATTCGGGAACTTCTTTACACAGGCGCTATGTACTCACAAGATAGATCAATGTAGCACTGTACAGTTTGTCACTGTCAAATTTAACACTCTTGACTTTGACTTATCTACTTAAAGTTAATTAGCTAGTACTTTAACTTCCTACTTTCCGCATGGATAAAAACGGAATCCTTTAAAAAAGCTAACAAAAACAGATTTAACCGTCATGAAAGCGCAGAAACCAAAGGGTACCCCCCGTTAAGATGGTAAAAAGTTCCCTAAAGCCAAATAGTATATGAGTAGTAACACTATAATTCTAACATAAAAATATTATTTTTCATAGGTTTTTAGCCCCCAACTCCCCACCACAATCCTCAAATCTAAAAAAATGTGTTTTTTTAATTTTATTTTTTTGTCCATATCAAACCAACTTATCTGAATGGAAAAAAATTCTCAACATAAAAAAATATTTTTTTCTAAAAGTTTACATTTTTTTTCATAATTTTTTGGCGCCAGATTCAAACAAAAAAAATGTTTTAAAAAAATAAAATTAAAAAAAATATTTTTTAAGTGAGATTAAATAGCGGAACAGGCGCGAAAAAAATATCAAAAATTCCTCGCGGAACGGCGGATTTTCCCTATTTTTTTCAGATTTTTCCGATCACTGGGCTAGAAGTTACAAAATGTTAATCAATATTTCAACCCTTTTTTCATTTTAAATATGTTTTGATCATAACTAAAACAATTTTTATACACAATTTGTTATAAACAGTTGTTATAAGCATGACAGAAAATATAATTTTTCAATCATTTTAATTTTGCAATTTTTCAATACTTATATTTTTACATATTTTTACCGCTTATTGAGTTATGAAGATATTCAATAGATAATAATATGATTAAAGGAAGTAATGAATAATCCTTTTGTCGAGTGAACATTTGTGTATTAATCATGTGGTGTTCAGTTTACAAATCGTGATTGTATAAAAAATATATATTTACATTTCGTTAAGATTCAACCTCAATCCTCATCGCTGTCTTCGTCGATTACCGCATTCTCTTCATCAAAATCAAAAAGACTTGTCAAGATTTCCGCCGGTCTTACTATTTTCGACTGGTATCGGGCATACGATAAATAAAAAATCATCGCTGCGACGTGTGAACAACACCCAACTGTTCTTCTACCGTTAGCACATGAACAAGCATACCGCTGGATCCCAGAAATGTCATTACGATCAGGCACATAATGTATATAACATTTATAATTCTTCCGGTTGATATGTCTAGAATGAACTTCAAATCGTATTTCTGGATTTACTTTTAAGTAACTCAAAAGAAGGGTATCGTCGTCTTCCAACATTTCTGCCAAATATGATACAGATTGTTTCAGTTGGTACGACCCAGTAAACAATATTTGCAATTCCTGGGACGTCAGTTAATAGAAACAGTCAGAAAATAGTAAGACCGGCGGAAATCTTGACAAGTCTTTTTGATTTTGATGAAGAGAATGCGGTAATCGACGAAGACAGCGATGAGGATTGAGGTTGAATCTTAACGAAATGTAAATATATATATTTTTATACAATCACGATTTGTAAACTGAACACCACATGATTAATACACAAATGTTCACTCGACAAAAGGATTATTCATTACTTCCTTTAATCATATTATTATCTATTGAATATCTTCATAACTCAATAAGCGGTAAAAATATGTAAAAATATAAGTATTGAAAAATTGCAAAATTAAAATGATTGAAAAATTATATTTTCTGTCATGCTTATAACAACTGTTTATAACAAATTGTGTATAAAAATTGTTTTAGTTATGATCGAAACATATTTAAAATGAAAAAAGGGTTGAAATATTGATTAACATTTTGTAACTTCTAGCCCAGTGATCGGAAAAATCTGAAAAAAATAGGGAAAATCCGCCGTTCCGCGAGGAATTTTTGATATTTTTTTCGCGCCTGTTCCGCTATTTAATCTCACTTTAAAAATTTTTTTTTAAATTTTATTTTTTTAAAACATTTTTTTTGTTTGAATCTGGCGCCAAAAAATTATGAAAAAAATGTAAACTTTTAGAAAAAAATATTTTTTTTATGTTGAGAATTTTTTTCCATTCAGATAAGTTGGTTTGATATGGACAAAAAAATAAAATTAAAAAAACACATTTTTTTAGATTTGAGGATTGTAGTGGGGAGTTGGGGGCTAAAAAACCTATGAAAAATAATATTTTTATGTTAGAATTATAGTGTTACTACTCATATACTATTCGGCTTTAGGGAACTTTTTACCATCTTAACGGGGGGTACCCTTTACACTACCGTATTATTCTCTTGATTTCCCATGGGAAGCGAAAACAAGTTTTATTAAGGGGGTAAATGCTGAAAACTCTCTGTTCGGTCCTGAGGGGTCGGAATCGAAGGACCAAGAAAAGACTCTGTAGTACCGAAAGTGCGAGGACATTTCCTTGCACATCGTGAGTGACAGCAACTGCAAAGGTCTGGAGAGATCGGTGACTTTGCGGCATGCAATATAGAAATCTGATTCCTTTTTTTATTTCAGATTACAAAATCACCAGGAGAGATGAGAGTAAAAATGAGAAAAAGATTGCAAACAGAAGAAATTAATAAATTTTCAGTATAAATTTCTGAAAAAATATTTCACTTTGTACATTGCGACGACTTATTTATGTATTTATTTATACAGTTTTATTTATTTATACTTTATTTATATGTATGCTTTCTTTATTACTAGCAAATATCCGGTTTGCCCGGGCTTTCTTCATATCCAACCCTTGTGAAAGAGGAAAAATATCAATTTTATACAAAAACCAAGGTGTTAATAAACCATATTATATTATTATTATTATTATTATTATTATTATTATTATTATATTATTATTATTATTATATTATTATTATTAATATTATATTATTATTATTATTATATTATTAATGTATTATTTTTAATGTTCAATTTTCATAAAATACTATAATTTTGTTTATTTTTTTACAGGACATTGCTATTAGTTACACAATTTTTTTTCTTACCCACTGCTACTGACCTCTATCGGAATATATAGAGGGCCAACTTGTTAGATACCAATATGCCTCACTGCAACTGGTCTCTGGCGGAATATCATAGGAACCAATAAGCTCTTAGCAACAGGCGAAAATTATCCGGTTAGCCGAGATCGTTAAGGCAGTGGTGCAGTGGCGATCTCGGACGGAAGGATCGCGGGTTCGAGTCCCGTCTGGGGCGTCATGAAAAAAAAACATCAAAGTGGTCGCTACATAACGCAGTAGTTAAAAAGCGACCTAATAAAGTAATCTTTACAAAAAGTTTCGAGCATTCTGCAACAATAATGAAGAAGAGCCTGTAGAAATTTCGTATCTATTCGCACAGTATTTTTTGTGTTTTTGATGTTACAAGTTGAATTAACTTTTATTAGCACAGATTTTATTTCCTTATTATTCAGTTCCATGGACAGCAACAAGAAGCGAAAGCGTATGTGACATCGACAACAATGTCGACAACCTCCTGTTTGCCCTGGGGGAAGCTGCGAATCGAAGGGCGAGCTGAAGACGTCAGCGCGGCAAGCGCGCGACGTCGCGCCGCGCCTCCTGAGTGACAGCAACTGCGAAAGTCTGGCGCGCGCCGCGACATCCAGAGCCCCGAGGCGCGGCCAGGGGAGAGATGCCGCGGCGCGCGGGGCGGAGAGGAGTGGCGAGGAGTGGCGAGGACACAAAGTTGCCGAGGAACTCCTGTGATGGAGAAACAAGTGCGGTGAGTAGCGAGAGGGCGCGGGCGGGAACGGTGCCAGGAAAGTCAAATGGAGAGACCTAGACGTCGCCAAACTGACAAAGCGCTAGGTGCCCTCTCTCGCGGCGCTTTGAGGGAAGTTTGTTCTGAAATAAACGTTCCGTAGGGGAAACATGTGTTGTTTCGTTCATCTGAAAGCAGTTAATACAATGTGTCTCATTGCACAGATGATGATGATCGCTATTAAATATCAATGGGAAACAATTGGAGACGAAGATAACGATTTACGTTCAAAGGGTCGCAAAAGTTCACCATTCAAAAATACTCGTATGTTCGTCTACTTCCTCTGACATAAAACTCTGCTATGAAGACACCTTGTGATAGGCAGTAAATATTGTCCGTAATGTGAAAGGCAAATGAAAGTTTAAATAATGATTATATAACTATGGATACATAATATTGTTATTTCTTTAGTTCTTAAAAATATAATTACATTATTAATTATTTATAAATCCTAAATATATTATTAAGAATATATTAAATTATCAAAATTATAGAATCCATCTAGGAAAAGCCTTCCAAAATATACAATTAATTTACAGTTCCCGAAAGTTAACTTTTGATACTGTTTTAATAAATATTAAAACTTTTATTGCTTTGACATGATTATTTTTAGTTCCTATTACAAAGTACCACAAGATATCTGCTTCCACCACTAAATTTAATTTAATTTTAATTGAATTCTGTGGAATGAATATGTAAGTACATTTTCCGGCAATATTATCAACTTGATACGAGTATTAACCTGATGGCTTCATAATACAAAATACTCAGTTATTACTAGATAATTCAGATATTTACGTACTTGCAGTTCAAGAGAACGAAAAAAAGTTTAAAATTTACAAATATGAATAAAACTGTTAAAGAAAAGCTGGTTGTGTAAGTTACCACACTATCTCTCAATACCTATTCATTGAGCTTGATTGATGGCGGAACGCGGCGACGGAACGGTGCTCCGGTACCTTGGAAATAATTATTAAATTTTATTATAAATATATAACCATTGCTATTAAATTAATAAATCATTTAGGGTGCATATATTAGGGACGTATATTGTAAACAACATTAGTTGTAGCTATCTTAATTTCGTAAATGTACACGAGATCGTTTCATTTTTGCTCTGGAGGCCACTGTCTCAGCGTGATATTCATGTAACATGATACGCATTTAATGTGTGTAGTTATAAAGTACATCCAGTACAATATATTAATGGAAGGTGACGTGGAAGTACATCTTTTTTATAACAATTATCTAATATATATATTACAATCTACAATATTTTCCGTTCCATACCTTGAAAATACAGTTTAGAAATCTCCTCAATAAAGAAAGATATCCTTTCTGTTGGATACACTTTGTGCGAAACATTTATTTCGTTCAAAACATTACTGCTCCCGACAGCGTACCATCGGTATATTGCATTTGCAAATGACAATCTTCAGAGTACTGGATAGTCGGAATTTTTACCAGAATTGACATGAATTTTGGACAATTCTTGACTTCCCGCTGCGCGGAAATCGTGGCGTGCCACTGCCGGCTCTGCGGCCGTTACATTTCCACGTCGGCGCTATCAGCGCATCTGTCGTCAGGGTCTCACTTGCTTTGGGGGGTTTTTACAATGACAAAGGAACGATCATTTCGGTACAGTTTCGAAAAGGTCGAACACATTCGTCCATAATTCAATGAAGTTTATTGCAAATGCACATGTTTCCTGAAAATATAGGTTATCAGAGTAACAGTATGGTTTCAATCAGTAGAATAAAATAAATACACGCATGAATAAACAAAGAAATATTTGAATAAATTTAAAACAAAATGAATCAATTTCGGTTTTGCATGGACAGCAATTTATTTACAATTAAATTATCTAATAAATAAAGTAGTAACTAAGTCATTGGTGTGAACACGCCCAGTGCACCTTGATGTTCTACATCAGTTACATTTTCAGTTGAAAACAACTTTGAATTAAGAAATTTTTAAAACAGACTTTGTTAGATTTATTAACAAAGAGGTTGCTGGGTACTTTTAATTAGAAGGGAACAAGCCAATATGATCTTCTACCTTTGAATACAACGTAGGTGCTACAAATTCTGTTGCCGGTTGATAGATATCTTGTAATTCTTCGTAAACATTGTATGCGTTAATGCAGAGCAGTTAATGAAATTCCATGAATCCAAGTATCCAACATGGTGAGTGTTAGGTGTAACAAGAAAAGAGGAAGGTGACTAAATCCAAGTACAGATCTCCATTTCACTAATGGACTGCAAGACACGCAAATGAAAAAATAAAAATTTTGTAGTTAATGCACACTCCAGAATTGCGAATTGCTCTACCTTCCCGCGGAAACAGCAGGCTATCTTACAGTTCAGTATTACACCGACAAATAGTAGAAATATGAATGTAAGAGTAACGCATTTCTATACAAGGTGATGTTACGCATTTCTATATAACTCCAAACATCTCAACACCTGAATTTTTGAGTTGTACTCGTACCACTATTGAATTCCAAGAATGACTTCCAGCCCACCTCCTTTATTTTTCTTGGCGTCGTGTTATCTAGGACAGGCGCAACAGCAGGTGGCTCTTGGGTGCGCGAGAGCGATCAATTGAAACAGGTCGGCGTTCCGCCCCTCGGCCTACGACCTACGCCCTACGACCTACGACCTACGACCTACGCCCTACGCCCTACGACCTCGCGCGACTTCTTCTTTTACGCCGCGCTCAGCCTCTGAAAGCGCCAATCACTACGAGAACCGCGTACGCTGCCTTATAGCACTAAGAAACTACGCAAATAGCAAATGACAGTGTACAGTGCGCGCTTGGCTGGATTAGAAGCATCCTCAAGGCCTGCGAAACCAAAAACGCTGCTGATGAAAACCAAACAAAATGGATTTCCAAAAAAATAACTCGCACTCTGCTAAAGAAAAATTAAATATTCTTGAATAACACTACAAAAATAAATATCTCGGCAAAACAATATTTACGAATTCTGCAATATAATAAACACGAATACACAGCACAATCTTTCTTTAGATAAAAGGAATGTAAGCGAGTAGTTGTGCCATAAATCAAACATATAAAAAGCAAATATTTAATGGCAGGCAGTATATTCTTTGGGCTGTGGTATCACACGTCTGCTATGACACATGTCATCTGTTTCGTATACAGCGACGCTTTGGGTATGAAAATTTAGCATCTACGAGCAGTGTATGAACAGGCGATATATGACAAAGTTTTTGCATTTTTCATTAAAAATCGACACTTGAATTGATTTGGAATTTTCCAGGATTTCCTATTTTTTAACAAAACCAGGCGTATGGTTGGACAGTTTTCTTTTAATTCCAGCGGAGAAATGAGAAATAAATAATTTAAATGGTTCGGAGAATGTGACAGTGTGGAACATAACTAATGAATCTTTTCACCTACAAAATTAAAATAATATATGAAATAAAATTTTTCTAACCCTTTTTTTTGTTGTGTTTTTCTACTGCTCGCCTCTCTAAATTTGATTATCTCTACATCACCAGTGTATTTGAAAACTCGCCATTTGCAATAGTGGTGACCCTGATTAAGGATCAATAAAGGTAAAAATTCAAGTAGCCGAGAAAGTAAGCCAGCAGATGGGTTATATTTTTTATAAGTACCATGAACTCATAGTTAAAATAAGGGTTCTATTGAATAGCACAGACTTTCTCGTTCTCTAAAGTCTTTGGTTTAGCTAGCTTTTTGATCTTGCCTCGTCCTCTTTACAGCTGCCATCTATCGCCGCCCATATCATATTTTTTTTAAAGTTTCTCATTTTATCAGTTTTCTAATGGCAGATCCAAAATATTACATAAAGATTATTAAGGAAGATTATTAGCCTTGTTCTATATATACATTTTCGTTCAAACCTTGGAGACAATTTTAAGAAAATATCGTTTAAGCTTTAAAGTAAATGCGAAATTTTGAAGCTCATTTTTACAAAAAGACATTTGAGTTTTCGAAATACTTCATTGGAAGTCATTTAATGTACTTTCACTCAAAAATATAATAATGTGTAGAATTACTGGAAATGTGCATATTAATGGTGTGAGATATATTTCAAAGAAATTACTTTTGCATAACCTTTTAGAAAACCAAAATAAACCAAAATCACTTTTATGTCACCTTACACAGTGCATTTAGTACTGACCGTACAAACAGTTACAAGAAAATATTTGGAGCACTTTTTAGAAAATGACATTTGAGATTTTCTGAAAATGTGGAAATGTAGACATCTTTAATAATTGTGTTATGAAATTTGAACGAATAAATTGTTTGCGGAAGTATATTTTGTTGAGATGAAAAGTTAATTCATTGGCAAAATATTAACGAAACGAAATATTTCATTCAAAAAATGACATTTTCCATTCTTTTATTTGTGTTTTCAGTCAAGCTTTGTCTGAAGAAGTGATGTAGCTAGGTAGCTACTCAATCTACTGTAGTAAATAAAGAACTAACTTTGAAAAATTATATACCAAGTAACAAAGTCGATAGTGAAGTAATGAACTTAACATATATATATATATATATATATATATATATATATATATATATATATATATATATATAGATAGATAGATAGATAGATAACAGGTATCATTTATTTTCAGACAATTAAACAACAGTTATTTCATAAAAGGAAAGCTATAAAATTTCTTACATTACAAATACTTATGTATATTGCATGTGGTTTGTTTTTTCTGAGGATGTGATCAAGCAAGTCACGAAACAACATGAGAATTTACAATATGAGAACTTAAAATAAAGTTTTCATTTGGTTGTCTAAAATAATACATCTTATCAAAATAGTAACAAAGACAATTATTACTACTGAGTATATTTCCTCATATTGTCGAACAAACGTGTTTAACTTAGATAACCCACCTAAGATCTTGATATTTCAGTAGAATTGTTATGCACGAGATCGGTTTCCATTTATCCTATCACTTTAACATAAACAATTTCAACCATAACTTTCGATTATTTATCTCATGCTATTATTTACACTTTTGTAATTTTGAATCGAAATCCAATATTATAGAACCAAGTAATCTTCTACAACGCAGTTATCTTTTCTTTAATGTTGCAGACTCCACCAACTTCAGGTAGCTGCTAGGAAAAAAGTATCACCGACCTCCGACAGTATTAACGTCAACGTAAAGCCCCTAATAAACGATAATATTAAAAAAGAAACAAGGCGGGTATTATGGGAGCTCTATGCATAAAGATATAAGGTACTTTTACTTTAAATGCGCGGTCTGTAACGTGAGCATTAATGGATCCGAGACAAGCTTCTTTCCACCCCGAGTAGAGCTAGTGGTTGAAAAGAGCGCTTATAGGATGAGGCAAAAATGGCGCGAACTAAAGCGTGGCATGTTGAAGAAGAAAAAAATAGCTGAACGAAGATTGACAAAAATGTAAATTCCAAAACTTAGCGACGCATTTATGTGAAAAATAAACGCCAAATATCTACAACGTGAACGGGAATAAAATAGTTTTGAATCCGCATGAAAATTGCATAAGAGGCAAATGTGAGATATCTAAAAGAAGACCAAAATATAGACAGAACTTGGGCTGAATGAGTCATCAATATGAAGATAAAGGTGAAAAAATCAATTCACGGAGAAGAAAGAGTGTGTGTCTCAGAGAGGGTGAGTGAGTGTGAGTGAGTGAGTGAATTGAATTCAATTGAATTAGATTCTTGCCTTATTTTACGTGGCGAGACTCAGACCATGAGGCCTGCTCTTCCGTCTGACAATTTCGCTACGTTCCTTTCACCAACTAGCAGAGAAAGGAGGTATTTTTTGAGCGAGATGCAGGCGATTTGAATTAAGCTCAGAGGCGTCATTTAGGCTTGAGGATACATGCAAGTAAATCTTCGAACATGGGACAGCCGGCTTTACTTCCCCTCCGAAGGAAGGCGTACGAAGGATTTTTTCGCCCTTAAAATCCACGGCTTCGATCGGGTTTGAATCCGCCAACGTGGGTATAACAGTCCGATACGCTAGCCGTTACACCATCGCCGCGCGCAAAGTCAGTGAGTGGGTGAGGGTGTTTGCGTGAGAAAGAAAGAGATAGAGATAGATAGATAATAGAGATAGATAGATAGGACAATGTGGTAAGAATAAGAAAATATGTGAATTATCTTGAAAAATGATGGTCTGAATCAGTATGAAGATCAGGATTGATGTAAGTTTGTCAAAATGCGAGGAAATTAGTGCAATCTTATGCAATCATAATTGCGAGGTAGATAAATAATTAAGGTAATGGGTCTACCAAATTTCAAATCTAAAGAAAGGACGCAAAATGTAAAAAAATCTTTGGTGCAGCTTAATGCACTTAAGAAGTCTTATCGACCCTACGAAATAAACATGTTATGAATATAAAAAGCAGAATTATTAGTACGCTTTTCAAAAAGTATTATGAATGTACTAAATGTATTGTCCTAGAAACATCCCATTGGAAGAAATCTTTGCGAATACGACATATTTGAAAGTAATATAACGTGCAATTGTGTTTGATGCCTTCTTTTTAGTTTTTCCATATAGTTTCAGTCAAAGTTTATTACTGTGAAATACTATAGAGCATGTCTTTTGATTGCAAAGTGTTCATGTGATGTTGCGGAAACGTAATTAATATGTATCAGTACATCGCAAATGCTTTAAAATTTATTTTCATAGACTACCAAATATTCAATTTTACGTAGCGCTGTATATTAATTTTATGTCCACTACTTGTTCTACTTTTTAGAATAAAAGTTTGTGAAGTTACATATAATTAATTATAAATTGAATATTTTACTGAAACAGAACAAAAGTCCAATAGCAATTAATAACAGCGAGATCGACAACTTAGATGTAAATCGTAATGTGTATGTGAACTATTAAGCATTCATAGGTTCTGAACACTTGCAACCCGCGAGAACAGGAGAAGAAGTAGAAATAATAAAGTCATAAATCTTTGGCTGAAAAAGCCAGGAACGAGTTGTAAATATTCCCCAGGTATTTTATGAAATCTTAAAACTGATGTATTTAGGAAGACACCGGAATTTTTTATGCTCTAGGCCCTTTGTGAAACACTGCATCCCCACAGAGAGCCCCAGGGGCTAACCTGTGTGCGCATTAAGCCGCCGGGTTTATTTATTCTCTGCCTTGCGTGGTCGTTTGTCTGGCGAATTTAACCCCAGGACGCGAGGAAAGCAGCCGGAAACTTACCAGCGGTGCAGGATGGCTGTTTTATCCTGCACTGCAGAGGGGTAGGTTCTACCACTGTAGTAGGATCATCGAATAATATAAAGTCTAAGCATTACGGATTATTGTTTTTGTTTGTGCGCTCGTTTCTGATTCCTAGTTTGGAACTGGGATTTGTTCGGCTTTAAGCTAAATGTAAACTTAGCAAGAGGAAACAAAGTATTTGTTTATGTAGGTGTGCAATTAGGTTATGCGTAGAGGAATAAAGCTGTGAGTAGTTCTACGGAATTTCTAAGGTTAACTTTGCATGATGTGAGTTAGAAAACCACAACAATCAACTAACTCTTTCGGTCTAACTCACATTATGGATTTCCACAAGATATCTGCTACCACCACGGAGTTTATTTCACACTGCGTGTTAATTACTCAAAGATCTGAAGTACATTTAATGTAAACTATTCTAACACAAGATTTTAATTAAGTTTTATTTCACTGTCTATGCGTATTCAAATAAGCCAACGTAGAACAGTCAAAAGTTCAAACTACAGATTTGTTTTTAACACCGTCTTACTTTTACTTGTAAAAGAATGTTATTGTATTCTTAGCGTAGAATGGGTCCACATGGCACTAATGGAAAATAACAAAAGTAAACATTTAGATATAATAGTTGGAGAGCGTAATTTGAATGGATAAGCAAGACTGATGCACTTCGCCAAACCAAAAGTACGTCGTGGAAATAAGAAATAATATAAAAGTGATGAAGATAATATATTTTTACTACATCTCTTTCCCCGTGCGAGACGTTTATTGACGTGAGCTATGCAGGTGCACTTGACTGCGTCGTAAATGCGGGTTATGGAAAGTGGATGAAAAGATGCGGAGGACTGTAAGCGCATACGAAAATGAAGCGGCGTGAGAATATAACTCGACCAATATAGGAGAGCTTCAGAAGTACGCAGAGGCTTTACTCGGCAATTTCTTCATCTTACGTCTTCCATCCTTGTATGTTCTGTATTTCTTCTAACCTGCATCTTTTCTTGGTTCTGAAATTTTGTTTGAGAGTCGCCTTTGTAGAAAACTTTTTTGTTGTCAAACGTTTTGTTTTTTACTTTTGCACAATTTTGAAAAATATTATATAGGAGAGGAATATTGACCTGTATTCTAGTTTCTTTATGGTTTTTACAGTTTTTAAAATTTATATTGCGTATACCAGTTTATTTATCCATTGATGTACATTATACTTTGCGTTGATATTGTTTCACTATTCTTGCATTTCATATGTCAAAACGGCAGCGTAATTTTTGAAAAGAAGTGGACGAAGAAGATGTGCGTAAAAGAAAACGGCGAGAAAATATTCAGAGTGGATTTAAAGTGAAATGGATACATGAAGCAAAATAGATACAAATGTAAAGAAGAAAGAAAGTATTTGCTCCTGCTTGTATACGAAAAAAAGGAGAGAAATGAAAGATAATTATTAAGTGAAGGAAAATTACGTCAACTCTTAGATTTGCTTCATAAATTCTCATACTTGTGTTATTACAAAGAAAAGTTGGGGAGAATTGTAATAGGCATACAAAGTGTCTAAACTTACTATCGTAGTGACTTAGTTGCTAGATGAGAAGAAGAAAAACAGACATACGTGATCAAAAAGAACCGCCAAGGCAAGTGCAAAACATCCAAGCCAGCGCGAAAACAGCGAAATAAAGGGAAATACTCGGGAAAGTCAAATCCTTTTTCCGCTAGTTGTCCTGAAAGTGTGTGCTTCGCATAACCTTCCTTGCCCGTTCGCCCTCGGCGCGCCGAGCGTTAAGTCATCCCATAACAGGCGCATAACAAGCCGTAGTATCGCGAGACCATATCACCCCGCCGAGCTGCCGTTCGCGGACGAGTTAATCTGCCGCGCGATACCGTGCTCCGGGGAGGAATGGTGGTGACGAGGAAGGAATGGAGGAGGGATTGGGAGCAAGGACGGGTTTCAGCGTAAGGATAAGAGATGAACGTCGGGGAGGTCTGGAGGATACTCTGAAGGGTGACTGTGAAGGGTGGGGGATGCAGTGTGACTGTGAAGGGTGGGGAATGAGGGAGAGTGGGTGGAGAGCAGGGAGTGGAGGGTGGGAGTGAAGGACGAGTGGAGAAACGTGAGTGTTATAGGGCGGGTGGTGAAGGGTGAGTGGTGAAGGGTGAGTGGTATAGGGCGAGTGGTGTAGGGCGAGTGGTGTAGGGTGAGTGGTGTAGGGTGAGTGGTGTAGGGTGAGTGGTGTAGGAGAGTGGTGTAGGGTGGGGATGAACGGCAGGGTGAAGGGCGGGGGTGAAGAGCGGGGGTGAAGGGCGGAGTGAAGGGCGGAGTGAAGGGTGAGGGTGAAGTTGGAAGCTGAAGTTTGGTGAATGGTGGGGGTGGGGCTGGGCTGGAGAACGGGGGCTGAGGGTGTCAAGCGGAGGCAACGTGGTGGGCCGCCATGATGGGTGGGAGCGGGCGAGAGGGTGGGGAGTGGTAACGGAGGTGGCGGGGAGAGGGAGAGTTCAGCGCAACTGCCGCCTAGGCGCTCTTACGCTTATCCGCCCCGGCGCTCCTAATCCGACGCAGACCTCGTCTTCCTTTCAAAGTGCGACTCAGGCGTTGCATTACGCCCACGCGTCTATAACGGCCCCCAAACTACGAGCTGTTTACGTTGCAACTACAATGGCGCTCCGCACGTCGTCTCCGTAGGCTTGTAAGCTGCATCATTAGGGGCATACATTTCTGTGTCTTTGTCTTCTTAAGCGTTGTCTTATCTGAGTAAACTTGTATTTGTGTGAAAAAATGGCAACAAGAAGCCGAATAACATACATAAACACACATACACTGACTCTTACTCACCTACTCGTAAACGAGAAATATTTTACAATCCCTTTTGCTAAAATGAGATGGGTTTCGTTGGTGTGGTACCAAATAAACGTCGTAATGCAAACCATTGTCTAATTTGCCCTTGAAATCGAGTTTTATATCGTAAACAGAGGTAAGTGAAGTTCAATTAAAATATCTAATATCAGTTGAATAAATCAATTTTTCTTCGTTTTCCTATAAAAATGTGTTACGTGTTAAGTAGATGGTTTTCGAACAACGGTACACATCGATTTAATGGTACTGATAAAAGTTTACATTAAATAATTTTAAAGCTGTTGAAAGAGTCGGAGATGCTACGACGAAGCTAGTACTTAGCAATAGAAATGGTTTTCACTTACCCACGTCAACCTTCTTCAGCTATCGAGGCGCAGCCCCTTCACATTCCAAGAGATCTGTAACAAGAAAATCACACATGAAACTGAAGTTTAGGATTTGTTTTTTATTACATTTATATTACTTTATTGGTAATTCAAAAAAAAGTGATTTTAATTTTTGAATTCCAAATAGGTGCAAATAATTCAACAGTATTTGTTGACAATTGCCGGCCAAATTACTTCAAATTTGGCGCCTTGTTTTTTTTAACAGAGCGTTTGATGTTCTTTGAAGGTGTTTCAGAGGGAAGGTCTATACATTTCAAACTTGGCACTTTCGAGATCTCGTCTTAATTTTTCCCAAAAAGCCGAGCGAATTTCTTCTCTGTTTATCAAACATTCATTTCTTCGTACAAAGTTCCTTGAAGTCGATTGTCAACTGGTTTCTATTAGTTCGGAGCGTCACCGAAAGATCGCTCCAGCTCCTGGGCAACTCTCGCGTAAAATTGGCATTGTCGAAATGCTAAGAATTATCTATCGCAGAAGCCTGCTCACATTGGCACCACAAGCTAATGCGGAAAGCTCAGTAAAAGCCTTTGAAGCGTCTTCAAGGTTCGATCCAGGGTGTACCAGGCACTGGATGTAGTAGAAACACGAAGCAAGAAGCCACGGAATTCGTAAGGAAAGGTTTAATTTCGTTTGGACAGAGGTAACTGTGACAACTTCTTCAATACACGTTAATTCTTTCCCCAAGTAACAACCTTTGTCAATTGTGTGTCATCTCTTTTCCAGAACACTCTTTTCTGACAAAAACTACTGATAGAAGAGGCGTTGTTCCGTTGCAGTTTCCATTAAAATGCTCTTCCAACTTTTCTTCGACTATTTCGCCGCCTGAACAGTATTCGACGAGGCAGATGCAACTTGTCAATATTTCAGAACATGATATTTCAAAATATGGTCATGCTTTCTATCACTTTTTACACGATGTAGGCAATATTAAAATGTACGTAATATTTTATTACTTGTACACTTTAGATTTACCAAATGATGTGAAAAGTCTTCTACAAAAGTATATCTGAATGTACACATAAATCAAATAATTCCTAACACAATGAATTTAACAGTAATGCCACTTACTACTATTCAGTTCGAACAATCTGTAATATTCATAAAGTTCAATGCATTTCTGTCTGAATTTTTTAATACGTCCATCAATCTCAACAATTGCAACCTGAAATTCATTCAATTAAAAAAAATATGGAAACTTTTATTAATAATTCATGAATATCAATGCGTTTTTTAAGCATGCACGAAAATTAATTCATTTGCATTATATCAGTGAGTCATGGAATCATCTCTGAAATCCGCATCGCATAAATGTAAAAGTCGTATGTAAATCTGCTCTGAATCAAATTCTGTTTTCTACTAATATATCAACGAATTGAAGAAATTAGAGGTGAATTGGGACAATCATTGAATATGATTATATTTTGATACAAAGAATTTATATGTGAAAATATTTTTTCTGGTATATAATTACTGCTCCATTTTGCTTAATACTTGGATTCAAACCCAACTGAGCATATAATAAAAAAAAGAATGTTAATACTCTGAATGAGACTTTGAACGAAACCAGGGTTCAATAGTTGTAAGTAGTTAAATAGCTTCGTTATGACAAATATTAAGTGTATTTATTGAAAATTGCTTTATTTTTCTTCGAATTCAAGCAAGGATGTGAATTTAGAAACACGGTAAAGTTTTCATTTTTATTAAAAACCTCTGAGTTTTTGAAGAAATGGAAAAGATCAAATATTTTTCTAACCTGTCCTGCATTTCTAATATTAAACCCATGTATTTATTTTTCAATGAAAAGTATTTGTCAATTCTAAAACTTTAAATGATGTCGCGTGTAATTGTTTCTTAAATAATGACATTAATAATAACAATAATAGTTTTACAATAATAATAGAAGTTGGGCCGATGCGGATATCCGATATCGCTAATTCAGTAGTGCCCGGGCGATCTCAGACGGAAGAATCGCGGGTTCGAGCCCCCCCTCGGGCATGGGTATGTTTGTGTTCGGATCTGTGTGTCTGTCGTTCATTCATCCTTCAGTATTATCATCATTCCATCTTCCATCCCCCACAGGACTAGCAACCCCTGGAAGATAAAAATGGGATTAAGCTTAATGCTGATCCCCCCCAAAAGGAGTCACATGTGTACTTCCCACGGAATAAATGTTACTGAGTCTCGGTAAAAGTGCTGGTGTAGGCCCGTGTCTTCTTTCCGTGACATCTTTCAAGAATAGAAAACAATACATTCCACTTTATGGCGTGTTATTTTCATGAAAACTTCAATTTTCAAATATTACACATATCTAAGTATGTTTTATAACAGTAGGGGGAGGATATCTTTTGGCGCTGTAAGGCGCGCATTTTCAGTAGTCCAGGGACATTCTACAACAATTTCTTGATACTATATATTTTGAATCGAACTCAAGCTTTAAGAGAAGGCTTGCTTAAACTATGTATTCGAAGACGGGAATTGAGAACAAGATCAGAGAAAAAGTTAACAAAACCAGCAACTTTACATAAACACGATTAATATTTGATTGTGAATGGATCTATTGATTTTCGGTCATATGTGCCCAAAATATTCGTAAAAGACCACCATTTTAATTACAGCAAGAAACTTGCGACTTTCTTAAATCTCTCGAATTAACGAACATTCATATAAGTTTTTCTGTTTATCAGAAAAACGAATTAAAATAATTTATTCTTGGCAGTCAACAAAAAGACTCTTTATCTGATATTAAAAATTCGTTCTATAGAAACAATTCCTATTCAAACATCTCCTTTTATTACCGAACTCACAAAATATGAAGATTTATCAAATTATTAAGTCATCGAGAGTATTCACGCATTTCTTCCATGAGAGCTCAACGAGAGCAATTTTCGGATATTGAGTAACCACCGTAGCCAATAGCCTCTTTTGATGGTCAAATGTAATGCGAAAGGTCAAGGTCGAAGAGGTGGAGCGCGGGAGGTCCGTCCGTCTGTCTGGCGGCGTAGTTGCGTGCGAGGGCGTGAGATGCGGGGCGCGATGGCGGGCGCACAGGGGCTGTAAAACCGCCAGCGCACGCGCGCCGTTCTTCATCTCGGAAATTACAGCATCCGTCTTGGAAGCGGACGTCGAGATGACGCTGAGGCGTTGCGAGGCGGTAGGAAGCACGCAGGAGTGGGTCGAAGCAGAGAACGGGGAATGGAGGGGAATTAAGTTTTGGGAATTGCACGGCAGAGCGTTGTACTATGTGAGAGTGGTGTGGAGAGGAGTGAAGTGGAGTGGAGTGCAGTGTGTTGGTGGGAGTGTGTGGAGGAGGAGAGGAGAGGTGGGAATGCATGCGGGAAACAGAGGCATGGAAGGGAGAGGTGTGTGGAGGGGAGAGGTGAGTAGACGATCGAGTTGTGTGAAGGAGAGAGGCGTGTGAAGGAGAGAGGTGTGTGGAGGGGAGAGGTGTAGAAGAGAATAGTGGGGATAGGACTTGTGTGACTAGTAATTGTGTTTCGGGGTTTTGCGTTGAGAATTGGGTGGGATAAGAAGTGCAAAATAAGGTATTGGGGTTGATGAGGGGAGTAGTGAGGTTCAATGCGGGGAAAGTAATGTGAGAAGGAGTTACGTGACTGGATGTTATTTAGAAGGCGTTGTGTATTTGTAAATAAGAACGAAATCAGTTCGTGATGACACATTTATTTAACATAACATAAAACATACATGGGACCGCGTGAAGCGCGGCCCATTAGAAAAACATACAAATTTGATATTTTACTCGGAAGACGAAATCTTGAAGTACTAGGCTTACTGCCCAGGTTTCACTTCTAGGTGCCTAGGGATGGGCCCCGTGTTGACTCTAGGTGAGGGCGTGGTCTCCACTTAGACTAGCTTACCACTTAGGCATCTTCGTCGCCTGGTCGCAGCATGACAATGCTGCATGCTGCTGACAGCTGTCCGAATTGCTGGCGCGTGAATTTGGAATGTTCAGCGCGTACACAGCAGAAGAAAATTATTTCTCGAGGTGAAATTATGTACGGTTAAGGCGGAGTCGGATTTCGTGGCGTCTTCAAGAGCGTAAAAAGCAAAAGGGTGAGAGGTATTGGGGAACATAATAATGAGCTCTGGAAAAAAGCGATATAACGCAGTGAGTGAGTGTGTGAGAGAGTGAGAGCGAGAGAGAGAGAGAGAGAGAGACCAGAGAGCGCAGCTGCGTATTAAATGCCTTGACGTATTAAATGAAGACCTGTTGGTCAGCGACTCTAGCGTTCCGACCGGCGATCAAGAAAAACTACGCTGCCTTACAATTCGTAATACAGCATAGTTCTGCTTAATCTCACCAAAAAGTAAATGTTTTTATATATACTTGAATTTCATGATGCTTTAACTAAAAGATGTAAAGTAGAAGTTTTGAACAATTTTAACGAATGATGTCCATTGAAAGTGAACAGTGGAATCGCGAGGAAGAACAGTATTTCCATATTGCTCATGAAAAAATCTAGAAATGTAAGTAATCAAAAACGCATAACAGTAGGCAATAATATTTCTGTTAGACAGTAATAATAAATTTCCGTCTTTCCTTTTTTGGTTTATTAAACAAGTAAAAAACATAACTCAGAGTTCTTTTCTTCATTGTTGCTGCATTGAACTGCACAGAACAGTACGCTCCTTTCGAAACACGCATTGTAATTTATATGTTAACTGAAAACTATAGGAATTAAGTTTGTACATATCAAATATGTTGCGATACATGGCAAATGTAAGGTTAAAACGTTAGTTTGACCTGTTATTTACGTGTTATTTAATGACTTTCCCTTCAAATCCTGGGAATATAACACCATGAGGTCAAGAAATATTATAAATTTTCTTCATTTACTCATAACTTTATAAATGAAGTAAGGATGTACTGCCTGCCTGCCTGCACGGCATTTTGCACTTTCGCAGACCTCGGGAACTGCGTGCGAGCCGCTTGATTGCAAAGTGAGGAAGCTAAGAAGTGTGGGGATGAGAACCATTCTAGGAGTAGGGACAGCCAATATGATTACTAGACGACGCATTTGAACCCTAGCTCGTAAACTGAAATAGCAATCGGCGAGAACATGATGGAATGTTACCTACAGTTCATTTAATATTGCCATTTTCGTTATAATGGAAATTTTGTTTTCAATGTGGCTGTCAAATATGTACTTCAAGTATTATAATTGCTTGTAGGGATGTAGTATAGTAATTCACTTTACTGGTTCACAAATTTAGAGTGGTGCTAAACACAAAATTGTAATATTAAATCGTTTTTCTTTCACGATTACAGTAATAAACTATTTTTTCATTAACTATTTTGAATACGACATATCAAAGCAAAAACAAATTTTTAAAAATCAAGATAACATTTTGCTCTAATTTTTCATAAAAGTACATCATAGATTTCTAATATCGAATTAACGAAAACCATTTATTCATCATCGTTTACGACCTAGATAAATTAAAATATATTAATTGAATTTTGTAAGTTTATTTTTGTAAATAAAACTTTAAGTCATCTTCACTGGCGTAAACTTAAAACTTTATAAATATCTCCCACACTAGAGTTGAACGATATCAATTACATCGGACGTTCCTGTTTGGCACAATCGCATAATTTTCTTCGGTTTTTGCTACCATGTAGAGTTTGTAACTTTCCTAGTGAAAAATTAATTAATAAATTGTACATGAATGGTAGTTAGAATTAAATAATATATTTTTTAAGAAGCCACTGTTTTAAAATATTATTTAAGAGTCACAATAAGCATATTCTAAAAAATTTCAAAAAATGAAAAAATGCCGATATCTAATAGTGGATAGAAGAACACAAACAGTTAATTATAGCCCTTATAGCTACAAATACGGTATATTACCCATGTAAATAAGAGGGAAAATAATTTTACAGCATGGATCATTGCATTGGAAGCGCAGGCATTCAATCTACGCACCACGCCTTTCCTGCTGTGAACGAGCATGGTTCCTCCCGCCCCACAAAGCTGTTTACCCCCATGACTTGCACTTGCACCACTCTCCAGGCAGCCATCTAGCTCTTGTAGTGCCGAATGCAGAATGTAGAATGTTCGCGGGAGTAGGCGTTATGCAGGTCTGATATACAGTAACTTAAAGCGCATTATATTTGTTTATGATGTTAGGAACGAATGGAACAAAATATTCTCTGGTGTCCGTTTTCTCCCACTTGGCCTCTCTGTAGGCAAGAAGCGATCTCTCCCTGGTTAAATGTTTACTGATATAAAGCTACAATACTTTTAATAATAAATTACGAATTTTATCTTCTTTAGCATTCATAATTTATATTTAGTATAATTAAAGAAAATTCAAGACATTGTAATTCTGTATTCAGCACGTTCCTACATAAATATAAATCCGCGCAAAAAATATTATCCGCAATTGGCGCTGCTGAAATATTCTGGTCAGTTCTTAAAAATAAAAACGCGCAACATTGATTGCATTTCTTAACCACTGCACAACAATGAAGATTGGAAACTGAGTTACTCAGTAGTGGAATTATTTTCGATTAACGGAAATCGAGATATATTCAAATAAATTCTATTCGAATTTATCTTTAGGTCATTTAGGGTAATTCTTTCAGTAAGGATAATGCTTCAGTATATTACAGACAAATACAAAGGGGGGCCAATGAAACAAACTATTCTTTTAAAAAGTTTGGGAATATTTGAAACAGATCATGTGTCTTGTAAATGTAGGAAGCAGGGATCTTGGAATACTGTGCCGAGCTGTGTATACGAAATCTCCAACATCCGAGAGCATAACATTATAGTTGCAGGCCTTTCTCTTCTCATAAATTGGAAGCACTTTTCAAGGGTAGCAATTAATCGCAATTATAAACTCGCTAATGTGAAAAAGCGGTGCAGAAACAGTGTCATGACAAAAATGATGGTCTCTCATTTGGAAGTAGTCCTTATTTAAGGGGAGAGGCGTGACCAACGCTATTTGAGTTCTGGCACTGAACACGACTTCTGCATACTTTCGTTTGCTCTTTTAAATCACTTTGTGAGAAGCCGCAGCCGCGTGCTTTAAAGATTTCGATGGAATCTTTCTTGGTTTCTCACTTGAGTGTTCTTTGAAAACTTTAGATTGTGATGTGTCACCTCACTGGAAATTAAGCGGAAGTTTTGCGGAGCTTGGGAAGGAACACAAAATGCTTTTTGGAATATCAAAGTTTAATGGTTGAGTATTATCCTTTAACTGAAGCTTAGTTGAGAAACAAGGTTTTCTGCGAACTAAGAGATTAAGTACTTAAAGCCCCTTGAAACGGGTGAAAATAGCTGAGCAAAAATACACTGATAAGAGAGATAACCGCGCCAGGTCACTGTTCAAATAATGCATATCAAGCACGTTTCCAATAATATTTCCCTCAATAATAACAGTAAATTCTAAAGTGGAATAAAGCATTTTTTCAAAGATTTTTGAAAACAGGTGGTATAACACCATATATTTTCTCGCATTATTTGTTGCGCACTACATTTTACGTACTACATTTTACACAGTCCAGCCACATTAATGTGACCACTGCCAACGTTCGACGTAAACGTGCAATAAACCCTCACAGAAGGCAAGTGGCAGCACTGACAGTGGTGGGTATATAAAGCTTGTCAGGTAGAAGCGGAAAACATTGCCTATATTTCACGCAAAATAACTCAAAAACGATCCGTATTTTAGAAAACGTTTCAATGACAAAACTCATGGTTCAATCATGATTTCTTGGACACTCATTACAAACCATAGAGTATTTGGTTCAAAAACTAAATATTTTCAAGCAAATAACAACACTCATTTGAAAATTATAACTGCTTTTCACCGAGGTAATCATGTCCCAACAATAAGACAATCACAGAAAGTAGCTCCCGACTCGTTCTTGCCAAACCTTTGTTACATTCCAATATGATACTGAAGGCTATCAATTCTTACTTTTCCGTATACATACATACATACATACATACATATATATATATATATATATATATATATATATATATATATATATATATATACGGAATAATATATGTAGTATAGGAAAAGTTAAATAATGCTGCGGAAAATCGATTTCGAGATTTTTACGGAAATACTCGTTTTGGTGTCCCCTGATACAGAAAAAATATCTTCTGGTCTTTTTTCAAAACATCTGGCTGTATGTGAACACTACTAGTGCTTAAACCATGCGTCGGGTTTTCTCCAAATTGAAGAAATCCCTGTCATTCTGGCTCGAGTAGAAGCTTAGATGTTGAAAAAAGATGCACAAAATGTTACTTTAAATTTCTTGTAAGAATAGAGTAACACGCACTTATAAAAGTGGTCTGGATCCAAAGGCCACCGTTAGCTCTAAATTTTCGAATATTTCAATTGTATTATTTTTTCGGGGTGTTCCCAAAACTAAAAGTTTGAGATAAAGATATTTCCTTCAAATTCAATTTGTTGTCCATAATTACTTCTTTTTAATAATATTATATACTTTTTTGAAAAGTATATTAGGTTTCGTGCAATATTGCCTGCCATATTTGCAATTTTAAACAATAAAAAATATTTTCTCAAAAAGGATTTCAATTTTTTCTTTGAACTTTTGGTAGGTCTGTGAGTCAGTTTGCTCTATTCTTTCGTTTGTTCAAAATCAACCAAAATGTAATTATTTAAATTTTTGTGACTTGTTTCTCACGTTCTTAATATTTACATCAGCCCGATTTGTTAACATTGTTATATTGATGAGTATATGTGCTTTAAATAATGTGATAGAAAGATTCTCGAAAACTCAACCTTTTCGTGTGAAAACTAGCTCAAAATTCCGCATTTTTAGAAACGCTCAAACGTCAGTTTCTAAAAAACGACTCCAAATTTTCCTGCAAAGCTTTTGAAGGGATAGAGCTAATTGCATCCTAAAAAATGTCGTACAGTTAATTTTGAGGATTCCCCCTCCCCAAATTATACAAATGTAGTTTTAATTATTTCACACGCCGTTAATATACACATTTTCAGCAATTTGTAAACAATATTTTATTTGCGAGTTTAAGTGCTTCAAATGAATTTTTTGAAAACTCAAAAATGTTTTGTGAAAAAGAGCTTCAAATTTGGAATTTACAGTGTCGCTTAAACGAAATTTTCTTAAAAAGGACTATTTTTTTCAAAGAAAATTTGCCATTTAGAATGAGGTGTTACAGTTCTTTATTATGCTTAAAATAATATTTTCGTTCAACTATTAGGAAACCGAAAAATTAAGAATTATTTTAGAAAAATGTACTTGGGCGGTGATAGAATGCAAGAGTATGTGGCAAGTCCGAATACCTAGCTGAGACCAGAGGAAATAGAAAAGAAATACGGGACAGTCTGTGCCATTCTGTATCACCACTAGTTATTTCATATATTTCAATGTGTTTAAAACAATTTCTAAAATATTAATTTATAAATGTTTAACAAAAGCTTGAATGAAGAAAGGAACACAGAAAGATGGATAATAAACAAATTCTAACGTATGACGCATCCAACTGTCTGTTATTACGTTCACGAAGTGCAGTAACTTCGGACCGGGGGACAATGTTTGACGCCAAATTACAGAAAAAATACCTTTCCAAAAAAATGCAAGATTATGACCATATTTGAAGATCTGTTTGTGATTAACACATTTCATTAAAAAACTAGTTGTGCTACAGAATAGCACAGACGTTCTCGTAATAGTTATTTTTCTAACGTCTTTGGTATGGGCTAGTTTTATATTCTTGCCCGATCTTCTTACCAGCTGCCATCTATCACTACCCAAGTACATTTTTTGTAATTTTCTAAACGTTTTCGTTATCTAATAGTATAACTAAAATATTACTTTAACAATATTAATCAAGAGTACACTCTCATCCTAAATATCAATTTTCATTCAAACTTTGGAGCCGTTTTTGAGAAAATGGCGTTTACGTGTTCATTCCCCAAGAAACCTCTCAGCACCTGATTGAAAGTATGCCTGCGAGAGTGGACGCTGTCATCGAGACTTTGAGTGGGCCAACACCCTATTGAATTCCAGCATTACCGATGGAGGACGCCATGAACCTGTGCGTCATTTTCAGCCACGCGACCGGATAGTTTTAATCACATAGGGTATGTGTACGTATTTTGCGCGACAGGCCATGAACGGGCTCAGGTCTATCGGCGACGTCCCTGCCTCAAGGCTATGGGTAAGTGGGTACGTGTGGTTAGCAGGTAGACATCCCCAGGCCGTATTCCGGTCTTCTCAGCTTGAAAAGTGAATTTTCTCAACGTCACTCAGCAACATATACTGGGACATTGCAAGGAAAACGCACACTATAGTCTTGACTCGGCCGGGAATTGAACCCGAGACCGCGTAGATTTTAAACACTTTTCGTAAGAAAATTCATCAAATTAGTGAGGTATGCTTTCAAGAGTGCCAATGGCACGTACTTATATGAAATGTGAAGACAGTTCCATGTCGCTTGTCGATTGAAACTTCATTATGTACCTCAATATCCGATAAATCGGACGCCAATCTACTGCGACGAGCTTTCAGCGTTCGGACAACGAACAGCTGCCACTCAAGTAGTATTGGAAATCGAATTTGACGCAATGAAGAGAGAAGGGTTTTTTGGAGGGGAAAAATAAAATTAACATTATACTATATTTTTAATACTGTCATCTCTTAGTCAGCAAAAATTATGTTTTTATCCACTAAGTTCTTCACGAGGTACCGTTTATATTTGTATTGAGAAGAAAATATGCAAAGGACATTTTTAATAAGCAATGATAATTTCTACCTGTTTTCAGAATTAAAGTAATTTACCAAAAATATTATTTTTGTCTCCAGATTATCAAAAATAATTTATCAAAAATTATCAAAAGCAATGTTTAAATAAAACCATTTAAATTAACTGAGATACTTATTGAATGATTTTGATAGATTTATTTGATGCCTTATTTTACGTGGCGATACTAGGGCCATCAGGCCCCCTGTTCCACGCAAATTTCGCTACGCTCCTTTTACGAACTTGCGTAGAAAGGTGGTATTTCTTGGGCTACGAAACAGGCGATTTGACGTTAGCTCAGAGGCGTCATTTACGCTTGAGGATGTTTAAATACAAGTAAATCTACTAACATGGGACAGCCGGCTTTACTTCCCTTCCGAAGGATGGCGTATGAATGATTTTTTGCCCTTAAAACACACAGCTTCGATCGGGGTCGAACCCGTCAACTTGGATATATCAGTCCGATGCGCTAACCGTTACACCATCGTCGCCGCAAATTTAATGTACCCGAATTAAAATAGCTCCGTGCGCGCTTAGTTTAAATCAGAGCCAGCATTTCCTCTGCAGCGAATCTGACCGGGAAATACTAGTTTGTGTTCTGACTGTGGTGAATATCCGACGAAAGCTATAAAGCTAGGTCGAATTCAGACAGTATCTGAGGAAGAGCTCTAGCGGCCGGCTGCTCTGAACGGTAGTTTTGTTGTGATCTCTCCCATAAATATCACGCGAATGTCTGATAATTATTCTATCAAACGCCTGCGACCGTTCCTTCCTCTTCTTTGTCCACCCTCTCCCTTACTTAAACATACACTTGTATGTACACAGGAGACCAGACGAAACATAAGAGCTTGTTACGGATAGGGTGGTGCCTCGCCGGAGAAGATACCTGAAGAGGAGAATAATCCGTGAGCCGATAAGCAGGTCGGCGCCGATCTCACCGTATATCCAGGAGGAACACCTCCACCTTCAGGCGCGAAAACATTAGTTCACTAACGGAACTAATGAGCATAGCAGTTCACGTACCCGAAAATATCAATTAATCAATCGAATGATTCTCCTCCTATATCGGCAGGATGTCTCAATAAGAAATTAATCACTTCAGCACACTCAAACATAACTTATAGAAATTAATGAATGTTTCAACGTCTGTTATAATGTTTATTTTATTGTAAGTTTTTTGGCCTTAATAAAATAGACTGTGAGTTTTGTATAATAAAAATGTTTCGCATACGTTTTGTATAACAAATGTATAACATATATATCACATGAAATAAATTGTTATACAAAACTCGGTCTGTTTTATTAAAGTCAAGGAACATACATTAAAAATTATAGAAATAACATACTTACTTGAGTTATTCATATTCAAATAAAGTAGATTACTTAGCATTTATCTAGTTTGAAATTTCTTTCTTTCGATTCCCATTCTCATACTTATGATTCTGCTTTGAAAAGTCTGGGGTTTTTATTTGAATATTTTTCTGCAGAACCATAGGAGAATAAGTATTCTTATCTACAGAAGAATTTTTTAGAAGAGACAAATGAGAAAATGTAGACATTTATAGGATATTTTGTATGAGAATAAGTAGAAGAATTCAGAACGATTTGGTAAGAGAATTAAATATGATGATGACGAAACTGATATTTGGAAATTATTAACTTCCCAATACGCAAAAGTAATATCCATGAAGAGAAGAGAAAGAAGAAAAGATTAAAGTTAAGAATACGAAGAAGGAGGAGGGTGAGATGAAGAATAAGAAGAGAAAGTAGAAGCAAAAAAGGAGAAAGCAAGGGAAACATGAAATCTTGTTATTATATCGAATTTCTCTCGTAAAAATTATAAACGGACCCCACATAGATAAGTACAGGAAGACACGCCAAAGCTCAGGGACAAATGAGTGGTTGGTATTTTTAAAATATCTTTTCAGAACTGTAGAGGACGAAATGCTGGATGACTCAACTTCATGTTTTGTTTCTTTCTTTTTTTCAAATCCATGAACGATACATAGAAAGTTATTAATAAAAAATCGCCCTATTAAGAGATATGACACGTATCGACTCTGTTCGTATGGTCTCATAGTCCTATCCGCACCCGTTTTATTTGCGACATTTCTCATCATTTTCAAAAACCTTGAGGAGCAAATGCGTCTACGTCCAAGTAGTAAATTCTCAAGTCGAGATGCTGCTTCGTTTCCCTTATCATTAGTGATCTGCTCTGATTGGAGGAGACGCAACAAGCACCTCTTAAAGTAAACGACATCATTGAGTTTCCGTGCACCCCCCCCCCCGGCTCCAGTAATCTGCCACCGTGGGAGACACAGTGGGGAGAAAGGTCATTCTCAGTGAACATTACAGCACTAAGGTAATCGGCTATGCTTTCAGTTCTTGCATCACAAAATATACTTTATAAGAAAGGTGTACAGGTATTCTGCGCCAGATGTTATCATTACTAAGTAAAACCTGAAAAGCAGCCTATTCCTAAAATTAAACTTGAAAATAAGAAATATTTTGTGGTCTTTAACTGGTGTATAATGAATGCGAGTGAGTCAAATAATCTGGAAGTATCTTATTTTGATGCAATCATAGAAAATAATTTAAAGAGGCTCAAAATTCAGCCTTGGTATCTCGTGGGGATGGCCCAAGAAATCTCCTTACTTTCTGTCTCGTTATTGAAGCAAGATATATACTTATTTAATGAACATGCTTTACGAGGAAAAGTATTGGGATTATCTCATATCTTAACTTCTTACATCAGAAAGACTCGGCAAAATATGATTACTTCATACCTTTTTTCGAAAGATAATTTCTCAAACACTTGATCAACTGTTACATTGTATGTATTTATTATTACAATGTCAATATTTATTTATGAGATTAATGGTGAAAGTCGCAGTTTATTTGTTAATAGGAAAGGTTGTAAAACAAGGCCGATAGGGGAGATTCGGCGCGACCTACCTTGTTATGGTTCGGCTCGAACAGTCTGTCGATCGGACAAACCACGGAAAAGTACCGACCAGAACAGCCATCCTCTACAGTCAGGACTTGAATTATAGGACCTCTTGGTTAGAGACATTGAATTGACCAAATTGATGCCCTGATTCCCGCAGTCGCTCCTTTGCCTCAGAGACGTCAATTTACAACTAAGGACTTATCAGTGACAATCTGGGAATATGAAGGAAGACTTCAATTCAGCAATTCCACACGTTGGATCCCTCCACAATGCGATGACGATGTGTGCGTAACCTGTTAGAATTTCGATTCCGACCACTGTGCACTCCACGCACGCGGCGCCACGTCCGCCAGTCGCCTTCCGCCACCGTCGCCATTGCGGGGGCGGAGGGAGAGGCAGCGCTTGTAAACAGGTACGGCAGAAGGCACTTGAGCTCTTGATGAGGCTCCTAACGGCGCTTTCGTGCTCTCAATTGGCTCTCTGCCGCGTCGCGGTATTTCACCGCTGCACTCGCCCGCCGAGGAGTAGACGACATCGCCTGCTCCATATCTCGCGGCGTAACTGAAGCATTGAAACATATTGTTTCCGTCTGACAGCGCAAAGAACGAGGGTTAACTTATGAATTTTGCTGTTAACCGAAGGGATATTATCCCATTGTCTCAACCCTTAAGCAGCCTCATGAGTGTTCTAACGGAACTTTCGTGCTCTCAATTGGCTCTATGTCACGCCGCGGTATTTCAATACTGAGCTCACCGGTTGCCAAGGCGACGAAGTCTGCTCAAGTCATCCGCGGGATGATTGAAGTAATGAAACGTATTGTTTCTACCTGACTGCGCAAAGAACTAGGTTTAACCTATGAATTTTGCTGTTATTGGAGGGGATATTATCCCATTGATCTAACGCTTAAGCAGTCTTGTGATTTAGATTACCACTTATTGAGTGTTCTATGGAAACTTTCGTGCCCTGAATTGGTTTTTCGTTGCTCACCTACACTCCGCAGTGAAGACGGTACGAGCTACTAGGATTGAAGAGGGGTGATGGACGCAATGAAAAGTTTAGTTTACTTCTATTATCATGATATTTTCTCTGTACCTGCTAATGCGATACAGTTACTGTAAATGTTACAGTTACAGTTACTGTTACTGTACTTCATCCTATTTATTACTGTTGGCCAAACGCTGAATTGAGTCGTGAAATGACTTAGTGGTGCAAGATTCTTCTATGTAGGAAGAGAGGGTTCTAGGTGTTTAGATCAGTTTGAACTAACTTACCCATCGTATTCACCATTAACATCAAGTACATTTGGAATTGATCCATTAATCAATAGTTAGCATTTAGACGTGTAGCAGTTATCTTACTTTTTGCAGGAATGTTCTAACATCAGGCATGACAACCGTTCTGAATTCCTTTGTTGCACACTTTCAAGTCATTTGAGGTGATATTGTTTTGTTCTTGCACAAACTATCATTTCCAAGTCTCGTCGTATATATACTTTTTTTCTGTTTGACTTCTAGTTTGCAACCTGGCTCAGGTCTTAAGAGACTCATTGTTCATTTGCATATTCTTTGTTTACGTTTTTTGGAAAGGTCCTTTTTTCTGAATTACTTAGAAGTGTCATTTATATAGCTGTATTTTAAAAGCTCTCATAACCGTGTTTAATTTGACTTTGGTGCATAATATTTCCCTCCAGTTACCTTCTCCAGGAGGACATTGACACAGTCTAGGTAAGCTCAAAGCTTCCAACTGGTCTCGATACAGGTGTGGTGCGCGGTCCATGCCGCGTTCGATAGGATCCTTTGTTAATACAAGAAACCAAGGAATACTATCGATCAGAGCAGTCGGCTACTAGAAATATTTCCAGACAGCGGCTAAATTCAACAGAGCTGTCTATTTGGTATCGAATATCCACCAGAGTCAGGACTCGAATCCCAAGACCTCCCGATCAGAGTCTCTGCAGAGACAGCACAAATGATGACTCAGCAGCCAAACTTAGCAGGTGATCAGTTCGTATGATCGTGATTGTTAGAGGTTGAACGAGGTCTTTACACTATTTGGCATCGCATTTCTATTACAGGCGTTTAAAATGCAGTAATATCTGCTTGAAAATATTTTCTCTTTACTTACTCGTTATTAAGAATCAGAGCTTCTAGGTAAAATACGAAATATATTTAACAGGTCGAAAAATTAATCCAAGATTAATAATTTTTAATCTCTCTTTACTTAAAAATGCGGAGATGCATTCAATTTTTGCACTCCTTCATGAGAGAATGATATTGGAACTACGTCCAACTGGAGTCTGGGGGAAAACGACCCAAACGACGCGAAAGCAATTTTTCATTCACCAGATAATTTTTGAAACTGAAAAAATCTGTAATTAGGAAAGTTCCCCATTTTCATCTCTAAGAAACAAAATCATATCCCCCGAATGTGGATATTTAGTGCTTCATAATTATTTCTCTTTCGATGCTCATTAAAATGAGCTAAAGTATGCGACATAATTTACACACAGTTTCGAACACAGAAGGAAACTTATTTATCGTGTCTAGTATATTTGAATAAAGCGTGATAGAGATAAATGTTCCAGAAACGACGTTTCATTAATAGTTTCTTCACTTTCATAACGTATCAACAAATATTTATCTTCATGATTGAATATGTCTTGTTCTATTTTTTATTTTACATGATATTTAATATAATTATTTAACTATTGTAGCGTTTTCCCCTAAACAATTCGATATTACCAACATATCTTGAAAAAAGTAATTTGGGTAAAAAACTTCTGAATAAAATATTCATTAAACACTCAAGCTTTAAAATCTACAAATTTATAACACTCAGGAAATGATGCAATGCTGCAATGATAGCTGCAATGCAGTTAAACTGAGCAGGGGGGTAGATGGCATAATTGCGATTATTAGAAGTTGAACGGTGTACCTACAGTATTTGACAGTGAACTACCTTCGTTCAAAATACAGTAACAATGTGATGATATGTATTTTCTCTTCCCTCACTCATTATTTAGAATCGGAGCAGAATCATGACAGGCAAATTCATAATTACAAAAACGCCGAGATCTAGAGGATATTGGGCATTCTTTACAGCGACTTCTCTACGTCGTGGTGCACAGGAGGCAAACGCGCTCTTTACGAGCGGTGCTTGCTGTGGGTAAACGTCAGCGGCGGCGTCCGGCACGGCAGGCCAAACACTGATGAACGACTTCCCGCCGGGAGCGACTTTACGGGGAGTTAAAGTCACAACATCCCCTTTACGTTGGCCTTATCGTGACCTCATGGGCCATATGGGGGAGTTCCGGTCGTTTCTCCGTGAATGGGGGGGAGCGCGATATCGTAAGTAATTCATGACAATGCCTTTTATCACCGGACGAACGCTGAATGGCGATGGAGAACTTTGCGAATACCGGAATATTTGTTGTATACAATGGCAGCTAATGCCGTAAATTTATTTCTTCTTAGTTATTGTCTCGTGTCTAGATCTCTCATACGATCATAAAACACTTCTGAACGCCTTTTAGAGGAATGAATTCTTTCCTAAGAATAAGTCATTTTTGAAATTATTTTCAACAATCTTATGCAATTTTTCATGTTATTTTGGCATTATTAACGCATATTCATTGGAATACGCTGAACTGTCAGTAAGAATCATTAGTCATTGCATTTTTGTGAAAACTTCTTAAGTGGTTCAATATTGAAAACATTTAATGTAGTTTTCACTTTAAAAACTGTTCAATCACATAATGGTGCTAGTTTTAAAAGTAAGTTATTAATCAGTTTGATTTTCAATAAAATTAATTACAAACATGTTTGAGTAGTTATACATGTTTGAGTAAATATACATTTGTGATGAAAATAAAACAAATAATATTGATGATTTTGGTGTTAACTCACACAGATTTTCATTTCGTTTATAGTAATTTATAGCAATGATTTCTCATGTAACTTACAGTATTATACCTACTTCTATATTTGGTTTTTGTGAAACGGTGATACGTTCATTCCAATTCACATATATATGTAGTTTATCTTTGTGTGTTATAACTTAAAGACATCTAAATCAAAAATAAATTTAATTACAATGTCGCCGAGTCCATTGTGCGTTTACATACGTCTCATAAAATAGTAAAGAGTAAAGATACCGAAAACACAGAATTAATTTAATCGTAGGGCAAATTATTATTAAGAGTTATTGATGGAAGTTCTTAAAAGTTTTTAGCTAATTATTATACGATTTGAGTAGTTGGGGTTTGTTAATCTCATCTGACATTTCACATTTTGGTTGAAAATCACGTGATATCACTTTACACAAAATTATCCACATATATAATAATACACGAGTGAATTTTCATTGCTCTATTGTAGATGAAATCATTTGCAATGCAGAGAGATACTTCTTGAATGATGGAAAGGAAGTAAAATATCCAATACCAATATTTTTCACGAATTCCTTGTATAACTTTTATTTAGTATACAACAATATACATTAAGAATTTACCATAACCTAATATCGAGAAAATAATGAAAAACAAAATTTGATCGTTGTATTTATATTTCAAATAAATTAACAACCAAATCTGGGACTGAATCCTGCCTGTTAATTAAAGTGAGAGTATGGATTTCATGCCTTCATTCTCCGTTATTTATTTATTTAATTAATTACCCACAACAGGGCAAAGTCCCAATTAGACTAGGTATTACAAGATAAGAACAAACAATGATATCTCTAAGAGCGTAGTTTGATAACTCTAGGCGCGTAAGATCGTAGGGCCTCTCTACGGTTCGAGCCCCAACGATGAGTGGGTTTCCACCACTAGTCAGATATACAAGTCGAATTCAGTCGCAGTCTGGGGGAAGATTAAAGCACCCGGCTTCTCCGATCAGTAGTTTTACTTGTTCGACCTATCACCGCGAGGCGAATGCTGGAGCTGTACCTTAACAAAGATCTCTCATGATCTTTCCTTACACTTCTTTCACCTAACCTCAACTTCTACTTACAAACACTTATACTTACATGCACTACACTATCACGGTTGTGAGAAAACCAGTTTGGAGTTAAAAGCTTGTCCGGTCTAGGGTGCTGTTCCTCTGGTGGGAGATACCTGAATGTGGGAAATCCTGCAATCAATAATGTAGGTCGGTGCCGAATCTCACTATCTAGTATGGAAACAACACTTCCAACTGCCGTGACAAGACATGCACTACTCTTACGGAACTATTGACTAGAGAAGCTCAGCGCTTAAAAACCCGAAATAATCAAACAATCTAGAGACTTTTCTGCTACATCAAAAATGCAGTAACCCTCCAGCAAGTATTCACCTAAGATTCAATAACGAACACTGTTCTCATTTGAATTGCAAAGTCACCAATTAACATTCGAATACGAACGAGCCTAAATTCAACGACGTACAAGGAATACACGGGAAGCTATTGCAACCCTCATTAAATAAAATTCGATTTATTAGACTTAGCAATTCCGAGAGATACATAGCATTCTAATGTACGTCGTCGACCTACGAACTGTGCATAGCTTTGACATGAAATGGGAGGAACGGAAACCCCCAGATTTATCCCAATTGAAAATTCTGAACACGAGCCCTTCGCTAGAGCACGTACGAAGGAACTCCGTTAATCTGGATTGACTGTGTGTTTCAAATCCACTAGCATTGATAACAAGAACAGAAACATCGGTAACAAGTATCAGAAAACTTGAAGGACGAGCCAATCTTACGACAATAGCAAGAGGACCAGTAACACCTAAATGCCTGCTATTACAACACATTTGAACAAGTTCTGTTTCCATATCCGAACGTTGTATCGGAAAACAGTAAAATTTTATGGGCAATTCCGAAATGGCGATGCAGAAACTTTAAAAGCTTTCCTCCAATTACTTTCAAAGAAGGGCCATCAATGTAATTTTGGAAATTGAATAGAGATACAAAATTAAATGAAATTATTCCTAAACTTTATTACAATGAATACATTTAAACGAATCATCGGGGCACGTTGATTAGAAACAAGTGGTTATTAAAACGTGTACAATTATTAAATGTGCCTTATGCAATGACACTTAAAAAATATTTGTACTCAAACGCTAAGGTTTTAAAAGCTTGATATTTACTTGTGACATAGAATGGTGAGGTTTTGAACTGTGTGTTACATCTTAATAAACTAAGGAAACTTTCTGGGTTCATATTCTTATACTTGTTCCATCCTAGGGAATTGCTTTAGGTCACATATGTATATGCTGCAATTATGATTATATCTGTGTTTTCGCGAGGTAACCTATATTTTAGGAGTTTATATTTCATTCAATACACAAACATTTTATTTTTAAGCCATTGGCTTGGTGCTATCTAACGGAGATGGCTTCGTTTACTTCTCTGCGAGTCTGCAGGTTCAGGAAGGAGGGTCACACCGTTTATATGTGGTTTGCTGATCATATTCTAAGAATTCTCGGCTGTTACGCTGAGTAGCCGTGACGTATTCCATCAATCATTGAGACCAGATCGTCTGTTATGGAATATTTTGGATAGTTAATGAAATCGGAAAAAGCTGTACCCAGTTTTCTTTATACCGTAACACATTTACATCGCAGCAAATATTCAGAATGTAACAATGCATATGCAGGTACATAAATTGCAAATTTAATTATGGGAAAATTGGACTCTGATACGCCATCCAGAGCGTACTTAAATGCTTCAAGCAGCTTCCCAAAACTAAGCAGCTAACAATCTCTCGATGTTTTAACAATGAACTGAAAAAAATGTATCCCACTAATTTTGTCGAAACTAAATCGGTTCTTGCCTACGCAGATGCCACAATATACATGTTAGCTGTTCGGCAAAGAGAGAATAAAAAAAATTGTTCAAAGATGAAGACAAATGTTTCAACTTTGTCGGTGAGTACGTAGAAAAGTAGCATTTTTTGTACATGTCTCTTGGTATTAACTTTACTTATGCCTTTACTCTTGTCTTAGTATTATAAAGGATGATGAATAAAACGGCCGTATGTGTTGTAAGGGCGCAGTTGTGAAATTGTGAGCCGGTTCTTCGTAAGCGTACACGATGCTTTGTGTAACGCGAGAATTTGTAGACCTTACCAATGGGGGCGTACATGTAAATATGTTATAATGGTCTGCGCTATTACGAGCATGATAACACTTTTAACCAAACACGTTAAAAATGTTAACATTACTGCAAATGGTTGAAAAGCTATATTGCTGTGTTAAAGGAAGTTTAAAAAATAGGTAATGTTATTTGGCTTTGGAAGACAGTAAATTGGTGTGATAAAAAATACTAGACATTAAAAATGTTGTTGTGCAAGATAAGTAGGATCATAGGAAAGGAGACAGAAAACCAGAGAGAGACCGACATACAGAGGCAGAGACCCACAGTCAGAGAGAGAAGCAGACAGAGAGAGAAGCAGACAGAGAGAGACGCAGGCAGAGAGAGACGCAGGCAGAGAGAGACGCAGGCAGAGAGAGACGCAGGCAGAGAGAGAGAGACGCAGGCAGAGAGAGAGACGCAGGCAGAGGGAGAGACGCAGGCAGAGAGAGAGACGCAGGCAGAGAGAGAGACGCAGGCAGAGAGAGAGACGCAGGCAGAGAGAGACACAGACAGAGAGAGTCACAGACAGAGAGAGACGCAGACACAGAGAGACGCAGACACAGACGCAGACACAGAGACGCAGACACAGAGAGACGCAGACAGAGAGAGACGCAGACAGAGAGAGACGCAGACAGAGAGAGATGCAGACAGAGAGAGATGCAGACACAGATATACAGAGACAGACACAGAGATAGAGAGACAGACACAGAGATAGAGAAACAGACACAGAGATAGAGAGACAGACACAGAGATAGAGAGACAGACACAGAGATAGAGAGACAGACACAGAGATAGAGAGACAGACACAGAGATAGAGAGACAGACACAGAGATAGAGAGACAGACACAGAGATAGAGAGACAGACACAGAGATAGAGAGACAGACACAGAGATAGAGAGACAGACACAGAGATAGAGAGACAGGCACAGAGATAGAGAGACAGACACAGAGATGGAGAGACAGACACAGAGATGGAGAGACAGACACAGAGATGGAGAGACAGACACAGAGATAGAGAGACAGACACGGAGATAGAGAGACAGACACGGAGATAGAGAGACAGACACGGAGATAGAGAGACAGACACGGAGATAGAGAGACAGACACAAATGGAGAGACAAACACAGAGATAGAGAGACAGACACAGAAATGACATCACTAACGGCTATGTTAAAGAAGAACAAAGAAAGAAGGCCGTAGAGCTGGTGATATAGACATTCACATGATGGAAATCTCGAGTAAAGAAAGAAGAAGACTAAGGTACTCGGGCGAAAGGCAAATGAAATGTCAGACACAGCAGGGTTTATGGAGGTCGGAAGATCTGCCGCAGAAGCCAGCCGAAGGCGTGACGTCGGAGGGGAGCGATGTGGGGGCAGGAGAATGCGCCAAGGAGACAGCGAGGCAGCGAGGAAAGCGCGCAGGCGGGGTGACCGAGGGCCAGAGAGCTGGTGTCGCTGAGTTCTCCGCTGCCGGAAATTATATTAAATATCTCGCATTTCATGCGGCCTATGCGAGCGGACAGCGCTCCATCGCTTGCCGACCCCCCTCCTCTCCCGCCGTGCTTTGCTGTCCCTCGCCGACCTCGATGCCTCCACCGTCTCTCCTCACCCACCCCTGGGCTGCGCTGCCCCTGCCCTCTTCTCCGCCGCCGCCACCGCCGCCTTCTCCGCTGACTTTGCAATCACACACCGAACACCGCCGCCTCCAACACCCTAGTGTCTCACACTCCCCATCCCGTTTCGTCCATCATGTCCATTGCTTCTACAGTCTTTCCCTCACCTCTCGCTCGCTGTCACTGCTACCTCCACCGCCGCATTCACAGACGTCTCCTCCGCCCCCACCACCGCTGACTTTACAATTACTTACAGAGCAACCACTACCTCCTCCTTGTCCCCACCGCATCGCAGCCCTTTTCCCCGTCTCTTCCGCCATGTCCATTGCTTCCACCTTGCCTTTCCCCACCTCTGGCTCGCTCTGCCACTGCCACCCCAACCACCGCATTCACCACTTTCTCCTCCGCCGTCTTCACCACTGAGTGTACCATCACAAAGCAACCACTGTCGCCTTCACCGCCTCATCGCCTATCACCCTGCTTCCCCCTTCTTACAGCACTTACAGCATGCCCATTATTTCCATTGACCTCACCACTTCCAACTCCCCTTGCCGCTGTCTTCACCGCCCCAACCCCACCCCTTCTTCATCGCCACCACTTCTACTATGTTCACTGCCTCCATCGTTCCTATCCATCTTGCCGTCCCCACTGCCCCAACGCCACGCCCCCTCCGTAACCACAGCTTCTACCACGTCTATTGCCTCCATCTCCGTCCCCTGTCACCACCTCCGCCCTTGCCGACTCCGACGAACCCCCCGACTCCGCCTTCTTCACCATCCCTGCTGAACTTGCTGACCCCACGGAGCGAATTTTACTGCCACCAACGTCGCTGCCGCCACTGTCTTCCTTCGCTCCCGTCGTCTTTCACCGTCACTCAACACCACCTACCACCTACGTTTATTGAGGACTCTCCTCTTCTCGGTCCCCGTCATCTTCCACCCCTTCCTCCCGCTTTACCTTTTCTTCCACCCTCTACTCTTATCCTTCTTCCTCTGCGCGCTTTCACTCTTCTGTCGCCGTCACCCGAGTCCCGTGCCATCACCCGCTGTCTCACCTAGTCGCGCGGACGTCCTGGCATTCCCCCACCAAACACCCCCTCTCCGAGTGGTCTCCCGTTGCTCGCTTCCGAATTTCATTAGCGCTGCCTGGTCCGGCCGCGAGGTGCGCGATCCGATGCGATCCTCCCCTCTTCACTCGCCAGCCCCCCCCCCCCCTCCTCAGCTTTTCCCCCTCCAACACCCTCCGCCGCCTACTGCGCGTCCACCCGCAATCGTCCGTCTGTTGTTTTACGCGTGTCACGCCGGGGGTTTGTCTGGCCGTCGACAGGTGGAACGGAGCCAATATTTGGCGAAGGCTGCAAAGGAAAGGCATGCCGGTGTTATTTTCCGACTAACTCCTGCGGGGAATCTCTCTCAATTACAGGGATGCCAACGCGACGCAACTGGGCGGCCGGTCGGACGGCACGTGCTCGGAATACTGGTAATTCCTAAGAGGATATTTCGTACTCTCTGACCGGCGCGCGGGTGTAAGTGGACGCGTGCGGCATGAATATTGTGTTGGTTTTGGCAATCAGATGACAGAAAAAGGTATGGCATTTTGACTTTCATTTGGGACCCTTTGGGAAATTGTTATGTTTGTGTTTTAAATTGAAGTACTATTGGTTTCAGGGTTTTGGAGATGTATTTGTTTACTAAGTAAATAAAACAATGAAACACTCAAGTATTAAAGTTTTTGTATGTGGATAGATAATAGTAAAAAACTGCCCGAGACAGGTTAGACGAATTATATTATAATGAATTACTTATCTTGTGTTTTTCAGTAGTTTGGCTGTGAGGATAATTAATTAATAACAAATAATTACTTGTAATTTATATCTAAAAATAGAGACAGAATAAACAGTAATGAAGATGCCAAATATGAAAAAGAATGAATTGTCACAGGTCCTTCATGATAATTGAAGGCACAACGAGCACTTGAATAATTATAATGTAATCCAAGTCCAGTTGACAAGAAGATTATTTGCAGCAAGAGTATTACTTCTTCAACTGTAATTTGTTTAAAATATGATTTACAATTTCCCTTCTAATTGTCAATTTTACGAAAAATGAGGAAAAAAGGGAAAAAATTAGCCGGATTTTCTTCCAAATTCATCAGCAAAATTATACACTGACATTACGATGGTCACAATCATGCTGCCATTTGTAATACAATTCAGGTGTTACACCAATCGTGTTAGAGCCTATTGTCATTTTTAATAGATCAGTGTAATCATTGCTGCTTTTCTCAAAGTTTAAACTAATAATAAACACTACAGATTTCTCTGGTAGGAAAATACGTCAGGGACACTCGCTGAAAGTTCTAACCGCAATCCGAGTACAGCGATTCTCCTAAACCTGGAAGAAGAACTTATAGGTGGGACAGATACTCCAGAGTGTGTAACAAATGTGAAGTGACAGAAGATAGCAGTAGTTTCGCAGGATAATTTCCACCATCAACGAGAAGATTCAGCCGAAGAGATGGAACTAGTAAACAAGCTAATCCCCCTTATTGAGGGAGAGGTTTCACTGCAGATGAGGAGCTTTTTTCTCACAAACGTTTATGACGATCTTTGCTTTCATGACATGTGTAAGAAGAGAGTGTACTCTCAATCTACAAGCGAACTCCCGAGCCTGTACAAGCTCCCAATTTTAATTCGGGATATTGGTATTGTTGTGAGTTATCGTTTTCAATGAAATAATTATATAAGTCGTCCTTGGCAACAATAAAAATGTCATTGAAATGGTGGCTAATAATTATTTCATTTAAATCGGGAATTTGCGTTATTTCGTTATCTTCTAAAAACAAAGATATTTGGAGAGCAACATCGGCCGATAAATCTTCTATGAAGGTTAGGAAAGGCACAGTAACAAGTAAACCGAAGAAGCATGGGAATGCGAAGGAAATGTTATCTAAGCCATCCCGCCTACATTTGAGAAAATACATTGAAAAAAGTACACCACTACACCAGATATGAAAAAATGTCGTTACTAGATGAAACAGTCACTATCGTAATGTTACTTATTGTGATATGTCGCACCGCCAATAGAAAAGTGACAAGTGCGAAATCGTCATTTTTCATCTAAAAGCTGATAAGAGGTTACCAAGAGGTACTGCTACTATTCTGAAGTTGATTTTGAATTAGTTCAATTACTGTCCGCTAGAAGGTGAATAGTTGGTACAATCTATAACGAATATTACAGAACTACGAAACTTAAAATTGCAATTTCTGAGAAATCAGAAATTCACACTTGTGTCACTTTTCTATTGGAGATGCTATGTGATATAATTTCTTTCATCTATCTTTAGATTATCATTGACTTAAGTCGTCAGTATGAAGTTTGTAATATTGTATATGTTCAGTTTTAAGAAACAGTGTACTAATTTTTTCACATTACAATTTTTATCATTATGTAAACAGATACCTATAAATAGATTTCTAGACGCATTAAGCGAAATGTTTCAGGTTGGTGATTACTTTGAAGAATTGTGTGACCTTTTTACGTATGATAAGAAATAGCTTCAAAGGACCGATAAATGAACTCCTCACTTTATTATGAATACGTACAGGTCATGTCAAGCCTCGAATTGCGCTGGATGCTGGATATTGTTTACTTTTACCCGTCTCGTATCAACACGTGACTTAATGGTCCACCCACAGTAGTTTACTACCAATATATAGCTAAAATTTATTAGCTATATATTGGTAAAACATTACCGCAAATTTATGCGACTTTCTCTGCTCTCACAGCAGATGTCAGCTCTACGCGCGGCACCTCGTGATCCATCGTTCAGTTTTATGGCGCTTTTACCTGGTCGTTTGGTTCGGAACACGGAATGGTGTGCATCAAAATTCCGAGTGTCATTTGAAGCATTTTATAGACCATCCATGCCGCTGGCCCCGTCGAACCGTCAAAGAGTCAAGAGTCTAACGTGAGAGGGAAAGCGAAGACTGAGAATCTTCCACGTCGACTTCTCGACTTTCCTTTAACCGCCATTCAGCATTTTTCTCGCAGAATTAGTGAGGGAGAGAGATGGTTCATGCCTTTCCAAAAGTGGTTTTGTTTGACAGCGAATTAATATTGTTTTAAGAAACCGATTCAATATTTTATTTTAAGTACCTGACTTCAGTCTCACATTGGTCTACAAACCAAACTGATACGAATATCTTTATATCCACGCATGTAAAAAAATGAATGTTGCGAATATAATTAAATATTATCGGTTATTCTTTCAGTGGAAATTTCAGAATGATTCGAAAGTAGTCATTATGCGTGAAAATTTATTTTTAAGATCATCAGTTCGAAAACTATCTTTCAATACTACTTTGTCGCAGAAATTAAACATAGTTACAAATTAGTAAGAGGGCCTTTTTATGGAAATTCTAGAACGGGAGAGTAATGAAAAAATGTATGAGAAATCATAAAATATAATGAAAATTACATTACCTGAAGTTCACATTAGAGGTAACATTTAAGTACGTAGTAATGACGTAAAAGAGAAGAAAAAAGAAAATATACCTTCTCTAATGTTCAAAGGGTAGTTTATGATCACAATCGCACAACGAGATATTAACTAACTAATTATTCTGCGCTGCCCGAGTATTAATTTATCACAAGCATCTAATGAGCTACCCTGACCGCTGACGCCGGCCCTGACGCCGGCCCTGACGCCGGCCCTGACGCCGGCCCTGACGCCGGCCCTGACGCCGGCCCTGACGCCGGCCCTGACGCCGGCCGCTCCGCTCTCTTCACCAATTCCACTTCAGCTGCTCCCCCTGAGCTTAATCCAAATGCATCCTTCTGACCCCTTCCCCACCCACTTCTCCCGGCCAGTCTTGCAACTCCCAGCAACAATGCTGCCCATGTACATTGTGGATTGCATTAGTTATTTATGACACGATGGTGTTACAACTAGCCAGAAGCTTTCATCTTAAATTTAGTTTTTATGCATTTCGCATCTTACAATTGAACGTGGTTCCTGTCGTAATAACTATGAACTTGGTATAAAATAGCGATAAGTTTCGTACAACTCATTTAATTGTATTCAAATTTAATGTGTTCTTGCTCTATTTTCCACTGTCAACGTCGACTATGCCTCTCACTGATATGCCTATCTGACTCGCTGCTCACCCTATCTGACCCGCTAGCCTCAACGGCACAACTGCAGTCTTAGTTTTCTCTGTTTTGTTCCTACGTTGCGAACTATTGGAGATGCACTGAAACCCCCAACGTTGGCTAACGCCAGTTGCTCTGCAAGCGTCCCTTCCGAGAATCATTAAGACATTTAGATGATTTAACAATGTCTGTTTATGACGTACTGAAATTCCTAAATTTCAATTTATTTAACTGAGTTTCTTCTGACATGCTCCAACACATACGTGTAACAATCCATCCAGTATTATGTAATATAATGAAACCTATTTCTAACTTAATATACATGTAAATGTTAGAAATGTGACCTGATCGCCCTCAACAGACAAAAAATATACAAAGCTTAAAAAAAATAGGATCGTTTGGTGGATACCTTTTTTTTCGTCTTAGAAAAGGAATTATGTATCAAGGAAAAATTCTAAATCCATATGTGTGTGTATATATATATATATATATATATATATATATATATATATATATATATATATATTTCTTAAACAACAAAATAAATGTCACCTTTTGTACAATAACAAAATCTATCAAGCATAAAGTTTCTCTTCTCTCTTGAAAGAGAAAAATTGACAAATTAGCAAATTCAAACATAATTATACTATTTTAACTATTATACTACTTTGACAAACAATATAAAGGGAGCATTAAGAACAGATTGCAAAGTTCAAGTTACATGCACTTTCTGAGCACTCATTGCAACATTCAGTTAAATGGAGGCTTGTTTCTCTCTGCATTTACTTTTTACTTATGCAGCTATTTACACTGGAGGATGTCATGACGCGCAACCTCTACACATACTCGTCAATGGGGTTGCTCGGGGCAGTACGTAAATACTGCCAAGAGCCTTCTACAAACTGAGCGAACGTGATGATTCTCGCAGTCATTGCAAGTTCGTGGCGAAAGATAAGGAGAAAAAATAGGAAAGACAATTATTAGCGACCTCTTCTCGGGGCCTTGCCTCACCCAATGGTGCGAAGCTTGCGACGGTCAGCAGGTTGGTGTCGCCGAATATACATCTCGGCGCAGATCTGTGTTCTTACACGGCAATGTAGTGTAAGAAAATGGACGCCCGAAAACTTAGGCGCAGCAGCTTCAGTGTCCGTTTCTCTTCTTCTCACCACGCTCACCACCACTCCCCAATAGCACACTCTTTCGACCTTCCTCTCTCGCGTTTCACAGCCTTCTCCTTCCGTTGCTCCCTACCGCGTAGGTCGGCACGGACACTACAATTCAATTACCTAAGAATATATATAAATAGGGATATTCAACCCCTTGCAGAGGGTACTGCCCGCGCGATTTGAATAAAGCGTTGGTATCTGTGTCAACCACAGATAGGTAGAGGTTACAATAAAGAGAAGTTGTGAGGTGCAGCAGAGTAATACTTTCCAGGTTGTTGAATATCAGTATGAGAGCTATATAAGATATGAGTGTGAGAGCACATATAAGAAACCGTCGACATTCCTTCAAGGAGGATTGGTTCAAGGATATTTTACTCCAAAATACTCCGTGTAGATTGAATGAAATAAATAAAACGGTTCCAGCATTTTTTTCGAAACAAAGCGGATATATCCAAGCTATTGATGACAAGTAATTTATAACATAAAGGGATAACACCAACTTAAAATTTATTCCTTTTTGCTCTTCATAAATGTATGGCACTGAGCCCACAAAAGAATTATCCCTGAAGAATAATGCCCCACGAGCCATGGGAGTTTCTTGCTGGAGAACTCCAATGGCGCTGATCTGAACGGAATCCGCGACCGTGGATCCAGTTCTGCACTTCCGACGCGCGGAGACGGGCGGGCGGCTCTTAGGAGTTTTTGTTTTCACTTCTCCAACACCTCACTTTGCAAAGAGACTTTCCGAGAAGCTACATCGGACGGGGCTCCTACTGCATTAGCCAACCCGCCCGTCCACCCCACCTCTCCCCACTGCCCGTCCACCCACTCTTTCTTCCTTTGCGCGCGGCGATGGTGTAATGGTTAGCGTATCGGACTGTTGTACCCAAGTTGGCGGCCCGATCGAAGCCGTGGAATTTTAAGGGCGAAAAAATCCTTCGTAAGCCTTCCTTCGGAGGGGAAGTAAAGCCGACTGTCCCATGTTAGTAGATCTACTTGCATGTGAAAGATCCTCACGCCTAAACGACGCCTCTGAGCTCTCGACGCCTCCTCCTCTTAATTCAAATCGCCTATTTCTCGTCCAAGAAATACTTCCTTTCTCTGCTAGTTGGTGAAAGGAGCATAGCGAAATTTGCGTGGTCAGACGGAAGAGCGGGTCTCATGGCCTGAGTCTCGCCACGTAAAATAAGGCATAAATTCAATTCAATACAATTCAATTCAAATCATCCGGTCCCGTCCACTGTCTCTCTCCTTATACAAACCCCTTCCCCCCATCCGCACTGCCCTACAAATACCCCACCTCTCCGCGTCCCCTTTCCCCGTCTCTTTCGCCCTGTCCGCTTCCCCACTCGACAGCCGATGTGTCCCGCCCCCGAAGTCCGTAGTCGCGTCGTGCCCTCCCCGCTGCCCCCTGCTGCGATGTGTCTTGACAGTTCGTCGCATTTTTGCGAGAGAAAAACATGGCTGCCATCGCCAGCCCTTCGCCGCCAAAAAAGAATTCGAGAGGCGCCGCGGAGCGACGCGCAAGGGATGGAGAGGGTGGGCGCAAAGGGAAGGGAAGGGAAGGGAAGGGAAGGGAAGGGAAGGGAAGGGAAGGGAAGGGAAGGGAAGGGAAGGGAAGGGGATGAGATCCGGACGCCGGAAAGCGCCTGCCCTGGCAGGATATGCATATTGCGGACAAGAGCCTGCGAGAAAGAATTTAATAAAATATTTTTTTTATCTTCAACTTATTTCTGTTTCGATTATGAACTTGACCTGAAAGTACATTTTACATTTTAATAGGTGATTTCTTATTGAAAAACTTCCTAATAGTGATTTAGAATCAAAAAGAAAATTATGAAAAAATTAAATTTGAATATTCTGGGATGATATCTCTTTCTAAGATTACAAAAGGTATCGTAAATTATTGAAGTACTAAATAAAGTACTTCATCGTATTTGATATTAATTAGTGTTCTCATAGTCAATACATTATTTATATAGTATTAGCAATTCGAATAGAGTTGGAGCTATTTTTTAACGGATTATTGAACACACGTCCCATAGATCATACAATATGACGCAAGTCTAAAATGACCACATTTGAAAGAATGACTGAAAATTAACTTAAAAATTTAATATATTCAATTGGAAAAAATACACTCTACAGATTAACAATTTTACCTGTAGGCAAATGTGTCGCTTTTAGGTGTTAACTATTTACCAACATCACCATTCTCTTTTACGGAAAACTAATAATATTGTGTTTTTCTAGGATGTGTCACCTTTCCATCTACGGACCGATTTTTGCACAAAGGTTTATTATGAGAAACCGATTCACACCCTTTTTCATCAACGAAGCCAATTCTCATTGCGCATTAATGATACCATTTTAGTCGCTAAGATAATGATTCTCATTTCTCAACTCCAGGAATCATCAACTGGTATTTTTGTCACAAATCGTCCCGTGCAAACAACGAATCAGCCGCAGAAATGGTGCAATATTAAACTACCCATGTCACCGCAAACATCAATGAAAACAAATACCAATATCATAGATATTTCGCTTCATGGAGAGTTTTTATGTGCACGCTGAAGTGGAAATAAAAGTTATGGGCAGTATGTCGAGTGTGTACAAGCTCAAATAACGAGAGACGTTATACAACATGTTGTCTGTCCAAAATATACAGAACTCGTAGAACTATTGAGTGTCATACAATGATAAATAGCTTATTGTAGATATATTATAGACAACTAGGCTCACCTATCGTAATTTTCAGTTTCCTATTCATAATAGAAAATATTTCGGAGCTGCAGAATTTTTATAAATATTACACGCGTGATCTGTTTGTGAGGTGGAATAATAAAGAATAGTTATAATCACAACGATCGTTAAAAGCTTTGCTTATCGATCCAGTAATCTAATACTGACAGATATTCCCTATGCGATTAGCAAAAACAATGAAAATTTGTAAAAGACAATATGCCTAGGAGTCAATACACCAAAGTCACATGTATCATGGTTTAAAGAAGAGCAAAATTGAAATAGAGTATTAATAGTAGGCACTAGAATATAGTAGAGACACTGTATAATTCATAATTGTTGCTTTCATCTTCTAATTTTACTTTTTACTTTAAATTTTCTGAAAAGCAATAGCCAGATTCTTTTGTATTGGATCAATCATAAGACTGACCCTATCACATAGGAGAAACCAAAAAGAAAGAAGCGCGTTCCATATCTGACCCGGTCGGTAGTCGGGGGTGTATTTGGGCATAAAATTCCAGGCCACACCGGGGGTAGAAGAGGCGGCGGCAGTAGAGGCGGTGGGTTGGGGTGGGCATTTTAAGGGTTGTGGCGCTGCGGGGGCGTGAGTGGTGAGTGAGTGGCGACGGAGACGGAGAACCAGGATGGAGTAGGCAGCAGAGATGACGGTGAGGAGGACGGCGTAGGAGGTGGTGCTAGGGCGGCGGCGGGAGGCGGTGGCGGGAGAAGGCGGCAGGAGTCGGTGGCGGAGGCAAGAGGGAAGGCGGCGGGAAGGAGGAGGGGAAGAACGATGGCGGGGAGGCGTTGCGACGGCGGTGGCCGGGACGGCGTCCGGGGCGGCGAGGAGGCGGCGGCGGTGATGGTGGTGGCGGGGTGGAATGGGGCAGCGGGCAGCGTGACGTGGCGGAGGTGGCAGTGGAGACAGCAGGGGCTGGCGGCGGGGCGGCGATGGGTCGTCGGAGGCTAGGGCGAGGACAGCGGAAGGGGTGGCGGTGGGGGAGTGGCCGCGGCTGGAACAGGGGCGGTGACGGGAATGGAGGCGGTGGCGGGAGCGGGGGCGGCGGCTGGAACGGAGGCGGCGGCTACAGTTTCGGTGGAGGCGAATTGGCGGAGGCGGTTGCGGAGGCGGTTGCGGAGGCGGTTGCGGAGGCGGTTGCGGAGGCGGTTGCGGAGGCGGTTGCGGCGGCGGTTGCGGAGGCGGTTGCGGCGGCGGGGCGGTGGGCGGCGGCGGCGCGTGAGCGGCGGGGCGGTATGTCGGGCATGCCGCCGATCGCAGTCGAAGGGCGTGGAAGCGGCGTCCGTGGTCTGAGCACATGCTCCACGGGCCCTGACCGCGCGAGGAACGCGCGCCTCAGGCCGGGAACGAGGCCTCGCTTGCACCGCAAACAAAAGAGATGCGCTGCCCACCGCTAACGCTGCCCCGCTGCTTGGTACGAGTAGTTCGCGCAGCTACAAACAAATGATTCACTTCTGGGGGAAATTTATTGACAAGTGGCTTCGTTCTCTCTCTCTCTCTCCCTCTCCACTCTCTCTTTCTCCACTCTCTCTTTCTCCACTCTCACTCTTTCTCCACTCTCACTCTTTCTCCACTCTCACTCTTTCTCCACTCTCACTCTTTCTCTTCTCTCTCTTTCTCTTCTCTCTCACTCTTTCTTCACCATCTTAGATTTCCCAATTTCCCTTCTCATCAGACCATTTATCTTCCTGACTCCTTACTTCCATTTCTGGCTCCCTATTTCTCTTCTTGTATACATTTTTATATACCAATTTTTTCTGTTCTTTCCCAATACTACCTCACTTTTTTCTTTTCCTGTCACTTCCTTTCTCTCTGTCAATCTGTGTCTCTCTTGTTCATCTCTTCCTCTTAGTCTTTCTCGCTGAAGACAAATCTGACTCTTCTTTTTACGTACACGTACTCTTATTTTCTAAGGTTTTGTTTCGACTTCCGTTCGAATTGGTTACACAAAACTACGGAACCAACCGATCACAACAACAAGGCTCTAGGATTGGCTGCGGCCCATCAAACATTTTAGAAGAAAATGTAACTAAATAACTTATGATGTGAACACGTTGTTGCATTGGTACAATAAAAAGTTTCATTGAATTGAAACATTGAAGTGCAATTTTCAATTGAACAATTGTTCTATTTTCGAAGCTCTTCTATTTTGGAACGGTAAGCAAAGATTGTTTAATATTTATATTCGTGCAATTATGAAATGATAATTTTGCATATTTGAGATTCAAAATAAATGAATAATATTCACAATAACTAGTGAATTTCATGATTTGCTTGGTGAACCATCATGCATTACGTTGAAAAAACAATGAAACCTCATTATTTCCGTCATTAGGGTAAGTTATTTACCAATCATAAAATTTGTTGATATTATAAATTTTATGTTGGTCCTAAAGGTGAGTGTTCGATACCCTAAATAAACGTCATAAAACATTGTTTTGAAGATCACAATAAATGATCAGCAAACAGCAATTAAAAGAAAAGACTTCAGCAATTAGTCAAGCTAATTTATTTTTTGAAAGAGTAAATAAATATTGTATAGGACATATAATATTTGATGATGAATTGTTTCGCTTGAGGTGTGCGGGAGAATAAAAGAGACCGTTGAATCTTCAGTAATGTGTGTCGTTGACGCGACAGGTTAAAGAAAATTACAAGGGAAAGTCTCGTGTGAATACGTGTTAATCATGGGCAGTAAAGTTTGAGGAACAAGGTAGAGTACGTAGATTAAACAAATTAAATATAGAGGGTAAAACAAGTATTGCATTAAACAAGTATAGAATAAAAACGGTATAATGAGTAGTGATTCATAAAATTTTATATGTTAAATTGCTTCGTTTATGTTAACCTAGCAACATATTTGCAAATTGGTTGCGGGCTATTTGACTATCTTCGTATGCGAATTTACTAGTCGTACTTCAATTTAATTAAATATTAACATTCTAAAAACTAAATTTAATTAAATTTAGCCTTACTCATAAGCTTTTATCAAATATTCAAAGGAAAAAACAATAGCACAGACGTACGCTAGGATGTGACACGAAGGGGATCTTTGTGTCACACGGAAAAGGTGTTAATTTATGTTAGCATTTTTAATATTGAAAGTGTTCGCTACTTTTAAAGAAAAGTATAGCTTGAGAGAACAAACTAAGTATAAATGTGTCTGGAAGGATGTTAACTTCTAGGTCATCATCATTTTCTAGGTTCTCACAACCCAACTATTGTAAATTAAGTCATTATACAACAAATGCACAGTAAAATGCACAGCAACAGTTACTCTAATTGTCTCTACCCCACTCAATATTCCGATGAAATTATTACAATATTTTTACATTCCTCTAATAATCCCCATTTGAAACTTTACAATTTTTGGTTAAATACTCCTTAATAAGATATCAAGGTTTTTAAAATTATTACAAAAGGGATGTCACAGTAAGGTTTCTCGCTCCATGCTGTTTACGCAAGGCCTTTTCTGCCCAAAATGTAGTTCACGGCGCGGCGCAATACCTTCCTTTTGCTTTCCCAGCGGTGCCTCTGCCTCCGCCAATGACGGAGTCGCCTCCGACTGGGATATTGCCTCGACGCCTTTACGACCGCTGACGGCCTCTCAATCTCTCGAAGATACCTGCGCACCGACACGGCCATTTCGGAGGCCGCAACTCTCTCGCTTCTCCGGAGCCTTCGGCCTTGCGCTCTCTGATCTCGTCGCTCGACCGATGGCGTGGCAGGTGTGCCACAAGGCATCTCATTCGCAGTTCCAAGGACACATTTCTTCGGCGATTTCGTCTACCTTTCCGACCTCTACTCATACCGCATTTCCTCTCTATACTCTTCAGTTTAGGTGATTTTGTTTCAGAACAACTGTTGGTATGAGTCAACTTATAAAGCTAACGTAATTTTTAAAATATAAATAAGGCGTCAATTTAGTACATTTTCGCGAAAATTAGCTTGAATAATCTTGAAATTTACAAAAACCATTTTAGGCTTTAACATTCTTAAAGAATACTCTTGGCGATATTATATTCTTTTTAGGGAGTCAAATTTATGACATTGTCCAACAATGACAGGCACTAACAATTTACTTCATATTAGATTATGTTCAAAATAGAACTACCAGCATTATTGAAGAGGTTCTTTTTATCTCCTATCCAATTTGTGTATTTTTTATCATTATAATTAATTTATTAGATTATTTTTTATTCTTGTTTCATCACAGAGGTGACAATGGTATCGGAATTGGAAAAACAACAGAAAAACGATTTTTTCAATAAATTATATTTTAATACAAGAATTGTTTTGATAAAGGACTCTACATAAGAAATTATTTCTTATAAATATTTTTGAATCCGTGGAAAACATTTTAAATAATTTGTATAAAACTCAATTAAATTTATTTCAAAGATAGTATCTGTTGACAAACGCATTTCATTAATTTTTCCTGGTAAAACAATGTAAGTGAAATGCTACAATTTTTTAAAAAAATTCAACACTTGCCAAATAAACCTTCTTTAATTCGATTTCAAAATCTCTTAATTTATAAATAGATCTAGATAATAACACTTCTCTCACGCTTTTAAAAATTTTTAATTTTCGTAAATGCTTAGCAAGCTTTAAATGAATCTCATTCGAGTACATTATCTTTACTAGAACTATAAAATTGTTTCATTTTTCTCTGAAATGTAAACGTTTATCATTCAAATCATTATTTTATTCATTTTAAGGCAGCCACTATTACATACTTTTGTGTGTTTCCCAAGACTATTTTTTTCACTTTCACTCTATCATTGCAATTACCTATCACATTACTTTTTAATTGAAATTAACAATATAACCATATTCTCGAGACTTCCATTATTTTCTAATTCCCTCAGTCATTAAACATCAGCGATAATTTGGGGTTCAACTTTCTTTGAACATCACTCACTATTGTTAATAGAGAGAGCGAGATAAGCATTACGATTCATTTATTATTATTATTATTATTATTATTATTATTATTATTATTATTATTATTATTATTATTATTATTATTATTATTATTATTTTCGTTAATCGGCCGACTAGGACCACGCAAGCAAGCATCCTGCATTTACCGTGGCTCAGTTTTTATTTATTATCGTGGTGGCAGGTGCTTGCAACAATTCTTTGGGGGGACCAGCATTTTAGCTGGATCCGATTTTTATCCCCCACGGTTGTTAGCCCTGGGGGTATGGAAGATGAAATTATGATACGATGATAATGGGGGTGAAAGGACAACACATACAGACATACACAAATACATCCATGCCCGAGGCGGGACTCGAACCCGCGATCTTCTGGTCCGAAACCACTCCGGCACTACTGCCTTACCGATCTCGGCCATCTGATCGGCTATTATTATCATTATTATTATTATCATTATTACAAAAGTAGGAAATTGAATGAAAATTAAGTGAACGAGAGTTACGCTAACTTTATTCACTTCTCTCATTTCCATCGCATTCTCAGTCTACTTTTGTTACATCATTTCATAATTTACAGAATTATGCTCTGCACCACACAAACAGCAGATAGCAGATGCTAGGGACGAACGTGATGTGAAAAATAAAAATATAAGAGGAAAATAGCCACAAGACAGTTGAATCCAGTGCTATGGAACTAAATTATTTGCAATGAATACAAATAAACGCATATATATCTCCTTCATAGAGAGTACCACTCTCCATGGGCCAGAAGCCTGGACACTAACAAATAAATTTAAAGACAAACTTCAAGCAACAGAAATGATGTTCTGACGAAGATGTTGTAAACTTTCTCTGTTAGACAAAAATAATGAAAGAAGAAATAAAATCAAAGTGCAAACAACCTTGAACCAGACGATCGAAATGAAAGAACTAAAATCGTTTGAGAATATGAGAAGGTTGAAATCGGATAGACTTCCACAAAAAGTTTGGGAGTAGATATCAAATCGAAGAAGATACAGGGGAAGACCGAGAAGAACAAGGAACATGGCAATAACTGAATCCAGAAAAAAAGAGAACTGGGGGAAAACGATCTATGGGATAAAGAGGCATGAAAATTGGGATGCGGAAAACGGCCAAGGTGGTAAAAAATCGCTAAATAGATAGATGAATGCTCTGTACACTTGACAAAAAACAGGAAGATCGTCAATTACTGCCTAAAAATATTATTAACTTCTTATTTTCTTTCTCATTACTATCCGACTTAGTAGTCGATGGCAGTCAGGAAGGGAGGAAGAGAAGCAGACGAATAGAGAGAGAATTAAATAGAGATAAGGAAGAGAACTTTAATCCCAGCGAATTCCGTCGTCTTCCGCATAGAATTCTCTTATTTCCATTATTCGACCTCTAGCGACAGCACTCGATCTCGTGAAATAAACCTCTAGGCAACAGCTGCGTATGTAGTAAAAGGAAAATATTCCTCTTTCACGATCATCTCGATAGTTTGAAACTGTATTAAGCGAACTCATGAAACGATCTAAGTCTACGATGTGATTCGAGTTCACACATTACGTACATTCGCAATACGATTTGGGAAATAGACTCCGAATGCCTAATAAGGTTTAAAGTCACAAATCAAATAACGTTGCAATGTGCGTTCACATATTAGAGTGAGAAGTATTAATACTTTGTTTTCCGCAATCTCTTTTGCAACCAAAAATAATGAAATTGAAACATCAGATACAATTCCTAAAATGAGATTTTTGTTATTCCCTGCGAGTCGCCTTGAGAAGAAGCATTACAACGAAGAAGTTGAGTACAAGGCACACAGGCACATATAGTATTGAAATATATATTCCAAATATTTTTTTGTTTTTTTCCAACTTCCTAATTCAATGGATAAATATGACATTTTTATCCGATGTTTCGCTTTTCCCAGTATAACGGTATTCTTGAAACTTAATATATTATCGTCCCTTTCCAAGAAAATGAAGGAAAAATATTTTATTGTCGAGAATTTTCTCTCATACAGCAATATTACCACAAAAAATGAGCCGATCAAAATTACACTTACAGGTCTAAAAATACTTACCCATCTTCAACTCTTTAATACACAAAGTAATATTAAGGGAATAAACTATTAAACGGGTATAAATATTTGTAAATTATAAGATATTCGAATGGCGCATAATAAAGGAAAGGAATATACTGGCATTGAATATACCGTCAGGAATTTGATGTACTGTAACAATTCTCAATATTATTATTGTCGTATTAATATATTTTACTAAAATACTTAATGTTGTAATGGTATTAATTATTAAGCACATGTTATAGGTAATTAAGCACAGCCACCTATAACAGGTTACGGAATGAATCCATTCTATGGAGTAAAATACAAGTTAATAAATAATATAAATAAGCCTGTCTTTATTGAATAACAATTGAAATATATTAATACACTTGACATACCAATCTTCATTTGTCTATGCAACCTCGCACAGATTTCTTCCTCTGTTCTGGAGTAACATCGATTCCCATCACACTCCGCAAGTTACATCACATAGGAAGCTTACCGCATCGAACGACTCCTCCCGCGGACGGCAACCTGCCGAACCGAACTAGGATTGCTGGGCAGCGACGGCGGGGGCGGGGCAGCGGGGGCGGGGCGGGGGCGGGGCAGCGGGGGCGGGGCAGCGGGGGGCAGCAAGGGCGGGGGCAGCAGAGGGGTAGCGGGGGAGGTGCAGCGGGGCAGCAGGGGCGGGGCAGCGGGGGCGTGGCAGCGGGGGCGGGCAGCGAGTGTGGGGCAGCGAGAGTGAGGCAGCGGGGGTGAGGCAGCGGGGGTGAGGCAGCGGGGGTGAGGCAGCGGGGCGGGGCAACGGGGGCGGCGGCGGCAATGAGCGGGGTTCGGCGGCGACAGGGGCATCGAGGGTCCTGGGGAGCCGAGGGTCCTGGGGAGGCGGCGGGGACGGCTGTGGGGGGCGGAGTGGCAAGGGGAGAGGCGAGGGCGACGCCGCTCCGCCCCCCGAAGGGGAAACGACCGGCGCCGCCCCGGGAGATATGAGCACATTCCTTCTCGGCGGCCGCAGCAACGGGTGGTGTGGGACGAAGCAGGCGCGGGGATGGTGCAGAGAAAGCGCTCGCGACGGGGGTGGTCGGAATGGAGGACTAGGGAGGGAAAATGAGGTTCAGGGAATGGTGGGGTGAGACGGGGAAGAGGGCAGGAGGGAGTGAGACGTAGTGACACAGAGCTGTGACAATGTGAGAGGAATAGCGAGCAAGGAAGGCAGCTTAGAATAGAGGTGCAGGGCGATAGAATTCGGAGCGATATGCGATGGTGTTAGGGATGGTTGCAGTGAAAGGGCAGAGGAAAATTCTGGACCCGGATGGAGCAGCGATGGGGAGAGTAGCTTTGGAAGAGAGGATTGGGGTGAAGAAGGACAATGGGGAGGGTTGAGCCGAGCGTGTCGTGGCAGGTTGGATCGTGTGGGAGGGGAGACTGGGACGGCGGGAGATAGTCGTTGGTCCATCGGGACGAGATGGGATGGAGCGACGTAGCAGACATGGCACGGAGAAGCGACGGGGTATAATACTCGTGAAGTGATGAAGAAGTGCGGGGTCTGCCTAATGCTAGAGCGGAGGTGGAGCACAGCAGGGACGGAGTAGAGGCGTGGTAAAAGCTCGGCGGCGAGGATATGTTGCAAGTTTGGCAGTGGAGCTTGTTTGCGGGTGAGGAGGAGTAGTGGGAGAGCACTGGGGTGAGGAGGGGCATTGCGGGGCGGAGCGGTGGAAGTAGACTGAGAAGAAGCGGCTGGCACGGGGGCGTGTGGCGTGGGTGTGGGTGTGGGCTAGAGCGGGAACAGGAGTCTGGGCGGGATCTGATGCGTAAGCATCAGAGGACGGTAGCCGGGGCGGGAACGAGGACGGGAGACGGGGCGGGAGCGGGGCGGGAGCGGGAGCGAGAGCGAGGCGGGAGCGGGGGCGGGAACAGGGGCATGAGGGAATGACAGCGGGGCGGGAGTTGGAGCAGGTGCGAGTGCGGGTGCAGGATGTGGGCGCAGACGTGGGCGTGGGGGAGACGCGGGGAGCGGGCGTGGGGGAGGGGGGCTGCGCGTGCAGCACACGACCCCTGGAAGCGCGCCGCGCGCTTGCGTGCGCCGAAGAGGGTGAAACGGCGAGAGGTTCCGCTGATGAGATCTTCTCGAGAGGAAGCAAATCGATTCAGGCTCAGAATAAAGCTCTTTCAATAAGAAGAATATATCTTATTATTAGTACAAAGTTTTCGTCTTGGGATACGTAATGCGATTGTACATTCATGGTCGTTCATGGAGTTTTACTCAAAGAATTTTTATTTCTATTTATCTTCTCGTTCAACGTGATGTCTTTCGAGGAATTTCAGTTTTATATGCTGCCTTTTTTTTGAAAATGTGCATTCCTTGATAACAATGAGGTTAAATTACTCACGCTCAGGTTATTAATAACTTTCGTTGTGAATGCCATTGAATTTTGATTTTGTATTTAGAGAATAAACCTTTTAAATTGCCCTGTAGAGGAATACGAAGGGAAAAGAGAAGAATTCTACTCAAAATTATTAGTTTATGGAGGTTTAAGCATATCTTTAGGAAATTTGGATTTGATTTGACTTGGGATGTTTGCTGTTCTGCATAGATAGAATTTATATGAGATGTGAGATGAGGGGAGGGAAGAATAGAAATTATTTCCTAATTTTTTTATGTTCCTAAAAGGTATCGATTTGGAGTTCTCTGTGAATTTGATGGTTTGGATATATAATTGAATTCCCAACAAGTTTATTTTGTACTACTTGCATTTTTTGTATGGTGGTAGGACCTGCGTTTCCCCACACCGGATAAGCATAAGTTATTGTGGGTAGAATAATGGATTTATATAGTAGGGTCTGGCTTTTTATATTAAGCGCAGAGTGTTGATTTATGATCGACTAAAGTTTTGATATTTTGGTACCAGATTTGTGATTGTGAACATGAAATTTCCAGGAAAGTTTCTTGTCTAACAAGATACTTTATATCCGAAATACTTTATTGGTTCTCGTTCCCAAGGTACTTCATTGTCATCTATTTTAGATTGGAAGAGTTTTGCGGTCACATAAGAGTGAATATTTCAGTCCTACATTTTCGCGGTTTTATTGCAATTTTTGTCCGTTGCGTAAGAGTGTGAATAATTTTCTGGACTCTATTGTAGGCCAGTTTAATATCTGTACTTGCTGTGAACAGTGCCGTATCGTCAGCGATAAAAGCAGTTTCTATGTTAGAAATTTGAGTATGTCACTCACGAAGATATTAAATAAAGTGGGTGAAAGAGAAGAGATCTGAAGAACTCCGGCTGTGATATCACGAGAAGTGGAAAAATAGTTTCTAATTTTGATCTTAAATTTTATATCTGCTATAAACTTATAATGAGATTCTAAATATATTGAAGTACTTCTGGTTGTCTTATTTTAAACCGTAGACCGGTAGCCATACTCTATCGTACGCTTGAGCAATAAATGAAATGCAGCTAGAGTATGTTTCTTTTCTCTTGGAAGCTCTGTGCAATGTATTCGGTAAGTCTTTACAGCTGTGTGTGCAGGAATAGCAATGAAACTGAGTGTTTAGAAATGTTGAACACATCGATTCTCACATAACCATAATGTGAATATTAACGATAAGAATATGAAATATTCGGTTTTCATTTAATGCCCAGATATAGTATTGCATATTTCAAAAATTTCTCTACATCAAAGCATGTCCATAAAGCTTAGGAAGTTATTCTGCAAATTGAAAATTTAAAACATCATCAAGATCCGCTGTTAACATTTTGCGCTTTGAAATAAACTTCTATCGCTTTTAGATGAGTAATTACTCCAACGAACAAACGCCACATCCTTATTCGAAAAAGGGACAAGTCATTCAGAGTATTGATCTACTTTTTTTCTTTTTTATACAACTTTAAGAGTTTGAAAGAGAATGACTAACAATCGGTTGGGCTTCTAAAATAATAACGAGAGGATTCGTTCACAGAGTGGACTGCCAAATCGTTATAGAAGATCAGGATCGAAGGATATTCCTTCGCCTCCTTCCTCTTTTCTCCCCTCCTAAGTAACCCTGTAGAGAAGTAAAATTTATTTTCTTTAAATTTTTACATTAAACCGCTGCCTTGCGGCTTAAGCAGCTAAAGAAGGGGCTTTGTCTTACAGCTAAGTTTAACATTCTAGTCCTAAAGTTAACTTACTTTGCTGTGCTTTGGAATTAATAACTTACACTAAGATGTATTTTGTTAATTATTACAGAAATTGTTCTTATTTTACAGGTGAAACTTTTTTCTCTACATTCACACATCATTCATACTTGTTTCATTATATACATAACCATTCATTCTTCCCATTCATTCGCACTTCACTACACTACACTTCAGGAATACACTGTTGGCCACGGCACTGACTTGGCTCAAAGCGTTTCCTATCCTCGGCGGTAGTTCTTTGCGTCGGAGCATTGCATCGATGGCTTATTTTATGTGGCGAGCGTGCGGCGGCCGTGGGCGTGCGGGGGAGGCAGCGCGCAAAGCAACAGCAGAGGAGCTAATAGACGCATCGAGAGATACGTCCACCCAACGCAACGAGCTCAGCTCGAATGGTTTTGATACAGAACTCATGTGCAAGAGACATCCGTATTCGCTGAAATACGTGTGGAATATTTGTATAACTGAGAGTTTCTGATTGCATTTGCTTATAAATGTGTCTGTTGCAATGAATGTTTTCTTATTAGTTCCTGGAAAGGATCGACGGGTGACTAGTCTACACGTATTATATATTAGTTGACTTAAAAAACGTATAGTAGTTGTTCTATTTTAAGTATCAATTGTTAATAAACTGTAATTTACAGTTGTGTATAACAAAATATTTTCTCACGAAGTGCAAATACATGAAAATGTTTTGAAGTTGAACTAAAGAAAATAGCAGTGCTGTTTCACTTTTTTTTGATCTCGTATTACCTACGATTATGGTAATATTTTCAAGTCTGAAGTAATACACACATAATCCTAGCTGATTTCATTCAAACATTTTCCAAATTTGAATTTGATGATTATTTTTCGCAGGCACCGAAGTGTCAGCACTTGATCATATTTTTGTTTGAACGCAAATTTATTTCCGAGATTCAATTTCAGCGGTTAGCTTCTTAATCTTGAGTGGAGTCACTAAACCATGCGACCGTTTCAAACAACTAAGTCACGAAAACATACATAAGAATGCAAATATTTAATTTTTGAAAATTCATACGTTTTAATTAAAAACTTATTTGAATTCATGGGTGTACTAAGTGAGGGTCGCAAAAAATTCAAATATTGATGTGAAATTTATAATGAAAATCGGGCATTTATATTAAAACTTGCGTCTCTTTGAGCAACAAAAATATCGAAAAATTTAGAGCTTTTGATGATTTTTTAAAAAGTGTTCTAGAGGCTTTGTTTCCTAAAATCAAAAGATTTCTTACAAATTTACGGACATTCAAGCTCACTCAGATTGTTTGGGAAATATCAATTGTGGGGATAGTTTACGTTTTGCCGGGTGTTGATTTAGAAGGCAGAATAGGCAGATGAACGGACAGACGCACGGACATGCAGACAATAACAAACAAACAGAAATACGAGCAGATAAACAAACAACGAACAAAGAAACAGACAGACACAAGAAAGGGCAGGCAGGTGATCAAATAGACGGACAAACAGACGAACAGACAGACAGACGGACGGACGGACGGACGGGCGAACGAATGAACAAACAAACAAAACGACGGATTTACGAATGAACAAACAAACAAAACGACATATTTGCAAATGAACAAATCTGTTTCGATTGAACAATTTGATGTCTAGGGCTTTTAAACGTGCATTACCCTTAAAATATGGAGATCAATATTTTACATTCAATGAAGTAAAAAGTCAAGTTCTTTAATTATTTTTTCGTTTAGTTAACTAAATATGCTCATTAATTCCATAAAAAATGGTTGATTATCTCTGTATTAATAGTACGCATGTAATTAAAATTTCACCTTGCAATTAAAAATCTACACCCATCAATCAAAATTCAGAAAATAAGCTAAATTGTTTAATTATTATACTATAACACGTATTTACGATCGGCCATGAAACATGAACAAAAATGTACATCACAGAATACGTACCTACAACAACTGTATATGAACAACAAATAAATAAAACTAAACTAGCAAATCAAACATTTTGCTAGGAGACTAATAAATTAAAGGATTTACATGTAAAACTTAGGATTTACATGTTGCAAGCAAAATACAAACATTTACATGTTGAACTTAGGATTACAAATCTAAAAAATATAAAAGTGAGTTGTGTTTATCCGCTATAAGAAGCACGTAATAAATAGAAACCCGTTATAATAGGAAAATTGTGTCCTAAGTGACTAGTTTTTACTTCCAAATATTTATACATGTTGTATTATCTCTCATACCTTTAATTTTCGTGGGAATTAATGTTTAGATGACTTTGTCAGTTTCTTCTAATATTTTATCAGCAATATGTTTAGTACCTTACATATGCTAATACTCCTTGCAAACAAATACAATGCAAGTCCCGCTAAAACAGATATTTTTCAGAAACAAGATTGCGTTGTCAAATGTATGCTGCGAATGGCAAAGATATGCTTGAATTTATCAATATTTAACTTTTTCTTATTCAAATGGAAACGAAAGATATTCCAAGTAACATGTGGATAAATAGGTATATTTACACTCGTGGTGTAAAAGAAAACTCGCTTCTATCGTCCCTCGTTTTCTTGAACATACTACTCATGCTACTGATTATACACCCTCCATATTGACACGTTTCGTTAATTACTAATACCAAGGAATTTTAAAAATTATTTAGGTATAAGTTATAAATATTTTCAAAAATATGTCTATAATAGTGCCGATATAATGAGAAGCATTGTGCTGCTGTGCTACCATAACAAGTGATTTAAAATATTCGTTTGATGAATTTTTTTGATTGGTAACACAGCCACACACAAAAATTGTGTTTGTGTTTGGGGATCAGGCCATGTTTTCTATAGGTTTATGGGATTGTTACACCAGAAATCTGCTGTCCATTTTTTTCTTATCACATCAGGTATTTGACATAACCTCAAAAAATATAACAAATAACGGATATTTCTAACCGGGGGACAGACCATGTTACCTACATGATTTTGGGAGCACTGACACAAAATCTGAAGTACATTTAACTTCATAACTTCATCATCTCATATTTCACCAAATTCGGTTTTAGCGATTCTAAAAATATTTAGAATATATATTGTTTTGTACCGATTATGGAAATCACGTTTTAATGTTACATTGATCGAGAACTGTAAATATCTGAGAATAAACTTTCTTCGCATTTAAAATAAGTAATATAAGGAAAGTATATACTGTCTGTCTCTCCCTCTTCCTCTCTCTTTCCCTCTTCCTCTTTCTTCCTATATATATATATATATATATATATATATATATATATATATATATATATATATATATATATAGCCATTACAAATTTTACCTTTGAAGACATTAATGGAACTTGGATTTTGCATTATGAAAACTCACGTTGCAAAACTCACTCGCAGTCCATCCACGAAGGGTTTTCTCTCCCAATTTGAGGACAACCAAGCAGATAACATTATTTCACTGACACATCCAATATTAATTTTCAACTAATGAATGTACATATAGAGTGACAAACTGCTTAATTTGTTCTCACTGTAAATAAATAAGCCCATGTATTAAACACAAATACAATATTAGCATTGCATAGGGAACGTACGAGAACAGGGAATGGCATTTAAACAAAAGGTATAGGAACGTAATTTAGTAACCAAAAAATCATCGGTTTTGCACTATCATAAAAGCAAAGAGAGTGAAGATAACCACGTAATTTTTCCTCTTTGTTGCGATATTAACATTTTGACTTTCAGAGTAAAACTTTTAATACCAGAGTAATGTATAATACAACAAATCTTATTTACGTGAAAAATTCAGAATAGAATTTCCAAAAACGGGAAGACATTGCGTTGAGTTTGTGTATTATTATTGCAATGTTGTAATCTTTCTCTGCTCTACGCTTAAATTGCGATCCAATTATGAATAAACTTCATTAAAGTTCTACACCTAAACTCACTATCATAAAAATACCGAAACAGAATTTGCAAACTACACAAAAATCGTATCAATGTTTTTGGGATCTATTACCCAAATTAAAGTGATAAATATAAAATATTACCTAATTTATTGCCTACAATATTATAGATATTTTTCGACACTCAAAATGCTCCAGCGTGTTTACTTGGCTACGATTGCTAAAAGTAACATAACTTAGGTACACGAATTAATACATTGTTATTTAACACTTGTACATATTACATTTACCGCTGGCTCAAATTGCATCATGCGTGTGTAAAATAAAAAAATTCTTAATTCTGTGAGTTAAAAAGTACCACAAAGACCGAATTTATTAATATTAATCACTTGCATTACAATAGGAAGGCATTCGGTTAAATCAGTATGAAAAAAGGAAAATAATAACTAAATAATGTTCAGCAGTAAAATCCATCTTAAATCCAACCGTAGTCTGACGATTGCTCTCTCTTCTGATTGAAATAACGCCCGCGTGTAACAGAAGCTCAAAATCATGGAGAAAACGGTGAACACAATGGAAGCGCGATCACCGCGAGGAACTCAATCACCCTATTGAATAAAAAGTCGGGAGATTTAATGAACCGGACGGCGTGTTGTTTTCTCGCTGCCGGGTCCGTCCAAGGGGAGCCAGAGCGAAAAATTGGTTGTCGGTAGCGTTTTTGTCTCCGCGCGAAAAGCGACGGCGGGGCACGCCAGAACTTTGCCCGGAGCACGCCAACCCCGCACAGAAATTGAAGGGGCCGGAACAACATACAGCTAACCCACATTTCCTCTATCCCAAATAAAGACGTCACAAGTGCTCCCAAAAATAAGCATTATGATTAAAAAAACTGGACAACACACTGAGAAGACAAACGTCATGGGATAGAAATATGCAAATATGCAGATAGCAGTAGTATATTTTTAGTATCGCATACAAAAATATATAAAAGTGCAGTGCACTAGCAGAGCTTTCATTTGTACTCAAGTGGTTTATGTGAAAACGTTTCTGACATGGCCGATCGACGAGAATTAATAGGCTTTAAACGTGGCAAAATGATAGAGCTAGACGCATAGGACTATATATTTCGGAAATTAGGGAATTCAATATTCAGAGATCCTAAGTGTCAAGTTCATGAGTATGCCAAGAATAGCTAATTTCAGGTATAACCTCTTATCACGGAGAACACTGGCAGACAGCTTTTACTTAATGACAGAGAGCAGCGACGTTTGCATGTAGTTTTCAGTGCTAACAGACACAATAATGCGTGAAATTACTCCAGAAAAAAATGCTGGACGTACGGACGAACGTATCCGTTATATCAAACTTTACCTTTAATTATCTGTGGTAGCAGAAGGCCGACTCGAGTGGCTTTGCTAGGATGTGACACGACGTGAGGAGGTATCCCATAACTTTTATCGGCTCCGTGTAATCGTAATAATGCAGGGTATGTAGAAAGTAGCAATAATGTGGTACCTTAAGAATAATGTACGAATCTAACTTCATCGCCAATTACATGGTTAATGAATTCATTATTGAAATAGGTGGATAAAGTCCGAAAAAAAGATACTTCAGATTCTGGCTGGATAAAGAGAACATCAAGATACATGAGGTGGCTAGGGAAGGCGATGTTTGTTACGGTGACAAAGTACATTCGATATTATGTGATAAATAGGAATCAGATATCTGGTGAAAAGTATCCAAAGACTTTTAAATAGTAAGGTACGTTATTCTTCGATTTGGTTACATTGGGCAGAAAGCTTTAAATCTTATTTTATATTTTCAGTAGTGTACTCTTTATAATAAAGAATAGAAAAATTCATTAAGTGAATGTTTTAAAGAGATTATTTCAAAAGACATTGATGTTTTAAAATGAAAAATATTTGTATCATACATAGAAACATCGCCAAGGTCTAACCAATCAATTAGTAATAAGAACATTTTAATTTCCATTACAAACAGCACTTGACGTTACATCATTTTAATACTCCTAGTCTCCCACAGCTGAAAGCCTTCAGAAGCATCCCACGCGCTTGTCCGGTACAATTTTTATTGAACGTCAGATTCTGACAGCTTCTACGATACGCTTGTCGTAACAGGACACCATCGGACATCCAGTGCAGTATTGCAGCGCATCCAATAAAAACTCTGTGACATGTTCCGTACCATCTGCGCCGTCTGCCAGGCGCAGAGCCGCTCTCTAACAAGCCTCTCTCCTGCCGATCCGGCCCTCGACTTCCGCTTCCTTCTTCTTAGCAGTCTCCTTTAAGAGAGCGAGCAAATGTTGGCCGTGTCTCAGATATTCAAAATGTAACTAAACTGCTCGCTCATTATCTCTGGTGCATTCGTTAGCAGAGGGCGGTGGTGGTGACGGCGAGGGAGGTGGCGGCTGGGGGTGGGGGTGGGGGTCGGGGACAGGGGTGGGGATGAGGCTAGAACAGCGGCGGCGAGGGAGTAGGCGCAGGATCGGAAGCTTGAACGATAGTGGGGAAGGGAACAGAGGAAACTAAAATTATATAATCCTTCGAAAATTATAGAAGATGCCAAAGAAAAGGAAAGTTACGAAAATATGGTGAAAAATTGCGAAAGTCTCTGTGCAAATATCACAGAAGAGGTCCAAGGAGAGAGAAAATGAACTGAAAATAATAACCTGAAGAAACTACCTATGTAATAATTTAGAGGTATGGATTAATGAATATAAAACGTATTGTGTAGAGACCACACGACGATAAGCTAGAATATAAACAGATGAATATAAATGCGCACAAGACATTTGCTTTTGAAACAGTACTGCCAATAATTTATTTGTCATGGAAATGTAATTTGATCCAACTGAATAGATAATTGAGGCGCTGAGTTAGAAATAGTCACAAGCCACAAAAACGGTAATTTTACATGAGAGCTATTTTTAACTTTCGCTTATTTCTAAAATCATAAATTTGAAATAAATTACATAAATTTTGTCTCGAATTAAATATATGAAAATAATGCCTACGTTGTACCAAAGCTTTGCAAAGGTTTAGATGGTCTGAGATATAACTTGGGACTTTATCTTCGGAAAAAAATAATTTACAACTTTTTCACCCTTAGAAATATTCATTATATTATATAAAACGTAACTGAGTTAAGAATTGACATTTTCTAAGAATAAGATACAGTCCCCGAAATATTTAATGAAATATGTAGATTATATAATTTTTTACGTCAATTTTCATGTGCACACCATGACAGGAGAGAAAAATAATGTAATAAGTTATTGGAAAAAATAATATTAGAAAATTATTCATTCCTTTCACACTTCAACATTCAAACGTAACTGGCCATCACTTTCCAATGTGCTTAAGAAACCCTGGAGAAATACTGGTATGTAATTCAAGAGTAACATTTTTAAGTTGTTTTTTCTTTTATATTTTCAATGTTTCCTTGTTTTTATGAGGCAGTTTCATTGAATCATCTACCTTTACTGGAGATATTAACTTATCGATTAACTTCTTAATTGAATATTTGTGAACGCCTGAAAATATCAGGATTAACCTGCCCAAATTTGAAAGTTATATGATAAAAATGTAAAGATCTTTTTTACATTTTAGTAGTACCGTCTTTTGTTAGTTTTAGTACCGTCTTTGTTAATTCAATTTTATGAAAATTTGACAACCATGAAATAATTTCTCTGCATTTTGATAACTATTAATGGTTCTTTAATAAATGATTCACCATTTTCCTTCTTGCTGTTGCATTATTATTAACTTGTGAGTGTCTATCATGGAAATAATAAACATAACCAATTAGAGAAATGAATAACAACACTCCCTTAATATTCCACATTCAGTCACCATACAGCAGCAAACTAGGTTTCATTAAAGAGGGTTCTCGTTATCAACAATTTTACTACGGTAGTATCTCGAAGTTTAAGGAAGTGTGGCATAACTAACTCAAAGGTAAAAACTCAACTGATAATTTGTCGTAAGAAAAACCAGTATAGACTGTCCAATGATGTCGAGGACAACCAAATATTGGAGGAATAAAATAGGGTTTTGAGTAATGGAAGAATGACTTAAGAAATTACGATTATTACAACAATAATGGCAAAGGCCAATAAAATATCCTATGCATTAAATAAAGAAAATTTAACAAAATATATAAAAAGTAAGTGAAAGTGGAAGAAAGGCTTAAAGAAGAAACTGGGAGACGAACAGTAATTTACCAAAAGGATACAAGTAGTAATTCTTAAATGACGGACAAGACATAAAAGGGGTAACGATGAACAGAAATGTTAAAGAAGAAGACTGCGGTGGGTGGGTGAAAAATGCAGAATGTAAAAGCCAGGAAACCCTTGGGCAACCTGCCTTCGGACGGAGCTGCCTTCATTACACATTAACAATCAGCTCTCCAGAGGGGCTCTCGGAGCACGGCGGCGGCGGTGGCGGTAGTGGCGGCGGCGGCATCGGCCGCGGGGGCGGCGACGACAGTGGCGGGGGTGGCGGCGGCTGCATCGGCCGCGGGGGCGGGGGTGGTGGCGGCGGCGGTGGGAAGCGGGGACGGGGATGTGGCGGGGGTAGCGACGGAGGCGACACTGGTGGCAGGGGCGGGGTATGCGGCATCGGCGGAGGCGGGGGTGACGCTGGTGGCGGGGGCGAGGGAGACGGCGTCGGCGGTGGTGGAGGTGGAGGCGCCGGCGGAGGCGGAGGCAAGGGCGGTGTTGGCGACGGTGGCGGCAGATAAGGAAAGCTCGCCGGCGCGCTGCTCGCTGCTGTCTTTCGCAAGACAAATCGGCGTCCTCGGCGTCGTCCGGAGCGTCTGTCGGGTGATTACTTAGCCGAGCGGTGGGAGGCTGGGAGTGAGCGGTGAGTCCAAGATGGTGGTAAGGAGAGGCAGAATGGTACTGCGGGAGGGAGGGAAGGAGGGTGAGCAAGGAAGGAAGGGAAGGAAGGAGCGAAGGACGGTGGGTGGGTGAGCGGGAGGGAGAGATAGATAGGGCGGATGGAAGGGAGAGGTTGGTGGGGGGGGGAGTTTAGGAGGGAGATAAGATTGGGTGGGGGAGGAAGGAGAGGTTGGATGTGCGGGATGGAAAGCTATAGAGGAGGTGGGAAGAGAGGGTGGTGGTCCGGTGAAAGTGATGGATATAGGGGTGGGCGGACAGGTGGGAGAAGAGGTAATAAGGGAGGGAGAGAAGGTCAGGCAGGGGGAGGGAGGAAATGGAAGGGAAAGCGGCGGGTGGGTGTTGGGAGTGTGAAGAGAGAGGGAAGAGTGTGAAGAATGGAAGGGACTGAAGGTAGTGGAAGCGGCAGGCGGTGCTCAACAGAAAGTGCGAGCGGTTGAGGCGACGCGGGTGAGACGGTGTTCTCGTTTCATTTCGTCCTGTTTTCCAGATTTCGTAAACCCCTTAGCGCCGGGTTAGTCACGGTCGGCCTTGACGAGGCGGCTATCGTTTGGGGAAGTCCCGAGGCGCCGAAAAGAAGTTCAACGTCCACCCAGACAAAAATAAGCGACGGAGGAGGCGAAAAACCGCTTTTTTACAGTCAGCCGGTGAAGAATTTTCACTTTCTGTAATCAAGAAATGCGCAAAAAATCTGTTTCTATTCTTTACGGTGCCGAAGTCCCAATACATCGTCCTCAAACATTAATAAAACTCCAATATATAAATAATTAAATATATGATAATAATAAAGACTTGAGTTAACTTTCGGTGTACTCAATAAAGATATTCACTACATTAAACTTTCATTAATCTTTTCAGTCGTGAAACCGCCACAAAATGTATCACTTCATTTTATCGTAAGAAAACTCAGTTAATAGTTAAAATGCAATTGCCGGTAAAACAAGCTCAAGACAGAAACAAACCATTTTTTGAGAAGAAAACGTGAACTCCCACGTGTAGGCCAGTCTCGGATTTCAAGTTCAAAGAGGGAGTACGAAGTCCATTGCAAGGAATATAGCATACATTTTCGGTAACAATGAGGCATCCAAAAGCATCAAATTATCAATCACAAATATAGTTTTACTAATTTCGTGTAGCAATAACTCATTATATATTTCACTCTCAAGTAAATAATACGTTAAAAATACTGCTTTCAATGTACGCACAAACTAATAAATAACTTAAACTTAAACAAACCAATAAATAACTTCTAAAACGTTCATCTCACATTTTTCAAGATTGTCTAACACTACCTTGACAATTTTGAAAGTCCAATGTTTAAATATTTGAAGAGTCCAATACTCAACATGTATGTGTGTTTTTTATGGACAGACATTATTTCAATGATATGTTTTTTCTTAATGAGTGTCCACCATTCACCTACCCGTATTTAAAATATAAATACTTTAAACATATAATTTTTCGCACTTATGAATGGGTATGACATACCCATAAAGTTTTCTTTATTTCATTGAGTAATGTAAATAAGGTGACAAACATTTGTAATCAAACGCATTAGAGTTTCTAGTCCTGAAAAATATTACAATATTACTTTTTCTAGTGACCGACTCTAAGCCTATCAATCTTCCAATCAATACATGTTTGTAATTAAACTGTAGTGGCAGTACATTTAATTCAATCTGTTTATGTTTTTTCATTGCAACGTTTTCGTGCTCACAGTTATTTGTTACGTTTTCTAATAATTCATAAATTTTTATTTCCTAAATTAATCGTTGGGATTATTTTACTGAAGTATAGTATTAAAAATATCTTCTGTCATACAAAGAAAGAGACAAACATACTTTTTCTATCATTGATGAACGTCGATGGATGAAAAATGCATTGTTTGTAATTATGTGTAAATATGAATTACTATCAGATACATCTGATGCTTGTCGAAATGCTTTAATTTTCGCTAGATAATTCACCCCCTCCTCACACATTCTGTAGCTGACGATGTACTAGGCGCTCTAATACTATAATGCCAGAAAGCTCATCATTCCCGGATAATTCTCAGAGTAATCCTCTTCACACTACTATGTTCAGCAGAGCAAAATAATTTGATATTACGTTGTAAGATGCACCTATAATGAGAAACATAGTAACACTAATTAACTGCACGTTGAAATGCAATTACTAAACACGTATACTAATTAATCCCTTTATTAAATAGAAAATACTATAAGATTGTTTTGCTGTTAAAAATAAATAAAATGTGTACAAAAGTTATCTTTTAGCATACATATGAGTGTAAACGATATTTTTCAATTTTAACTGTCTGCACTGATGAACATTGCAAAATTCAATATTTTTTAGAGTTTGTGCGTGCGTAGATACTTTATGATGAATTCACACTAAAATGGATCAAATATTGTAGCATATTTTTTTAAAAATAGTTTCAAAGCAAAGATTTAAAAAATATGGGACACCAAAAGAGCAAAATCAAGAAAAATTACAGAAATTTCAATTACAAAAATTTCAATTACTCTAAAAACAGAGATGTAAAATATTGGCTTTTGAAGAGTTAATTTACTTTCAGTGTATATTATTCAACAATAAAATTTTGTTTGGTGTAATATTGAACGGAAACAAATTATAGGAAATGTGAAAATGAAATAAATGCACCCTGAATTATTTAGGTTTTAGTTTCAAATTAATGAAAATAAATAGAACATTAGTTACATTGTTTTAAATAAATAGAATAATAGAAGATAGTCGAACAACTTTTTAAACTGATATTTTTTATAAACTAATAGGAAAACCAAGGTAAGGAATAACAGGTAATAACAACAGACCATTCTCATAATTCGAAACACAAACGTCTGCCCTTTAAAGATTAGGGATGTTCTCCGGATTTGGGGTTTAGATCTCCAAGAGTTACCCTGCCTTGACACTTACAACCGAATTAACATCGCACTTAACGCTTAAGGATTTCGGTGCTTATCGATTTCACACATTAACTGCGACAGAGAAACGGTGTCTTTTACGACATGTCCGGCAAGGAACATGTGCGTTCTCCATTACTGCAACTCATTAAACCCAAAGTTCACCCACACAGAAATATACCTCATTGGAATAATTAAACTTCATTATCTGTGAGGTAAACAACTTGACATAACTCTGGATAGATGCCTCTTCTACTCAATCTACAGTTTAGTTTGTAGGTTATGTTTTATCAACGTTTAATGCATCTTATAAGCATTATAATTATTAGAGTATTGCTGCTGTAGATGCTCTTAAATGCGCACTGCAAAGGTGTATTGTAAATTCTCGTAAATGTAAATTACATACATATAGTTAAAAACTTCATTATCCACCTTCTACTGAACATCTGACAGTTTCATCGAGTGGTACCTATACAGTTCACTCTTTCAGATCCTGCATTACTACAATCCGACCACAACCCTTGGAAAAACTTCTACTTTCCTCCTCTGACTCACACCTTCTCTTATATATTTAGCACGAAAAGTGAATCAGGAAGATGTCGCGGATCCCCGACGTGGTATTTTCTCGACATTTTGTTTTGCCACAACTTATTGATGGCAAGTGGTGATTAATAACACAACATGGGTTCCAACATAAACAATTATACAGAATCAACTGTGGAGAAAAAAGATTCTAAAGAAAACTCATCGAAAAAGGTCACAACGATTCGTTTTAGATAGTTACATATTTATTTGTTAACTTTTCGATTAATAAAATAATTACAAACACAAAACAAGTAATGCTTCGCTGAGAGTGTCTTAATTTGTACTTGAAAATTCATGAGGTCTCTTATTGTTATATGAAGAACTTGGACGCAATCGATTTTGCGTCAAAAAAATTCATTTAGAGCAAACGCAACTTCTTTGGTACTTCCGGACTTTCTGACTCTTTGCTTCACGACCATATGCAATGCAGCGGCGCTATACTGAGAGGTTAGCGAAGGTTGAGCTCACCTCTAGTAAGCCCTCCCCTACGGCGGCACACGGGCGCCCCGCAGGGTAGTGGCCCTTCCCCTTAAACCACCCCGACATCTACTTCTACTCCTCTTATCTACAAAAAGGGTTGTAGTTACAAAGCGTGTCTCGATTAAGCGCAACTTTTCTTTAAATTGCGCCCTCCGGAAGTAAGTCGTAACGATTATTTTCTCGAAAACAAATTCGAGTGCAAAGCAGATTGCATTTTAAACGTGCTTAAAGGTAGATGGAAGTCTACGTGAATTTTGTATTGGTGTATTGAAGTCATCCCGGTACAGAAAAATTAATTTCATTTTTTCGGAAATAAAAAGATATTTATCTCTTTATTTTGCATTCAAAAACTAATGTACTCGTTAAAAATATTTGTTGAAACGTTGAAAAATACTCGTTGAAACTCGTTAAAAATATATCTATTCGTATACACTTCACAAAATGCTCGTTTTTACTCCTGTTCGGCTGCTTACGCATGAGACCACCCCCACCCTTTCAAGTGCTGCAGCACAGCCGCTCTCGTTCCCGGCCTCCTAGAGGCAACTTTCCTTTTTCCTCCCTACCCTGCCAGGCTCCCCTCTCTATTCCTCCTCCCGCCCCGGGAGCGGGTCGTGGCCAGGGCGCTTCCTTAACCCGGTACCCGGCCCGCGGGGCAGGAGGGCGGGCGGGCCGCCGCTGCCGCTGTGTTGCCGCAAGTTGTTATTGGTTTCCGGCTCTTAATTCGCTTCCGGCCGCCGCTGTTTCCAGGGCAACAGGAGGAGGCTGCGACGGGGACCGCCGGCGGCGCCCGCAGCCCCGCCTCCTGTGTCGGTCCCCCTCCCCCGGTGCCTTCTGCGCGAAGAACGAAAAAAAAGGCTTGAAAGGAAACACGGTGAACGTATTCGCGCGCCCAAGCATCGGTCAAAGCCGATACCTCGTTGGCTCACACCTTGAAGCCTTGCTGTAAGAATGCAGATAAGAAAATTTACAGAAAAATAACTTAATGATTAATTGATCAATGTTTCGAGGCGGGTCAATGGCTAAGATAAATAGTACCATAAATGAAATGCATGTTCGTTGCCGGAGGAGGCGGTGATCTCATAATGGACAGCGAAATCCGGTACTGACCTACACGTCAGCTTATGACATTTTCCGGAGCACCGTCTCAGCTGGGATAAACTTTAAGATTACGTCTGGTCGCCGAACATATGCAGTAATGTAGTGCATGTAATTGTAAGTGTGTGTTTGTGAGTGTGTGAAAGGAGTGAAGATAGGTCAAAGAAGAAGAAATAAACATCGCGCGCAGTCCGTGGTCCATTTGAAAGCATACTGCTCTGGAATTCGCGTTGCGTTTATCGGTGAAACCACGCAAAACTACCGATGACAGCAGCCGGCCGCTAGAATTCTCCTCCAGGCGTCGTGGCTGAATGCGACACAGCTATCTAGCTAGTGTCGAAAATACTTCCACCGTCGAGTCACGAACCCTAAAATCCCCCTGTAATTCAAGCAAGCAGAACAGAAAACCCACCAAATCAACTTTTGAGGTAATATTTTTGAAAAGTGTTTGACCTAATTTTTAACAACTATTTAAGTTCAAAATTTAAATTGTTAGTATTTAAGGGATAGATAAGATATAAATCTCTATAACACTAAAAGATTATTTGATAACATCTGTGATCACTGGGAGACGACGTATTATATTTCTCTCCTGTAAAATATAAATTTCTGGATTGAGGGAGTTTCGATGTCCCTGATTTAATTGTTTTTGTGGTGTTCGCAAATGTATCGGATGATCATCAACACCAAATTTATAACTATAAACACAGACAAAGAATTCGTTTCCTAAAATAAACTCCTACGAATGCTTTCTATATGGATATACCTCAGATATCTTGAATACAAAAGAAAGAAGTAGAAAGTCAAGCTGCTAAAGTACCGAAGATTGCGAAGCAGATGAGAAAATATTTCGAGGTCTCCTAACTTTTGCTCGCAGCTTTCGGTTCTTACGTCCCTTTCCTTTTTCTAGAAGACTTTCACTTTTCTCATTCTCCTTCATCAATCTGGATAGAGCTCGATCCCACGGCGCCCATATTTTTTATAGCTCCTTTAAGGTGGGAAAGGGAGAGCCAAGAGGCCCGGAAGACCTATCGGAAAACACTTTTAACCCGGAATCTATTAAGGTGATCGAAGCCAAATTTCATATCTTAGAGCTCGCGGGAAACTTTTCCTGTAATGCGTCCCGATGGAGTATCGTCGCTCAAAAGGTGATTTTTTTAGAGAGATTGATACAATCGGTAACAAATATCTTGTTTATGGTAACGATTTTGAGCTGCAATTGATCTCAAAGGATGCGAAGTTAGATTTGAAGTTAGAACGGAAATATTGGGGTCCCGAACTCATGATCAACACGGAACATTTTGCAGTTTGTCAATGTAATATTTTAACTTTCTGAATTTTCAGAACACTAAAACTAACCAACACAAAGTAATATGATTTTTTTATTATTCACAGATGGCATATTTTAAATCTATGTGAGAAAATTTATAACTAAAACTTCGCCATTCACGCTGATGAACTGTGGTTTTCCCAACAGCATTTCCTCCCAGTGCGATCTATTAGCTTCTCAGCTCTTCCATTCCATTTCTGGAGAGTCTTAATATTGCATATGAAACTTTCTTTTTCATTAGTATTCATTTTTAATTTACCAGTTGCTTCGAATATAGACGTCAGAAATATGATTAACATCTTCCCTTCCAATTTAACACGCAAAAGACATTAAGAAACAAGACAGTTGTTTAATAAATGTTGATTGAGATTAACAATGAATAATGAACTTAAGTTTCAGATTAATTCTTTTTAGCACAAACATTCATTATTCTAGTTCATGAATTGGTTTAGTAAAAGAGAAAAAAATAAATGCTGAAGTCTATACATTTCCAATTTTTTGTCATTTACACTTGATTTTAAAACCAAAGAAGTACCAAGGGAACGTGTCTCAGCAAAAGTTTTAAGAAAGTATCAAAGAAACCAAGAAAACTTCAATAAACATTTAAATTTCTAATTACACTTTCACATCATATTACATATTAAGTTTTAATCATTTAAAACATGGTAAACTTGTTTCATGTCAAACTAAAGATATACATCTCTTCTTTGAACGCTAAGACAGAAAAATAGGATGATTTATGATTTTCCCCGAAGATACCAATGTTTCTGAGTCAACTGGTTGAAATTTAGTGCATGTTTTTGCTGGAAAAGCACGGTCAAATCTGATACACGACTTATCTTAAATTATCGCGTATATAAAATATAACACATGAAATAGCTAACACTCATTCGCTCCTAGTCATCGCAAACGAACGGTCCAAACAAGCCATTTCGAGAGAAAACGAAGAAAAACCGTCAACGTCCTTTCGCTAGACATGCTCCCAGTCGATAAATAAGATACCGCTGGTCCGTTAAGAGGAGCTCTCAGCCTTCAAAAGCGTAAAAAATTGTCCCACAGACCTCGGGAACGATTGATTCAGCATTCCAGCCGCACATGGCGCTTAAATCTTGCAGAAGCGGACAGCTCGCCGGAGGGACCTAGTCTTGGAAAGATGGCCAGCGGAGGACAAGGAGACGGGGCGCCTGGAGACGGACGGTCCCAAGAACAAGGGGGCGGAGGATAAGGGTTGAGGAAACGGTAGAATGGGGGAAATGGGAACAAGGGGCGGGAGGTCGGGAGTCGAAAAGACGGATGACTGGAGGACTGGAAACGCTGAGATTAGACAGAATAAGAGGAAACGGAAGAGAAAGAGATGGAAGAGGAAGGGAGAGGAGAAGATGGGAGTGGGGGGTAAGGAAAAGGAAACGATGGGATACGAGAGGATGGAAGACAAGATAACGGAAGATGAAAAGTCAAGGACGTGAAGAACGCGGGAGATGGGGGAAGTGGGTCGAGGGAACGGGGGACGAGTGGGATGGGGGTGAGCAACCGATGGGTGAGGGACGAGAGTAGGGGGGCCAGAGTCGCTGGGCGAGGAGGAGTGCACGAAGCGGAGGAATAAGATATCGAGATCACGCGGCGCTCTTCCTTCTGACGCAGACGCCAAGCGCCGAAACCGAAAATTAAATTTGGGTTTCGCTGCGACAGCATTTGATGTTTCAACGGCATCGCCTTCGGGCACATGTAAGCCGATTAAAGGGTGACGATGGAGAAACAGGGATAAGAAATCAAAGGGAGAGCGAACGCATGGCCTACAAGAGCACAGCACCTCCTCAGGAGCGGATGCTGGGAGGGAGGGGGGGGAGAGGTGGTTCGAAAAGAGCGGAATTTATTGGCTGTTTTCCCGCGGGAGCAGATAAAGACTGGGGTTGATACCCGCACGATGAATGGGCTCAGCCCCTCGCGGAGATCTATCGCCCTGGGGCCCTTCGACCCCGCGAGTGCGCTCAGGGCAGTCGGATTGAGAATGAGAGAGGGAGAGGAAAAGAGTGGGAATGAGAATGATAGAGGGAGAGAGTGGTAATGAGAATGAGAGAGGGAGAGAGTAGGGATAAGAATGAGAGAGGGAGAGAGTAGGGATGAGAATGATAGAGGGAGAGAGTGGTCATGAGAATGAGAGAGGGAGAGAGTAGGGATGAGAATGAGGAAGGGGAAGAGAGTTGGAATGAGAATGGGAGAGGGAGGGAAGAGAGTGGGAATAAAATAAGAAAGAAAGAGTGCGGGAATGAGAATGAGAGAAGGAGAGAGTGAGAATGAGAGAGGGAGAGAGTGGGAATAGGAATGAGGAAGGGGAAGAGAGTGGAAATGAGAATGGGAGAGGGAGGGAAGAGAGTGGGAATAAAATGAGAAAGAAGAGTGTGGGAATGACAATGAGAGAAGGAGAGAGTGAGAATGAGAATGAGAGAGGGAGAGAGTGGGAATGGGAATGAGGAAGGAGAAGAGAGTGGGAATGATAATGGGAGAGGGAGGGAAGGGAGTGAGAATAAAATGAGAGATGGAGAGGAAGAGAGTGGGAATGAGAATGAGAAGGAGGGGAAGTGAGAGGGAATGTGAATGAGAGAAGGAGGGGAGAAAGAAAAATGGGAATGAGAGATGGAGAGAAAAATATTTGGAATGAGAATTAGAGGGAGGAGAAGAGAAAGGGAGAAAGAGAGAGAATAAGAATGAGGAAGGCAAGGGAAGAGAGTGGGAATGGGACTGAGAGAGAAAATGCTCATGTTGACATTGAGGGACGAATTGCATTTTCCTGTGCACCGTCAATAAACTCGTAATACGTAATAACTACTGAGTGCCTAACAGTTATTGCACTTGTGAACATTTCAATAAAAGGAGTTTAACTCCTTCTTGAACATATTTTGAAGATTAATTAATACTCACAATTAATTGGCTCACTTGGATATCTGTCAATCAGAATGGGACTCTCAATTTCAGCTATCAAACTCGGAGGAGAGTGATTGATTATCTAGTTCCTGGCGCATAAACGTACATTTTCATTAGATTTTGAAGTGTGCAGTGATTAGTGATCGGCGCAGACCGCAAAAATCAGCTTACGGGTTTTTCTACCTCCAAGTATTTCCCTCTTCGGGGCACCGCTCCTAGCAGGAACAAACTCAAACCACTCGAAAGGTCTCCCGATAGTGGGAATAGGAATGAGGAAGGGGAAGAGAGTGGAAATGAGAATGGGAGAGGGAGGGAAGAGAGTGGGAATAAAATGAGAAAGAAGAGTGTGGGAATGACAATGAGAGAAGGAGAGAGTGAGAATGAGAATGAGGGAGGGAGGAATCCTGCAACGTGGCAGTGCTGTGTATGTACGGGTGTGTGTTTTAAGAGAAGAGAAGACTAAGGATAGGGAGCAAAGATCCCACGCGGTCCGTGCGCCTTTTGTTAGGGTACTACTCCAGCATTCGTCTGGTATTGATTGACGAAACCAAATCACAAAAAACTACCCATCATAACAGAAGACCACAAGAATTCTCCTCTAGTCAGTGATTAAATTCGACCTAGACTGCAGTTATTCGCCACAATCGGGAACAGAACTCTAGGATATCCCGATCAGTAACGTTGCAGAGACAACGGCGGTGGTGATACTGAGACATTGCAACCTGTGGACGTGGGAAAGTGCAAGCGAGCAAGAGTGAAAAGGAAAGCATAAAAATTAATGGGGCGATGAAGCAATGGATTGGAAGTCACATGCGCGGTTATCTGTTCCTGTGTATTGTTTCGTGTTTTAATTTGCTGAAGGTGTGCAGTTGGCACTGTTAAAGAGTCATGCAAGAGATAGGCCGAAAGTGTGGAGGTTGCAGCAGCAAAGCGATGATTTGCAAACTACCTGCGCGGTTATCTGTTTCCCATTTCATGGAATTTGCGGAAAGCGTGGTGTTGCAAAATCCTGCAATGTATGAGAAAGGTATTTCAAAAACGTATTCTCGTGGAAAGATAATGTAATTCAGTGTAATTTAAACTGGAGATAGATTGTGTTCACCTAGATTCATTTATCAAATCTATTTTTTCCAAATGTTACAAAACGAACAGAAAGAGGATTTTCATTTTGTTTAAATGGCAGAAAATATATCAATATTCATGTAAAAATATTATATTTTATTTTTGCAAACCCACAGGCTTTCTTTTTAATATCATGTTTACAGTGTTTCTTTCTCAAACCAAGATAATAATGTCTAATAATGAGGACTAATAATTGCTTACAAAACATGTTAAACATTATTTAACTATTTATCATAATTCATAGTATCTACTCTTCAATGTTCATGTTAGCATTTTATATGGGGCCATTGAGAAGGACGTTTACGAATTAATTAAAAGTATTCATTTTCTAAGGAGGTTAACAATGACCTACGTAATTGGTCACTAGAGAAAAATCGAAGTATTACTCGCGCAAGTTTTCTTGATACACGAGCTCCCTAGTCCTCACCCAGCCCTGAATAGCACGGCACGTTGCGATATTTAGGTTCGACTCGGAACGGCAAGTACCAATTCACAATGCTGGCAACTGCCATCTCGTATTTTCACAACAATCGTAGCATTTCTCGTGGCACGCTTTGGCGAGTTAAGTTCATGCCCTCAGTTGGTACGCCCTTTTAAGCCGTGACGTAGCCCGAACCCTGATCTCCTCCCCCCCCCCCCGCTGTGTGATATCAAGAAAACTTGCGCGTATAGTGCAAGTTCAAATCATCCACTGGATCTGACGTAGAGCGATATCTCCGCTCACCAACGCGCCGATTAGCGTTAAGCAACAGCGGAAGCGGAACCGCACGTGCCGCGGCAGAGTGCAATCAGAAGGGAGCGGCGCGGAGCGGAGAAGGGGCGCGGGAACGGCGCCGGCTGCAACCGAGAAAACCGTGGGTTTTGTGGCGAGAGCATCGCTCACTGGAGGTTTCGGATTTCCCCGCCAAGACTTCCCCTCCCTATTCTCAGTTTTCGTTGCCTCCCTGACCATGTCGTCGCCTCATACCCTCACCGCTTCCGTTCCCGTCGCTCTCCGCCCCCGCCCTTCTCTGCCTCAGTCGCCACGCCCTCGTTGCCTCCTCCACCTACGTCCCTACCTACCATCACCTCCGTCCCCCTGCCATCACTACCATCACCTCCTCCGCCACCATCCGCGCCGCTGCAACCGCTCCCGTCCCTATCCTCCTCTGCTCCCGTCGCCACTTTTACTCTCGTTGCCTCCTCCACCTCCGCCCCCCCCCAACACGGCCATTGCTCAGACTCTCAACCCCGCCACCACCTCCGCCTCCACTCACGTCACCGCAACCACTCCTGCCCACATCTTTGCCTCCAATGACTTCCTCTGCTCCCTTGTCTCATCGTCTCCATCACCAATACTTCCACTCTCCGCTCCACAGTTGCTACTGTCTCCACCTCCACTGCCACTGCCACCATCCCAAACGCCACCGACTGTACCGCTGTCGTCCCATTGCCTCCAGCTCGGCTTCTACCACCACAGCAGTCTCCACTGTATCCGCTACCTCCACTCTCTCCATAACCACCACCACACACACCCTCCCCCTGTCTTCTACCCTTTCTTCCACCCCCGTGCCTCACCATCTACTCCCCAGCCGCACCACCGCCTCCCCTCCCCGCCGCCGCCGCCACGACTTCTGAGCTTCGCGGTCGGCGCGGCGCTCGACGGAGATTTCTCGCTGCCATAAACTCAGGTTTCATATTTCTTGCTCCCTGGCGCGTTCTACGAGGGTTTATTGCTAGTTCTAGCCTCCGCCTGCCCCGCCACGGCCGCTGCCGCCTGCCACGGGCGGCCCAACAGCTATCGTTGTTATCACTGTCGACGCGGGCGCCAAGCTGTGGGCTCGAATTGGTTTCTTTGAGGACAAAAGTATTACTTCTTCCCTGTCAATGGTTAACAGACTCTTGTTCGTTAAAATAAATGATTGTCGTTCATTTGTAAATAATGTCACTAACCTGTGGCTTTCAACAAATGCTCGTGGGCATTTTGCTTGTTATTTGGAAAGAGAGAAGATAATTAAGAAACGTTATACTCTTATGTGAGATACCGAATACATTGTAATGAAGTAATAATGAATATAATGTTTTTCCAAATTGTATTTTTGAGTAAAATACACTTGCATCAACTATGAAATAATGAAATTTTTGTGATGCAGTATATCAAGGAGAGATATATTGACCGCATCCTATTTCTGAAAAAAAAACTTTTTAAGCTTCTAAATGTATTTAAAAGAAGGAAAATCTAATAACAAATATTATGAAGGTCTTAATAGAAAAATTGTGAATGATCATCTACTTGCAAAGCATCTAATTGACAAGTGATTCTCTGCAATTGCATGTTACAAAATGTACAACGTAGTACTTTTTTAATGAACTTATAATTGGAAATCTTACAGGCAATGCATATGTCATGCCATATTTACGGATACATCCAAGATTTTCATAACTCGATGAATTTATTTTGTGGTAAGGAATCCCGTAGCATGCTGAGCTCATTTTTTTTTGAAATTGCAAATACTCTATGTTAATTTCATATTTTTTTATAATATACAACTATTAATTATGTTGTTTATTGAAACTAATATTTAAAATCTATTACTCTATTTTCGTTTGAGAGGCTAGACGCCTTCACTGTGAATGCATGTATGTGTGTGTTTTCCCTCCTAGGAATCTATATGGGCAAGTGTGCGTTGTTGCTCATCCCGATCTTCTTTTTTCCACTTGCTTTGTTGAGATGTGCCCCGGCGCCCGCCTTCTGTCGTTTGAACAAGCGGCGCCCAACCATGTCATTTGAGTTGCCAACTCCCGTGCGTCGTTACTTCCGGTTCATTGTGTTCACTGCTTTATTGTATCGGTTGAAAAAAGATACGTATGGCCGTAAGAATTATATTTTTATTCACGATGATATTTTGCAGAACATTTCGATTAAGGCCGTCAATTTTACTGTTGACAATATACAATTGACGTACTCTGATACACTGATTCGATAATTAAGTTATCTGAATGCAATGTTACGAACAATTATAAGCCTGTACCAGCAATAACGCTGATAAATAAAACCACACAAAATGGTTTTCGGTAGCGGGAACACTGCTCAAGAGCAGTGAGCAAGAACTCCAAATATCACTGTAATATGTTAAATATTTTCGATATGTAACGGTCCTCAAGAATACTGCAATAAAATAGTACAGTGTAAATACATTATCGTAAATGCTTACCCAGGATATTAAAAAAAATACCTCATTCATACACCTAATATTTAAAAAATGCTGTTCCATAACGCAGTCATGAATGGCAAGCGAATGGCGTATTCTTGATGTGTGGCTCTCGAATGTGGTCAACTGTACCATTTGCAATGATGCGCCAAGTACGTAATTTAAGTCGGTACGCGTATTATAATAGGTGGATTAACACAATAAAATATTCGCATTTTTTAGTAAAAATCAAAAATTTTTCGTGTTTCTGTATTTTTCACGAGGTCCGGGATATCTAACGAAATCAAAACCACTTATCACAAGACTGCAGGCTGCAATGTTTTGTTTTAATTTCTCCACGCTTTAGAAATTAGTATTAAAGGTAACACACACATGAATCCAGTAAATAAAAACACCCACAATGTTCACACTTATTTACTATGTCTTCGACGGTTTTCTTTGTTTTAGGACATTGATTTAATTCCTTTTTTTATTGAATTGTCCTATTTTTATCTTGTATAATGTGAATACTATAAAAATTAGTTACTCGGTTGGAGTGTCGCACATTATTTTATTGCTGATTCATCTTTGAATAATGAAGAGTGTGTCATTGCTTGGTAATGACAATTGTAAGAAAACTACATAAGTAAATGTTCCTTTCTACAGTAGCACTACATATTTTTTCTTTCTAATAAATAGATACGAGAAAGAAAAACTGGTTTGTAAAATATATTATTTTTCTTCAAGTATATGGATCTAGAAAGTGTTTGAAGGCTGAGGGGTGAAAAATGGGTAAACAATAACAATTCGTCCACCAATAAATTTAGTTAAGAAATATGCCATGTTTTATAACGTGAATTATCTTTTGAATTATCGAAAAAGTAGTCACGTGGAATTAAATGATCGTGTGATTAATCAATTTACATGTTCGATATGTGGCAAACGCTTCAAATAAATTCAATAAGCGTACAATTAAATGTGGAGGTACGCTCCCGAAGTCGCCCCCGTTTCCGCGCCTTTTTACCGTCGCTTGCTCTAGCGCCAAGTCCTTCTCCTTCCGCCGCTTCCTGCCGGACTTTCTTGCTTCGCCGCGCCGTAACTCTGCCCTCGCGAGCGCTGACGGCGCGTGCAGGAAATGATGGAGTCGTCGGCAGCCGGCGCCCGCCGCTGTTGCGCTGCCTGGTGTCGGAAGTAGGAATTATATGACGCGCGCGAGCTGTAAAGAAGCGATTCCGGACCCTGCGGCTGTACCCTTGTCGCAGCAGTCTTTTAAAGTACAAGCGATTTCGTGAGTATTTATTGTTTCAGAGTGGTCCAACTTCTTGGGACACATAGCTCCGTCAGAGAACTCATGCATGCTGTATCCCGGTAATTGGCGGGGATCCTAGCGGAAGAAGGTAGCTCAGGGAATCAACAGATGTCACTGGAGTGTCTCTGACCGGGAGGATCCTTGGTTCAAGTCTAATTCACGACGGTGGCAGTTCCCAGTCTAAGTCCCGTGGCAGGATTTGCGACCCTAGCAGGTCGAATTCAGCCACTGCCTGGAAGACAATTCTAGCGGTGGGCTGCTTTGATCGGTAGTGATTCGTGGTTTAGCAGATAAAATCTAGATGAATGCTGGAGCAGTAGCCTTACAAAGAGGCCACGGACCGCTCGCGATCTTTCTGTTGCAATCCTCATCCCTTACACACACACACTTACATGCACTTGCTACCACACATGTCAGGAAACCGGTTGGAGACTTAAAGCTTGTCCCTGCGGGGCGGTGTTCTGCCGGTGAGAGAAACGTGGTTGGGGAAAACCACGATATACGACGGATCTCACCACCCAACGAGGGAAAGATCACCGCCACCTCCTGAGAAAAAATACACTACATTTGCGGAACAGATGACCATAGCAGTTGACGCTACCGGAATCTCTAACAATCGATCAAGCGAGGTTCCTCCTCTCCTGGAACGAGAGATCCGGTACCGATCTTCACGACAACTTGTGGGATTTCCCCCTCCAAGTATCTTTCTTTGCAGGGCTCTGAACCAGCAGAAACACGTTGAAAATTCCCGACATGCGTACTAGCGTAGTGTATGATTGTAAAATGTGTGTCAGTGGAAAGGAGGAGTGGAGGATGGAGAAAATTATGCGCGTGGCTTGTGGCTAGTGGGTTAGGGTACTTCTTTGCAATTCGACTCGCATTACTTGGAGAAACCACGGGAAAGAACTGGTCAAATTAGTCATCCGACAGAATTCTCATCCAGGCAGTCAGTGGTTGAATTCAACGCCGCTAACTGCCTCATGTCGAAAACGTGCCACCGTCGGTACTCGAGTTCAAAAACCACGCCTGGTCTCCCGAAATGCGTGGTAATGTATTGTATGAATGGAAAGTGTGTGTGTGTTAAGGGAAAGGAAGGGACGTGGCTGGAGGAAATATTGCACTCGCTTTGTGTCTAGTGGATTAGCGTACTGCTCCATAATTCAACTGACATTGCTCGGAGAAACCATGGGAACAGTACTGGCCAAATTAGCTGACCGACAGAATGCTCTTCCAAGCTGTGGCTGAATTCAACTCAGTTATCTAGCTCGTGTAGAAAACTTGGTACTAGGGGTACTCGAGTTTTAAGACGTCCAGTTGAACGATTCTGCAGGGGCAAGTGTGTTGTCACCGATGTTTTTGAGGCATGTTCTTAAAATACAAGATTTGGGTCAATTTCCGACACTTTTCAGGGTGTAGCCAATCAACTTCATTTAACATGATGAATATATCAAATGGTTACGAGACGGGTTGAGTTCTGATAAAAAGTAAGTTCGATTTTCTTTTGTTATTAAGATTGTCAGTTTTCACTTTGAGTTGTAAAATAGATCTTAAACCAATAAAACCAATTCACAAGTTGATAACAAGCAAAAATGTGTCTCATTATCTGTTGGATGTCAATGATACTCCTGTATCGGAAGAACACCTATGATCAACCCCAGTATAACCCCAGTATAAATTGCAAACAGTCGAAAAATATTTTTATATTCATAAAAACCAATTGTACTTGTATGTATCAATGTATTACAAACATTTTCAGTAACATTGAGTTATAATATTTTCAGATTTTGAGTCATAGCAAGGAAAAATATATTTCGAACATTTTTTGCTCTTACATTTCTTTTCGTGGCAACACATGGCCAAGACCAGTTTTGAAAACTAGTTCAATATTTGCTCTGTTGGTCTCTACATTGACAGATACTAAAATAAGATTTTAAAGTCTTTATGACCTTGTCTGTCTGAGAGAATGGAGTTTCTAGTGATTACGCATAGCGACGGATTGAAGTTTTTGTAAGCATTGTTAACTTTTTAAGAGTAATAAGATACCCGATGCTTGTAGAAGATACTTGGAAGTAGTTAATTGGAATGTTTAGATACGAAAACTATGGTGAGCAAAATATTATAAACAACTAAGAGAACAAAGTAGGAAATATAATTTTATAAAGAAGATTAAGAAATGAAATGTCATATTTTTGTTACGCACTTGACATATTTCTTCACAGCTATCCTTGAAGATGAACTATTTTAAATTCACTTACAATTCATTATTCCCATCTACTATTTTTAAAGTATCATGCAATACGATTGTGTGGTCAATATTCGCTCATTCTCGTCTGTTTGGGAAGTGTATTAAAAGTTTTATTTAACCATCTTCTTTTGTTTGTTGCACACGTCCGTACTATTGCAGCAGTATATTTCTTCCTACCTTGCTTAGAGAGAGAACTTTTGTGCCAAGGAAGATCGGTAGAAAGAAAGAGGGACAGAGAACAACTACAGAAAGCAAAAAGAAGTGTTAAGAATTATTGTGCAAGAGCTGCGCAAGGCATTTAAAAATAAATCGCCCCCTAAGTAGGGAACGATAAACATGCTAGACAAACTGTCGCTTAAGGAAAAATATTTGCGGGAATTTCACGGAATTTATCTGTCTTAATCTACTGTTCTGACACGAAATTATTGATAATCTTGTTCAAGTGGTTTACGACTATTTATAGTTATGATAATTAACTTTCTATTTCAACTCAAAAATATTCTGCATGCTAAACCATAGATTCTTAAGAGGCTTTTCAAATTGTTTAACTAAGATTTCGATTTAGTCAATTACAATTAAATTAAGCATAATTTCTTTACTAGTCTTTTCGTGTATTTTTGAAAATATTTATATTCTAGAACAAATGTAGGTGTGGACATTATTCTAGTGATTCATCAGATCTATGGTTGCTAAAAGTATATTTTTCTTTTGCTTCTTCATAGGGCTTTTTCCAGCCGACAGCAAGTTACCCTTTGCGTCCCGACGAGACGCATGTTTGACCGTACACTCAACATTTACATGTTTTGCAGACTCCTCTGATCAGTGGTCAGCAGAACGCGAGGCCCTCCGCCACAATGCATTCAAGAGACAAACAACCATTCCCAAGACGTGTCTCGAACTCGCGACCCTTCTGGTCGACGCGATGAGTCGGTACTCGCTCTTGCCACATCGGCCACCCAGATCTGCAAAAATATATTTTTTTTAACGAAGAAAATTAATCTCGATTTTTTATTGGATAGAAGTATTTAAACATGACAACACAATTGTTTCACAGCAGGCAATTTATATTCAATGTTGTGTTGAAGCTCCTAACAAGTCGTACATTCGTACATTACGTACACTTTTACGTTTAGTCTTACCACATGTTATGAGGTTAAAGTGGAAAAATAACACATTGATCAATTAAAGAAACAATATTTTTCGGGAAAAAAGGAATAAATCGATAAAATAAGAAGCCCTATAAATTAATATAAAAACAAGTTATTAAATCAAGTTAAGCACAGCAGTACGTACGGCGAACTAATAATATCGAAGAAAATTTGGAAATATCTTCACTAGTCACTCAGTAGGCAGTCGAGAAGTGGTTTGGGAGTAACGTTGCCCAAAATTGTATGTTTTATCTCCCATCTCTTCTTCCCGTTTTCATAACTGGGTTACCGCATCTAGTCTCAAAAACGTGTTTGATAAACTTCCTTTGTTTCTTGTAACGAGATTTACGGAAAAACGTCTGAAAATTTGCAGTCACCCTCTTTTCTTACAATACGTAGTAAGCAGATGAGGAAAGAACTTTCTTTACTACAAAGTAGTCTTTATCTCCAACAGGATTAAGAAGTTTAGAAGTGTAAGCACAGCAAGGAAATGAAAAATTACACCTCCCGTGTTGGCCCAAAAGCGTATGCTGCTTTTGAAATACTTTCCTCTTAAACAACGTCAACGTATAATATTCATGAATGAACCACACGGAAGAGATATTGAGATACTTACTTTTGAACTGCGGTGGCGCTTTTCATCAGAAAGTATAGTTGCTTCACAAAATAAATATGTGTGTATATAACTACCAAAACCTTCCTTTAATTCGAGCACTTTTGACATGAAAAAAACTGGAGAAAAAAGTAGAGGAGATAACGCATTAAACAATTTTGTTGGAAAACAGCGTAAAATTTTTTTTTTATTACAAAAAATTTACAATCTATTTTTTACAAAATAATAAGTAAATATGTTGTTGTAGACTTGTTATGACAATGATTGATTTCCAGTGAAGGTATCCTATCGGTACTCTTCATCTATTTCTTCATACTATAACAAAAAGCAAGTATTATTTTGGGTTGGCTGCAAGTGGGATAGTTTATTAGCTGAGGGTAATGTTTCAGTTATTTGTTGAGAATCTATATGGGAGTTGTAGGGGTGAGGTTCTGGTTAGTCGATGGATATCTGCACTATTGTCTAGGATGTTGAGGGCTAAGTGGTTTGGATGGTTTTCAAGGCGCTGGAGATAGTTTGAGCTGATAAATTCTATTCTTTCCAAGACAGTGGGCATTTTTAAGTCCTTGTGCAGTGCTGCATTTGTGATGAACCATGGTGCTGCCGCGATCATTCTTAGGGTCTTGGATTGAAATCTCTGTATGATCGAGAGATTACTCTTGCTTGCTGTGCCCCAGATTTGGATGCCGTAGGTCCATATTGGAATTATGATAGCTTTATAAATCAACAGTTTATTTTCCAGTGATAGTTTTGAGTGGTATCCTAGTAACCAGTATAGTTTTCTTGTTTGAAGTTGAAGGTGCTTTTTTTTGGCTAAGATGTGATGCTTCCACGTTAGCCGTTTGTCTAGATGTATTCCCAAGTATTTTACACTTTCCACCTGTACTATTGGATTGTTGTTGATGTGGACAATAGGACATTTGTTTTTTCTCAGGGTAAAGGTTATATGGACTGATTTATTTTCGTTGATTTTTATTTTCCACTTTTTGGCCCAATCTTCAATCATTGTGAGATGTTCTTGTAAATGTCTTGATGCGTCATTAGGGTCGTCATCCGAAGCTAATATGGCCGTATCATCTGCAAAAGTGGCTATGGTTGTTTTATCTGATTTTGGTATATCAGTAGTATAGAGCTGGTATAGGATAGGGCCTAGTACACTACCTTGTGGTACTCCGGCCTTGATTGGATGGAATTCAGATAATTCATTTTGATATTTGATTTGGAAGGTGCGGTGGGATAGAAAAGATTTGATAATGTTGAAGAAGGGATACGGTAGAAAATTCTTGAGTTTAAATAAGAGTCCATCGTGCCAGACTTTGTCAAAAGCTTGGGCTATGTCTAGAAAGGCGGCTGAACAGTATTTCTTTTCTTGGAAGCAATTCTCAATGTAGTTGGTGATTCTATTAACTTGTTCGACGGTAGAATGCTGTTGTCTAAATCCAAATTGATGATCAGGGACTAGGTTATTGGTTGCAATGTGAGGACGTAATCTTGATAGAAGAAGTTTCTCAAATACTTTGGATAGAATGGGAAGTATACTGATGGGACGGTAGGAGGAGGGTTCATGTGGAGGTTTCCCAGGCTTGAGAAAAACTTGAATTTGGGCTACTTTCCATTGCTCCGGGTAGTGCCCTGTTCTTATAATGCTGTTGAACAATGCAGTAATTATAGTCTTGCCTTTTCGTGGTAGTTCTTTGAGAAGAGGTGTTGTAATTAAGTCATAGCCAGGAGCTTTTTTGTTTGATAAGGCGTTTATGGTTTTGGTAATTTCTCTGGGAGTGAAGTGCGGGATTGGAAGAGTCATTTGGTTTGGGGAGTTAAGATAATCTCTGATTTGTTGCTCTTGGTTAGTATTTATAATGGGATGAGTCTGGAATACATTAGCAAAGAATTTGGCAAAGGTAGACACTTTTTCTGTGGGGTTTCTTGCCCAACACTTGTTTTCGTCCCTGATTGGGGGATTTGATTTGGTCGTTTTTTTTAGCTTCCCTGTGGCTTTAAATAAGGAGTAATTGGTATCTTCTGTTGGGGTAAGGTTGGTTATGAAATCTTGAAACCTGTTGTTGTTGAATTCGTTTAGGAGGCGTTTTAGTTGCCTAGTTGCTCTGTTGTAGTTGGTACGGTCTTCAGGATGTTTTGAAGTATGCCAGATTCTTCTTAGTCTTCTTTTCTCGGCTATTTTGTTCAAAAGAACTTTTGGATATTTCACGCAGCCTTGGGTGTAGTGAAGTTGCGGTGTAGCGGTCCAAGCTGCTTCTTGAATATTTTGTATTAAATACTCAGTCGCTTCGTCTATGTGGTCAGCTGATTTTAGTGGGAATCGGATGTTTGTTTTCATAGATATCTGTTTTCTATACAAGTTCCAGTTTGTCTTTCTGTTCGTTAGTGACGCGGGAGGGGATTGTAGAATAATTTTGTTGCCGACTGTGATAATTATTGGAGTGTGGTCAGAGGACAGTTCGTGGGAAGATTCTATGATACAGTTAGTGGATGGGATTCCTTTTGTTATAAATATATCAATTACATCTGGGGTTTTGGTTAGGTCGGTAGGCCAGTAGGTAGGTTCTCCTGTAGAAATGGTTTCTAGCTGAAGTGAGGTAACTGCTTTCAGCAGTTCTCTCCCTCTTGGGGTGATGAGCCTGGATCCCCATTGCGTGTGTTTGGCATTGTAGTCTCCTCCCACAATGTACCTATTTCCTAGAGACTTAAAATAGGTTTCAAATCGTTGTTTGTCTATTTTGAATCTTGGAGGGCAGTAAATGGCACTGATGGTGATTGGTCCACTCCAGTCCATAATTTGTACAGTTGTTGCTTGAATATCCTGTTCCTGTACAGCTTCCTGTTCTTGATGTTTTATAGTGCTTTTTATTAATATTGCTGTGCCACCATGGGCATTGCCACTGGGGTGTTTAGTATCGTATAAACTGTAGTTCTTCAGTTTAAAGTAGCTTCTTTCTGTGAAGTGAGATTCAGAGATGAGTAGCATGTCTATTTTGTTTTCGTTGAGAAATATTTCGATTTCTTGGCGATGATTTGCCAAGCCGTTGGCGTTCCAAGCTGCAATGCGAAGGAATTTAGGCATTAGATAGTTTGGAGACAAGCGACGTTATGAGGTTGATGAGAGAGTTTATTTGTTGACTTTGCTGCATTAGTATGTTTTCAAACCTCTCAAAGGAGTGCTGTATAATATTCATAATGGAATGGCTATTGTCGTTGTGTTCATGTCTTTCTACAGGCTTTGATCGCGCAACATCGGCCCATGTTCCTGCATTTACATGTCTGCTTCTTGAGTTTTCGTGAGAATAAGTAGTTTCAATGTTACTGTTTTGTGTCTGCACATGCGTCTCTTGTTGAAACATTCTGTGTTTACTTGAGTTGTTGTACCCTTTCCTTTTTAGTATTTCTTGGTATACTTTGCAACCTTTGTAGTTGGCGGGATGATTGCCTTCACACAGAGCACAAGTTGGTTGACTTTGCTTTTCTTTTAAACACTTATCTGGGTCGTGTTCTTTTCCACATTTAACACACCTATACGGGTATGCACAGTACGATCTGGTATGTTCATATCTCTGACAGTTTTTGCATTGTACTATCTCGCGTTTCAGGCGTGGTGGTTCGAAAGCAACAACACAATTTAACAGTCGGTTAATTTTGAACACTTCTTTCTTGTTAGGTTTGGGCTCAAGGTCTACAAAAAATAGAGGCAGAGGTGTTTTAGTTAGTCTGTGGCGAACATTTATAATGTTTCTAACTTTGTGGTCCTTTTCCAGAAGCGCAGCCTTGATATCTTTTACATCTACCGTATGATGTATGTGTCGCAAGACAACTCTATACGCACGTTCTTGTTTCAACTGGTATGTATAGTATACGTGACTGTTGGCTGATAAATGTTTTATTATTTCCCTGTAGGTATTAGGAGTTTTCGGCGCTATTTTAATTTTGCGTTTGCTAGAGATTTTATTTCGAAATCTTCTGTTTTTAAGGCTTCCTTTAAAAACTTTATCATAGCTGGAACATTATTCACATTTGGCACGAATATTGGAGGTACAGTGGTTTTTGAAAAGGTTTCCTCATTGTTTTCTGTTGTACCTTCTATATCAAGAGCACTGAATTGATTCTTGGTGGGAACTGTATATACACTAGTATTACTATCGCAAGACGCTGTCTTTTGCCTTACCCTTCTATTAGCATCAGGGTCGAGGACGTCAGGGTTCGGCCTTTTTGACCGAGCTGGTGTGTATATTTGCCATACATTCTGCGTCAGGTTGACGGGAGCAGATGAATCATGATCCATGGCGTTGCTGTCGCTGCCTGTTGATTCTTCGGATGACATTTCTTGAAGTAAACAGCTTCCCGGGTGTCAGTAGCATGCAATCGCACTACATGCTACTGATCCTACCCGAAAATACTTCGGTAATCGACTGAGTTTTAGTATATGTTATCTTTTGTTAAGTTGATTTGAATATGAATAGGATGAAACACCGTTATGCTTCACAACTGTAACTGTTCACTTAGAGCTAGTGCGCACTGGTTGTTATCGCTAGACTTTTCCTTATCTTGGCGCCCTCGCGGGCGAGCAAGGTAAGACACTACGGAGCTGCGGGAACGATCCGCACACCACAGCGGTCAGGCGAGTACTCGCGTAAAAAATTGAAGTGATAAGTAGTAATGATGAACGGTAATTTCTGTTTAAATCTCACATTTTAAAGAAAATAAATATAATGCTCTATATAATTCTCTGTTACTCTATAATAGACACGCCCAAAAGGAAGGAGTGTAATTGAAAAAGTATCTTATCTCTAAATAACAGAATTTTGGCAGATGGAAACGAGAATTTTGCCGAAATTTACAAGAAAATATTAGTTTTCATGTAATAAAAATATTTCAAAGAAAAATGGTACAGATTTGGGCTATTATCCCTCCTTCGTTTCCGAATCAACTTACTGCCGTGGAAACGTGGTGAGTTTAGTACACACTGAATTTTTGAAAACGTGCGCATATAGGGACGTTACATTTGCGTCCAGAAGCAAAACAAGAGGTCATCTCAGCAGTCGCTCAAAGAACCAGGGGAAGTGGACAAAATCCAGATCGAGATGTAGGTCACTGACCTAAAAACTGAGGTACAATACGAGTACTTTTTAAAATTTCGTTATTTCTCAAATAATTTACAAGTCGAACACAATGTATAGATATGACTGTCCCATATTCGATTTCATCATCTCCCTAAATTCACTTTTAAAGCCTTCGCGCTAGCCATTAGAATATCAAGCCTCGTTGTTAAAAGTAAAATTGTTAACGGTTGTTGAAGTTCAACTAGAGAGAAATCAAAATCTGTTATTCTCTCTCTCCATTTTGATCATGAGCTTTTACGATGAGTTTTTAGATTTTCGTTTCCGAAACAGCAAGTGTCGATGTTTTGTAACATTACTAAAGAATATCTTATATTTTACACTTTTTGGTGTAATGAAAAGCATCACGCGAATTTTGGCCTGACTCTAAGCCACATTAAACACTGCACTGAATTAATCACAAGTTCTTGGAAAAATTAAAAGCACGTTCAGATATTCTTAGCTATCGTGTGTCAGTACTAAACGATAAAAATAAATTAAATTTCATGAAACATTAGAATATAAATTCAAAAGCTGAGTACATTGTAAAATGTACACTATGTGATCAAACGTATCTGGACACGTCCAGAAATGTGTTATGGTGTGTTCGTGTTTTTATCATGAAGAGGGCTTGTACCTCTTATATGTTTTGTGTGGCACTATCGCGGCACAGGCGTATGTTGATTTATTAAACACCTTCTTGCTTTCCTCTGTTAAAGAGCAATTCAGGGATGGCGACTGCGTCTTTCAACATGATTGAGCATGTGTTCATACTGCACGACATGTGGCGAAGTAGTACACGACAATACCATTCCTGTAATCGACTGGGCTGTACAGAGTTCTTACTTGAATCCTATCGAATACCTTTGTACGTTTTAGAACTCGGACTTTGTGCCAGGTCTCACCGACCTACATCGATACCTCTCGTCAGTGCAGAACTCCGTGCAGAACGTGCTGCCATTCCCCAAGAAACCTTCCAGCACCTGATTGAAAAGTATGTCTGCGAGAGTGGACGCTGTCGTCAAGGCTAAGAGTGAGACAACACCCCATTGAATTCCAGTATTACCGATGGAGGGCGCCATGAAGTGGTAAGTCATTTTCAGTCACGTGTCCGGATATTTTTTATCACATAGTGTATGTTTAAAGAAAACAATAGAAGCCAATTTTTCGTACTAATGCTTCGTATTTCAAATATCACGGATACATCACACCTTCCTCTTCAATCTTTAACAAAGGACACGCTGCTGTTTCTGGCACTGTGTGGCGGACACAGGCAAAAGCTATGAAGATTCGACGGGGAAACCGCTTACCCTTTATGTGCCCGTCGTTATACGCTCCATGAATTTTAAAGGCGGGGCAACATATTTACCGTACTTCGGATGTGTAATAGCGTTTAAAATGCGTGGAAATCCGATTACTGTGCGGTGGAGTACGTTTCCAAAAAAAGACACATCGTTATCTTTGTCCTTATACGCGGACTGGATCGAGGAGTTGTAGTTTACGAGGGCTGTAACAAGCAGTATAATATCATAGATCCACGCATTTACGAGCGTAGTCGTTTGAAATTGTATTGAGAGATCTACAATTCGAATTTAAGGGTCAAAAACCTTCTTCATTCTTGAAGATTGTTATAAAGGCAAACACTAAGAAACAAATTATTTTCTAATACCACCGAACGATACTGCAATAATACTATAAAAAATTGTGAATGATTTGCGTTTGAGGCATGTATAAGTAATAAGTAAAGTACCCCTCGCAAAAATTTGCGGGTGAAACTCTTTCTTCCCAATCGCGTAGACAAACGTGGACACCCTTCGATCCGGGGGAGGGGCGAGTTGTGCAAACGCTGCATTGGGAACCTTATTGCCTATGTGATTGACGAAAAATCCCAGGGGCTGAGAAAGAGACGTCTCCTTGAGGCAGGGAATCGATTGTTTACGTATGAGGAAAAAATATCATCTATCGGAGGTATTCCACCTGCGCGTATCCCATGACATAAAAATTTGTCTAAGCGGATGGTTTAGGTCGAGTATTGATGTCAATAGACCAGTGAATAATTAGTGAATATTTAGCCAAAATGTACTAACATGCAGCAGTCAATTTGTAACTACTACCAAAACTGCTCTTTTGGAATGTTCAATTCTAAAAATGTGTGGAACCCCCTCGGCCATTTTGGCGCTTTTGTTAATTGTTAATTCGCGTTTTTCTGTTCTAGGACATCGGCGGTCCCTCTCCGCTGTAGAGTGGCAAAATTTGAAATTGTTTTTAAATTTGAAAATGTTGCAAATTGTTTAATATCTCCTTTAAATCCCCTTCTAACGTCTATACAAAATCCCGCAATCCGTTCGGTACTAACACTTCCTTTTTGGAAATATTTAATTGTTTATTAGATGTTAGCATCTCATAATCACCCCTTTTTTTGCAATCACACTATTCGTTTTCCGCACGCATGTATACTGAAAAGAGAAGCTAGCAATATCTCGCTTTATACACTTGATGACGAGGGCGGAGGCGATATCTCGGGCTCAGTAGCGCTTGGAGGTGATAAACGGTACCTCAGAAAAAAAGACTGTCTTTCCCATTTCTTTGAAAACAAAGATGTAGTGCTTATGGCAGTTTCATGCGATCATTGGAATGACAATATCTGTCTTACTTTAACTACGGCAGTTTTTTAAAGATTCAATTTTTTTTATTCTAAACAGCCATTAAAACTCCTGTTTCAATATTTTAATTAATTTAAGTGTTATTATCATATAATCAAACTCTGGCAAATTGAATAATGCTGAGGGAAGCAGTTTTATGACTAATATGATCAGAAGTCATATATTTGTGACTTCTCTATTGAACAGTACGATTTTCATTGCTATATATTGATCGGCTAACACGAAAACTATTTATAAGGACATATTACAAAGTTCATTATGTCAAAAGGCTGGCTCAAGAAGCAATAGTGACACTGATATTTTCTCCCAAGTGCAAGTTGAGCTATCTTCAGTATTCTGAAACATTTCAATGACTCAGGATAGCGTGACTTCGATAGGAAAATTAAGCGAAGGTTCGTTTACTGATTAATATAACAAAAATAATTGTCGATAAAACTAAACGAGCTATCGGAAATTGGTGCTATAAGGGATGATGTGTCACCAAACGAGTTGAGGTAACGACATAGAAATAATGTTTCAGCGACAACGTTAAAACCGAAGCACTTCTTGGAAGAGGAAACGAAGAATCGTGCAAGTGGAGCGAGGAAGTGAGGGAGGCAACTGGTAAGGCTGATAGTATTGCAGCTTATTCCGTGCTTGTTGTTGGTACGACACATAGGGAAGGACAACAACAAAAAAAGTGAAGTGTTTACAAGGTATTCGGGTAGATCAATTACGAAGGTGTATCGAAAGAAAGCCCTTGGTACAGCCGAAACTGTTGTTCTTCATGTAGGAACAAACAACTTAAAAGGAAATAGGAAGAACATTATGCGCGATGTACACGAACTTGTCGCGGCGGCGTATAAGAAACTTCCCGCCGCCAAGATTGTGTTAAGTGGGAATGTGAAAAGAAAAGACATCTTCTGGCGTCACATTGCAGCAATTAATGGCATCTACGAGTAGGGTGGGGAACATCTGGATGTGACATTCGTAGACGCGAGTTCCGGTTTCGTTACGGCCCGTGTGAGGCTTTTGGTCGGTACAGCGACTTTCCATCTAAATTGGAAGGGTGCGAAAGGGAGCCTTGGAAGCTTGTTCTCTAGAGCAGCCGAGGCCAAAACCGCATTGTACGGTTGAGGTTTCTCAGCGGTGGTCGCAGCAGCGACAGTAAATTTTGGGTGGGGTGGACCTGCTGAGACAGGAGCGAGGGAGGACAAAGATGTGGAGACAAGGGCTACGGCGAAAGGAAACGGCGAGGAGTATTCGTCAACTCCAGCGTTCAGCGTCGGACCGGAGGCGGCGGCAACGGGCGTGAACGAGGCGGCAGCGCGGGATGAAGACGACGACATAACTACTGCTGAGCAAGAGGACGACAGCGAGGCGGCGAGTACGGCTTGTGAACACCGGCGTGGTGCTGGCGGAACAGGAAGGCGACGATGAGGCGGGGCAACTACACAGCGACGGCAGTTCAGCGGTGGCGTTGGTGACGGCGGCGGAGACAACGGCGGCGGTGGCAGAAGAGACGACGACGGAGACGACGAACGGGACTGACAGCGGCGGCGGCAGCGGCGGCGGCGGCGGCGGCGGCGACGGCAAAGGCGATGGCGACGGCTTCCAGTGATTCACCTTCTCGAGAACACATTCAGGTGAGGAAAGGATTTCTTGGATGGTTACAGGTAAACTGTCGTAGTACAATCAATAAAGAAATAGAGTTTTGGAATCCAGTTAATGCCTACGATCACTATATAGTGATGGGGACTGAAACGTTGCTAACTAAGGAAATCAAATCCTTTGAAATATTTCATTCTCATTACAAGATCTTTATGAGGGATTGAAAAGGTTGAGGAGGCAGAGTAATTATTTGCGACAAAACACGCATGGATATTAGATTAGATTTGGTCAGTACAGAATTTGAAGTGATGGGAAAAGAAATTTCACCTGAGGAAACGTATTAGAAATTATTGCATGCTTTAGGCCTCCGAGCGATAGATACATTTTAGATGACATTATTCAGAGAATGAAAAACGACCAGACTATTGTTATTGGAGGCGACTTAAATATTCCTAGCGCAAACTGGGAGGGAGCCGTGGGCGAAGGGAAAGTCGAAACTCTCCTGAACAGTCTAGTTTGACACAGAGGATTAACTCGGGTAGTTGGGGGCGGGATTCGACATTGCGATTTTGGATGTCTACTTAATTAGACGGAAATAACTTTTCATATCTTGTAAAGTAATACAACCGCATTCCGAGAACAAAGGGAGGTGTGGAAGATATATTGGGCGCGTTCAAAGGTATTATATACGAATCTTTGCAAAAGTTTGTTCCCTGAAAAGTTTTACAAAAAATCTGGATCCAGAATACTAAAATACAAAAATTAGGTGAATGAAGAGGATAACGAGAGAGAAATTTAAGAACCGAAAACGCAGTAGCAAGCATATGAATATTTTTTTGAAATCCTTCAAAAGAACTGTAGTGAGAAAAAAAATTCTCAGAAGGCTTATTTAAGAATATTGTAGATGGGAAGGGAAATTACTGGACACGATTTTATATATATGTTCGTAGAAGGAAGGGAAATAAAGAGGATATCCCAGTTCGTGAAAATTGAAACTCGCTCATTACTGACGATCTGGCAAACAGTTTCCACACAGATACAATATCATAGCTTGGTAACATTGACATTTTTAAAATCTACGAAACAAATTAAGGCATTCTAACACATTCATATAAAACAGTTTCCCCAAATATTAATAAAATTTCAAATTCATTTTATTATTATTATTAATATTATACAATTTGCGTGTATAGACATATTATCTTAATTATGTAATTAGTTACCATGGGGTTATACCCAATTGCAGTTTAAATAAATTGATCTTCTCTTAATCACTTGCCTCAAAAAGTATTACTATTGAATGAATTGAATAAAAACACATTAAAAAAAGTCAAAGAAACTTAAAAGTAATTTTTACACTTAAGTAAGTTTAATGACTGTGCATTTTCCATTGAAAATATTCAGAAAGAACTAAGTGGCCTTAAATTTTTTATCTTACCAACATTCAACCCAGACGGTCATCTGTTGAGGCAATGAATGTTTCTCCTTTTCTACGTTTAAGTGTGAATATTTTAGGCATTTTAAATTAAACCCAGGACGAATTAATATTTTCTACCAAGAGGACGAATCCCAATAAACAGATGTTAATTTAACCTAATAGAATTTATTTTACCAGACATTTTAAATATCGACATAATGCCTTAAAACTTACCAATTTCCGGGCTATTAAATCGTCAATTCAATAAATATAAATGTTAATATATTGGGAAACACTAAAATATACAAGATACGACTAATTCATGTCCACACTAAAGGTTTGAGATTAAAAAAACCTTATTAGACTAATAAAATTAAAGAAATCTATGTGTGAGCGGTTAAATAATGAAAAATAATATGCTCACTTTGTTTAATTAAAAGAAAATAATTTAATTAAATAAGGTACACTCTTTTGCACCTGCAAATACTAAGCATGCATTTAATTAATTAAAATTCTGCAAAAATTATTGTTGGCGCGGCTTCAATTTCCAAATTAAAAGTTTAATCCAAATAAAATATTCAATTTAACTAATATATAAATTATTTTCTTTTGCATACCATTCTGTTTAAGGTGGGTAATAATACATCCAATAACCAATCGAATATTATAATATTTTTTACAATTTAAATATCGTATAACTCTAGACGCAATTTGTCAAAATTCAAGTGAGCTAAAATTCCTTTTTTAACTCTGGATTCACAAGGCACATTTTCAATCAGAAGCTGAGTTCTGTAGTTGTGCAGCTGGTACCAGGCGTTATCTTTCGTGGCCTTCCGTCAAGGTTGAAGCAACGTCATAGATGAAGGTTTCGATAATGCTAGACTTCAACACGCCCAGTAATAGAGTAGGCATCATTTGCAAATTAATACACAATTTTAAAATATTGACACTCGCAACGCAAATCAACAATTTTTCAACACTTAAACATTTTATAAACAATTCCGAAATGTACGCTTAAACAGCCGGGCAGAGTATACAAAATATCTGATTTGAACATTTCAAAGGAGCCGTTTTGGTAGGAATTGCAAAATTATTGCTAGATGTTAGTACATTTTTTTGCTGAAGTGCTTATAATTCACTGGGCTATTGACATCAATGCTCGACTGAAAACATCAATTTAGAAATATTTTTCGTCATGGGGTACGCGCTGGTGGAATACCTCCGAGAAATGATATTTTCGCCTCATACGAAAACAATCGATGATCTGCCTTGAGAGGAGACGTCTCTTTCTCGGCTCCTGGGATTTTGCGTCAATCACACAGGCAATAAGGTTCCCAATGCAGCGTTTGCACAACTCGCCCCTCCCCCGGATCGAAGGATGTCCAAGTTTGTCTGATACGTTGGGAAGAAAGAGTTTCCCCCGTAAAGTTTTGCGAGGAGTACTTTACATCGTTATAAAATTTTTCAGTATTAATGCATTATATTTAGTTCGTACCGAATTAAATCTGATAAAAGATCTACACATAAACTGAAAAAATTTTACATTTATTCGTCTCATTTTATAATAACCATTTCAATTATTATTATTAACAACTTTGAATTCCATTTCTACCAATTTTATTAATTTTGCACTCGGATGCTTACTAATTTCAGAAGAAAGGGCAATCCTTTTATATATTCCTCGACTTCTAGGTAAGTTAATAACAATTATTTTGTTTGAATTTTCTTTAGAGTGGATTTGCGGCATGCATCGTATACACACACGGCTTGCAGTGAATGCAAGCTGGAATTGGCACCGCTGACTTTGATTGTTTTGCCGTCGTTCTGTTCACTTTGCGCTTTTGGAAAGAAAACAAAACTGCGCCACGCCTCTTGCGCCAACCGCCTGCGTTCCGTAATTCGGTTTAAGTCCGTTCCGGCCGAACTCGTTCGAAATCCGAACTTAAGGGAGCGATGTTTTACCAGGATGAAGTGTACACCAAAGAAATGTAGCGGCGGTCGTGTAAATGAGAAGAACGAGGAAAGTTCAGTACCAGGAAAGTTCAGAACCACATCCGCACTGATACCTACATTGAGTTAGTACCGACATAACGTCATTCCACACGATTCAATCCCAATGAATGGCTTGATGATGATATAAAACGTATGCACATTAATAATAGTTCTGTACATACTATTATTCTATACATGCTTAACTATTGCATTGATTTCAAAAGCACATACATAAATGTTATGTTTTACACTGAAATATATTTTTCTCGATGGGTTCCAACATAGTTTTAAAAACAGTTCTAAGGAAATATAAAGCACTTTTGACCGCTCACTCATTTAAATTATAGATTCTAAATAGCTATTTTGAAATTTCACCAATAATCAACAAAAATGACTCCAATGCGTGCTGAAAATTAAATTTCAGTAGTTTGGGAAACACAGATTGCGAATTTAAGATAGAATCCAATCGAACTGATATTGTAACAACATTCTTTGCGTTTACAAATCCTTACTTGAATTTGGATTAGATTAGGTTCTACGAGTCTCACCGCACAAATGTGATGAATAATAATTAACAATAAAACTCGTGATGTCATATCCATTATAAAGAAAACGGTGAGAGGACGTGATGTTGAAATTGTAGTGGGTTCCTTGACAAAATTCCACTCATTGTAAATATTTTTTTGAAGAGTGTTCCACTTTGAAATTCGAACTTTAACCCATTAAAGACCAACCATTGAAATCATATTTTTTTAAAAAATATTATTACTTATTTATCTAATATTACACAAGAAAGGATAAAAACTCATATTTTTTAAACCAATAGTCAATGTACATAAAAATATTCCGTATTCTCAACTTTGGGATCTTGGAATATATCAATTCATCATGACATGAGACGTCTTTAAACAATATGAATGAAGACGAACATTACACTTTTTACATTTGTATACTGCAGTGCTTTTGCACAATCTACAACGCCTTCTGGCTTTGGTTTCTCCTTTTATTATCAAGTGCTCTACATCGTGATTGATTGATTGATTGACTGATGACTCCGGGCGCGTCAGCTGCACAGTTAATTAAAATTCGTAAATCTAATGCATGTGTTTTTAGCGCGGGAGGTGGCAGTTATTTTCCCCTTTGGATGACAAGATTTGACAGCGACCTACCTTTTGGCATGGGGATTTTTCGCCAAGCACGTATCTCCTACCCACTAGCGGGGCACCGCCTCAACCATAACCAGCTCTTAGCTCCTGACCGGTCTCCCGGCTAGAATTTGAGTGTAGTGAAAGCAAGAGTGTAAGTCTAAGTGGTGCAAGTAACGTGTGAGGATAGGATAATGATGAGCAAGGAATGATCACGTCAGAGGTACAGCAGTGAAGAAAATTATGCCCTGAGCCTCCTCTGTCAGTACCCGTACATCATCATAACGTACATATTTAGGTAAGGAAGTGCTTGTGAGTTGACCGAAATGGGATTTTTCTATCTCCTGTGTATCCATTTACTCATTTTGCTTTCACTCTCTTTTGATAAAGTTTCATTAGTCATGGCTTCGTAAGAGCGAAATTATAGTTGTGACATATTTTCTTCATTTGCAATATTGCATATTTTCCATGAGTTGACAATTGCACAATCAATAAATTTTTATTCTACTTCTTTCACCACCAGAAGGTCATATGTGTTTTCCTAATCTGCCTTTTCGTCAAAATTAGGAGGAATGTGAAAAAGAGTCAAGTATGTTTGAAGAAATAAGATCAACATCTTCCACCGGAAATAAGTTCAGCACTTGATAGAGTCCTTTATTTTCTTCTATCATTTCCAAAATGAGCGGAATTTTTATAGATGGAAAGTAATTACGCTATAAGCATTGTGTATACAATGATGCAACAATGTATAATAAGACACTATCTCCAAGATGAGATAAATATATCAAGAACGGAAATTTGAAACAGTACTTACGTATCTACTCCTCAACGATTACATTCCAATTGCATTGGATCTATCACGTTCAGACCATATACCCCACTAGCCCAACGTTGCGTAAGCACAACAATATTGTAAATTATCAATAATAGGCTACGTAAAGACTTATCTACGTACTAAATATTCTGAAATGATAAAAGAAGATTCCAGCCAGTGTGCCAAATAATATACAATAAAAAAGTATTGTTTAATAATTAATTTAAAAATTGAATATCGGTACCACAATTCACTACATTATCTGCGAGTTTCAAAATTCAACGAAGCCAAATTGACGCTCGGATATGAATGAAAAGTGTCTAACCTCATCAAATAGCATTTCTTTTAGTGCGATAGTTATACAGAACACATTTATATCGAAACGCTTGTCTAAAACAATATAAATATTAAATGTTGCGTTTACGCAACGTTGGGGCTTAATGGGTCGATTACAGGAGCAAATATCGAAACAACATCTTACACGTGATCTGTAAAGTAGACACAAGACACGGCCACTGACAAGCAATGTAGAGAAAGCCTTTACGTATTACGGTAGTAAGGACGACGTGGCTGTCATTCCCGTGAACGAGGCATTTTCACGCCTGTCTGCGCAAGAGGCGAAGGAAAGAAAGAGGAACGGCGAAGACTGCGCGCCTGGTGAATGGCAAGGGACGGTGTCACTTCCCGCCGAAGCAGGCGGACGTGGATATGATCCGGCATGCAGTGCGATGCACTTCCTTCACAGCAACCTTACGTTACTATGGATGTTCTCTAAAAAGAGGATTAACAAAAGGGAAAGTGCGTGTCTGCTTTCGTCGGACGGTGGACTGGCGGACAGAGGGACTGGCGGACAGAGGGACTGGCGGACAGAGGGACTGGCGGACAAAGGGACTGGCGGACAGAGGGACTGGCGGACAGAGGGACTGGCGGACAGATGAACAGAGAGACAGACTGACAGAAGAGATTTCCTAATATTTTTGTGCCAACTGAAAGCGTATTAATCACCACTAGAAACAGGTTCTCTTTCTATGACCTTCAATGCTGTCTTTCTGCTGAATAAAATTAAGGAAGTAGCTTCCATAATATAACAGTTAGCATATCGGTCTGTCAAACCCATATTTGCGGGTTCAAACACGATGGAAGGCGTCGATTATAAAGGGTGAATAAAATCATTCGAACGTATTCTTTGGGAGGCCAAGTAAACCCGCCTGTTAATGTTGTCAAACGAACAGACAGACTAATAGACGAACAGACGAAAGACGGAGAGACGAAAAGACAAAGACAGACATTTTGCCGCAAGCCAATTTTTCAGTATTAAGGATTCACAAAATTTGTGAATATGTATACACTAGATTCTGACTGGGTTCTGACTATTCAATGTATTTTAGGAACATCCTTCTTATAGGAGCAAGAATTGTATATTTTTGCTATCATGGGCATACAATGCAAATATGTCTGTCAAAAATAGCCGTTTTCCGCCACAAATTTCAAATACGTTTTCTATGCTACGTAAATAATATGGAGAAAGTAAAAAAGCAATAGAAACTTGGTAGTCGGAAGAACTCCGCGGATTAGATGATTTGCACTTTTAAAAATGTCTCATTAAATTGTTGAGTAGTAACATTACAAAAAAGGTCTATATGCTGCGCATTTCCGCTAGTTTTGCAATGAGAGTTAGGAAAGAACGTTACATGAAAGCCACAAGCGATTTCCTGTAATCATCAGCGTGTTAATCATCACCATGAGGTTAAGAGAAACAAGTTCACTTCGTATGGCCCTCGAATGCGGTCTTTCTGCTGAAGAAAATAAAATGAGCGTCGTTGGTGGTATAACGATTTGCATAAAGAGCTGTCAAATCCATATTTGCGGGTTCAAACATGATGAAAGTCTGAATAAAATCATTCTTACGCCTTCCTTGGGAAAAGAAGTAAATCCGGATTTAAATGTAGATTTACTGCATGTGAAATATCCTCAGACCTAAGAGAAGTCTCCGAGATAAATTTAAAATCGCCTGCTTCGCCGCCCACTTTCACCGCCTGTTGCTGAAAGGAGTGTAGCGAAATATGCATGGTCACAGCGAAAATTAAATTGATTTGAAACGAAAGAAAGAAGCCTTGTGAGGTGCAAAAAAGGTGATAAGTATACGACGTGTATATTTCAAGATGTATAACATGGAAAGTTCTTATCCAATAATCACTGATGGACTTCAGCGACATCTATAGACTGGCAAGTAAATAAATAAATTAAATAAATAATATGTTTTTCATGAAAACTTCATGTCATTTGAAACGTAGGTTGATGTAAACGGAAGAAACAAGGTCAAGTATTACATTCACAGGGTATTAACATTTTAGTTTATAACTGTATCACAATAACCATTAAATTCTTCCAATAAATGCCAATAGAATCTATAATGTAGAGTGATACTAAGCTTTGTTCTTCTGAAGAGAAAATATTACAAATTATAATGAAGCCTATAGTACCTGCGAGACAAGAAGCAATGTTACGAGAGAGGAAAAAAATGAAATAGAAGAAAATATGGCAGGAAGGAGGTGGGGGATTAGTCTGCAGCAGCTGTTGCACAGTGAAAGGGAGATTGGGTGAGTGCCGAGAAGAGGAAGGTGGCGATGGAAAAGAAAAACAAGAGAACGTGAGAGGCATATCGAAGTAGAAGGCCGCTCGCAATATCACAGAAGAATGCAGACAATAGATAAGGTTAAAAGAGGATTACAGAGTTTGGACTTTGGCAATTTGAATACAAAACATGTAAAGAAATATTCGTTAAATAATGGAATTTAAAACAGAATGAAAAGCGGCAAAATATAAAAAAGAGTTACTATCCGAAAATGTAAAAATGGTCGTTTAAACTCGATAAATAGCACACGTTAGAGAGAAGCCTTCATCACTGGAAGAGAAAATCGTAAAGCTATTGTTTCTTCACTCTGTTAGCATTTCTAAGCATTGAAAAAGAAGTTTGCTTAATGAAGATAGTTATAAATTAATAGCATATGTTAAATTTGTTAGGTGAATTGTTGCTTAACATAAAGATTGTGTGATCGAAGGACAATTTACAATATTAAATAATAGAAATTTTTAATGTTGGTGATAGTAATTGTCTTCTCTGAGTTGTTCATTACTGTGCTGTTACAAAAGTGTTATATATATAACACTTTTAGACATTCACAAATATAATAATACACTAAAAAAAGAAGAAAATATTTAAAAACAGTACAAAGATAGTTTAATGGTAAGAATTTATCAACTAATAATAATAATATATTTATTGTTTTCAGAATTATATTTCAATATTTTAAAATTCTAGTACACCCTTCTTCTTCTTCACTTCTTTCAATTTAAACATAAAATACAAGGAGAGTCTTACAAAAATGTTAGAAAACGAAAAATGAAATTACAAAAACATTAATAATATAAATATAATTAAATACTAAATAACAATGTAAAATTAAAAACAATGTTTCATTAAAGTCCAATATTGTTATGTAGCAATTAGTGACTAGTTTCCCAAAGAGGAAAAATAAGGTATGCAAGTACTTTCTTTATCAATAGGTCTCTTTCAGAGAATTCAGAAGTACGTCTACGAAAAGAGACGAGCATCTAAAGTCCCTAGCCATTTATCTGTAATGAAAATACTGTGAAATGATTGATTAATGAAATAGTTCGAAGACGGAAGTGACGTCATAATTTACGTACGAGTAATAATATAGTTTCCTGCCAGTGGCTGTGTGTTTCCACGTTCCGCGTTATTTTAGTTGTTATTTGCGTTACTCACTAGTTAATTACACACATTGATCAAATTCATAGATTTTCCCAACACGCACAACACGAACATCCAAAAAATATTTACAACAATACTTTTTTGGGTAATTTTCAGTGTCTGAGAATGAATAAAACTGGTAACAGCAGTATACTAAAATTTTATTTATATTTGAACTTGCAAAGCACGAATAAAACTTTTAAAAAATACACGGTGGAGGCACCAAGCTTAGCTAGTTCCCTGCTGTTCATACGGTGTACATAGGATCCACGGGAAACGCTATGATCCGAAATTTGATGACGAGGTCACAGAAAACTCCGTTCGGGGTGGAGGCGTGGAGAGGAGTTTGTGGCGAGAGCGGAACGGCGGCGAGGCCGGCGGCGGCAGCAGCAGCGCGAGGGGGTTGCAGATGACAGGGGATAAAGATGCTGGAAACAATTGCAGCCTGCGGAGGCGGCTGGAGGGGGAGGGCAAGGGCGGCGACGGCGGGGCGCCAGGCCTGTCGTCGCAGTCTCCGCTCTGAGAAATCCTGCTCGCCGGGCAACGGCGGAGACACAGTTGGGGGAAGAGGAGATGGAGGAAACAACGGAGTTAGAGACGGTAACGAGGATAGTGGGGGTGGAGGTGGCGGAAATGAAGGTCCTGGCGGTGACGGCAGCGGTGGCGGGGAATGTGGCGCCAGCGATGTCGGTGGTACGGGGAAATCAGCGGAGACGGGGGCAGCGGAAGAAGCGGCGAAGGCGGGTGGAGGTGTGGTAGGCGGCGGATGTGGAGTACTGAAGAAGGCGGACGCGGGAGAGCGGGCCGTGGTGGTGGAAGCAGCTGCGGCGGGGGGTGACGGTAGATGCGGGGGCAGCGGAGCTGGGGGGGGGGCGTGGAGGAGGACGCGGAGACGGCAGATTCGGCGGCGGCGGCAGAAATAGAATCGATCCGAGCTCTGTCGCCGCCAGGGTCCGCCGCGGTCGCCAAAGAAAGTGTGCATGCTGCTGACAGAGGGCTTTACGCTACATGCCAGAAGATGCCATTACATGCTGACAGATTCGCGGAGAAGCTCTTTGACACGGACAGCCGTTTAGTGGCGACTTCTACTTGTCTCTTTCACTGCCTATTGATGTAACATAAGGACGATTGCCAAGTGGTTTAAAGATACTCAATGAAGATTTAAGATATTCATAAGTTTAGTAAGTCTTTTCGATTTTATTTGAAATAAAAATGTACAAAAATCTTCGGAGTAACTTGTAAAACTTCGGTATTTAATTTGAAATTCGAAGTGAATAATTGTGTTGAGGTGAACCAGTACGAAACGTTTTTATTTACTTATTGTAATACCAAAATATGTATTGAATTCTTGTAAATTTGAATGCTGAAATTGTGGTGTATGGCTAGTAACGCGTGAATAAACCGTGAACGCACAAAATCCTGCCTGGACGAAGTTCGAATCCCCCGCTGGGGAAAGAGCGCTCTGGAGGATCGCTCCGGGAACGAGGGTTAGTTGGGCTCGCGCAGCATCCGCGAGCGGTTTCGTCTCCGCCCGTTGTTTTATGATGGCTACCTCTACCGTCAAGAAGTCAGTTCATATGACACACGTAAAGTACAAACCAACGAAGTATCAACAGAAACTTATTTGTTAGTTCTGAGGCATCAGACATATATCCGAACGCAATTGAGAAGCAGAAAAACATGAAAAATGCGTTAGAGACAACAGTAAAGCATTCTGTTATCTACTATAAGGTCTGACCCCAAGTCAGCTGATCACTGGTCAGTATGCTTGCTTTCCATGATACGACCCCAGGTTCCATTTCCCGTTGGAGCAGATTATAGTGTGATCTTCTTTGGCAATGTTTCTGTATCTGTTGCTGTGTAACGATGATAAAGCTCACTTCTCAGGTTGAGAAGATCACATCAGAATGTCATTAATAGGCAATGACCCCGTTAGATGCTGTTGTACTAGTGTCAGGATGTACTATAAGGTGTACAATTTTACGATACGGACTCTCTTCAATCTATAAACTGAGGAATCTTGATTTCCGTGCAATACGAGGCTGTATCTCGCTGTGTCCCATACTCCGCGCATTTTGAACTTTCATATTTTGTAAAATCATCACACTATGTGTAGTTCATTATGTTTTTGTTTTTTTGCGTTGTTGAATTGGATTCTCGTAATATATGCTTTAAGTTAATGGAATTAATTTTTTTCTGAAACAGCTGCATTTTTTTCAGTTTTTTCACGGAGAGTTTTTCACGCTTCAAAAAATTTGTGATCTTATTTTCGTTGAACTCTAATTTTTCAAAACGCTCAAAAGTTATAAATAATGCGGTAATAATAAAACGTACGTGTTGTTGTAACACCGTAATTTTATTTATCTAATTTTGTGTTTAATGAAATGAACATTTTCATTCTGATTTTCAATGAATGGGAAAAAATCTAATAATCTTTCAACGAAAGTACATGCTGAACAATTTTAAACAATAAGGGGAAACGCTCTTGAAACCTTTTAAGATGTCAAAAATGGATGGTAAATTTTAGACAGAAGAAAAAGCCTCATGATATCCATTAACAAACATATTTAAATTGAAAATATTTAAGGCTACTCGAGTCACTTCTTGAATACGTAATGTCAGATGCAAAGAAAATGAAAAGTTTCAATTATATAGTCGGCTTCAGATTCTACAAAATTCTTAAAAAGTTTGTTGGTCTGAAAACTGTGGCCTTGAAAGGAAACAAATTTCTGTCTCGACGTTAAGAGTCAAATTGAAAACATCTTACCCCAGTTGTCATAACAAAAAAAAACAAATTTAAAAAAATACAAACGTTTTAAAAATAATTTGATGTAATGTTCGATTGATGTTTGTATTTGTTGTTTACTGTTGTAACATTCCCGTCAGTAGTAAAAGCTTTATCTATTGCTATTCAGGACCGTAGTTCAGCAACCAGACTAGACGCGAAAGACGTCATCGTGGCAATATCTACCACCAGCAATCACTGCAGAATGCAGCATTCTAATTGAAGTATTAGTCAGCGATCGCAAAATTTTCTCGGATATTTAGGTTAAAGGTCACGAAACGCAGCGTCAATAATACTTTTAAAACTTAAAGGTTAAAAATGATTTCAGTCTCTGACGCACATTTCCGCCACTGAGAAAATTGAAGGAGGCACGCCGGTCTGTGTGAACATTCGACCGCGTCTTCCTGTAGCTTACCTCGAGTACACAGCAGTAATAATGTAGTCAAAAGTTGATTTGACATTTTTTTGAAAGTATTTCTTTTCGTAAAAAATAAGCAATAAAATTGAAGAAAATATATTTTAAAAAATTGAGATCGGTAAGTAGAAACACAAAAAATATTTAATTAAATAAAAATTCAGTGTCTAGTTATCACTTATTTTAGGCTACAGAGTACATACGTCCAGTGTCTAGTTATCAGCTATTTTGGTTCACAGACCATATAGCTGGACTTTAACATTTTTGTGAAGTATAAAAGTAAGGAGATAGCTAATTTCTAGTTATTGAACTTCAAAAATGTTTCTGTACAATGCTGATTAAATATGTTTAAATGTTTAAATTATACTTTTGGACACAGTGTCCTTTTTCAAACTTATAAAAAGCAGAATATTTAAATTATTAATGAATAGGAACACACATTTTTGTTGTAAAAGCGGAAATTCACAATATTCTTAAACAAAAATATGTTTGTTCATTTCTCAACATATTTTTTGAATTCACGTAAATGGCATTCGAGCTAATGAAGCTCACTAGAACTACACTTTTCTCATTGCCATTGGCCGTGTATCACCTAAATTACGTATTAATGGAAATGCATCAAGATGTATTGAATGAACTAAGTGTTTAAATTTACTTTCATGTAGGTAACTAACAAACCAAATTTTTATGTTTTGGTTAAAAAGAGAAAAGCGTTGAAATTGAAACTTAAATGAGTAATATACGTGGACTGTTTCTCAAAACGTGAATAACTATGTTTATTTATTAATATGTTAATTAATATTACTATTACAATATGTATTTGTTAATATTATTCCAAAAGTCTTCTTTACATATTTTCTCAATTATCTATGAACTTTGTTTTTACCCATTTGTTTTCGTCGGTAAATTGTAAAGAATAATGCAAATTGAAATTGACAGTTTTATCTGTATTTCACCTAATCCACTCAGGGATATGTGCTATTTAGACTCTTTCATCAACAATTAGACAGAAGCCACATTGGGCGTTTTGCGTCATTTCGTTCAGTAAACGGATTTTAATTTTTTGTTTCCATCGGCTTAATACAAGCCAATTTTGAGGCCCTAAGAGGATTCATTTAATTTCCTATTATACTGGAATTTCATCTTTGACTTAAACGAACGTACTGGCTTGGGATGTATAATTTTAGAAATACTTTTCCAATGTTAAGTGAATGTAATAATCTTTACAGTATCAGCGCAGGAGGCGTACTTTTCATTTGTCGTCGTTTTTATCTAAATGAAATAAAAATTGCGCTACCTCTGCAGTCTGGTTAAGTTAAATACACCCTATTTATTTATAATTTTGAAATGTCGATTCTTTCTCACAGTAGAATATTTCATATTGAATAATTCACCAGGAATAACGCTTACGATAAATGACCAATCAAATTAATTCGTATTCAAATATAATTTTATTGAATCAGCACAGAGTGTGTGTTTGATATGAAAGTGCCATTCAATTGGAAATATATTAAGATATTCTTACTCTTTCGTATATAACAAGATTAAATAGTAGGTGTTAACAAATAATACATTATGTTTCAATAATCTTTAGAGCATGGCAACCCAAAGCCGAAATTTTAAACACATTTCTTATTTCCGAAAGTAGGCGCTTTCATATTACTTATAGAAAGGGTCTAAAGTATGGGAAACAAAGTATTGTGGCAGACCTACCTACCAAACGCGGAGATCTGCCATTTTTATCACTGGAAAAAGTTTGATATTTAGTTTTAGAATAAACAAACTCAGCTCTACTAATATTCAGTCTGCATAACTACTTATCAGTACTAATATTTAATAGTAATAAGAAGGACGTTCAATAAGTTACCTATCTTGGTATCTTACGTCATTGCTGGAAAGTTGAGAGTGCAGAAACAGATTGGCACATGTCTCGGTATGTTTCGTCCCCCTGTTGCGTTGTGCACCCAAGTGGTGCAAAATGAAAAGTCCAGCCCTTATCGGGGATGGATAATGAACATGGGTCTTCATAATAGAAACACCAAAAACAATAAGTATTAGAGGTATATTTTCCAAATCACAGTCCATCAGCTTTCTGAAAACGAATACATACAGCTTATGATAGTAAAACAATCTTCCTCTATTTATTACTTTTCTCATTTACATCCATTTTATATTGCACTTCCCCGGAGGTCGTATTGTCTATGCGTATCAGCCCAGCCCGTAAACGACGACGAAACGCGACGTAAAACAAAAGCCGTGCGCTCGACGCAAAACTGCCACGTTCTCATTTCTGCCTAATCACGGTGTCAAGTCGAAAAGCAGCGCTATCGGCGCCGTAAACGTTTTAAAGTAACAGAATCCGCCGTAAAGCTGCGCGCGTAAAGCGAACGCGGCGCATAAAACGCGCGCGGGAATAGGTTTCCGCCCCTGCGACGCACGCTCCTTCGGCAGGCACGCTCCGCTCCATCGCCCCCGAAACCGCACGTGCGTATCCGACTACGCTCTCCGGTGTTTGTGACGGATCGGCGCTTCTTTGTATTGAGGGTGGAAGGACAGAAACAGCAACCTCTGTGGCTTATCTAAGCGACCGTACGGACTCTTGCAGAAAAAAATACAAAATTGTCTGGTTAGTTCACTATCGTACATAATAGCAGTTACAATAATAGTGAATCATTCATATATTACAATTCCATCATCACCAAAGATTCATTATTGTTCAGAATACATTCTAGGACATGCAAACGGTAAATTCATAATAATATAACAATTATATAATAATAATATAATACTTGTATAATAATAATAATATAATACTTGTATAATAATAATAATATAATACTTGTATAATAATAATATAATAATTGTATAATAATATAACAATTGTATAATAATATAATAATTGTATAATAATATAATAATTGTATAATAATATAATAATTGTATAATAACATAATAATTGTATAATAATTATATAATAAATAATAATATAATAATATATATTATTTTTACTATTATTATTGACCCATAAATATGTGATACCACCCCATGTTTGATATCGTGCTCCTGGTTGATACGCAACCCATCATGGAATGGTATTTGCCAGGTTCACGTACTCACACCGGCTCAGAATAACTCAGAGGCCAAATTGTCATTGACACTGATACCAATACCGATACTGACCTCGATGTTCTAGGTTTTGCAGTCCAGACTATCCCGGATTTTCGACTCTTGCTACACAACCAAAATTATCGAATTCGGCCGCTTTCTAGAAGGGAACTCTGACAACCGGCTGCTCTGATCGGTAGTTTCCCTTGGTTTCTCGGATAAATACCAGGCGAATCTTTGAGCAATGACGTAACAGGCCACGGACCGCGCACCATCTTTTTTCCTCTTCCTTTTTTTCTCCTCCTCGTGATGACACAGACTTACACTACACTTCCAGATATGCAGGGAATCCAGTCTGGAGCTCAAGGGCTTTTCGTGACAAATCTACTGAGAATATTTACAATGTTATTAGTGTTTGAAAATATTTAAAAAAATATTTTAATTTAATTCAATAATTAAATCTCAAAATTACTTCATTGTTCTATTTTTCTACTTTGAACGCTCTTATTGTCATTCTTAAATTATTTTTTGCTCATAAAACAGATTTATAGTTTCAAAATTGTTTCATAATCACACCAAAAAGGCAATGAAACGATCGCTCCTAACCACGTTTAAAGTCACATTTTCAAGGAAATTTCATCGCTGCCTCTGTCCCAGTAACCCCACATTTCGACCAAGGCCAAACTACATTAACGCGTGCTAATCCATCCACGCATGTTCCCTTTCATACAAAAACCCAGTGAGTGTGAGATTACGCCGAAGCACGTAATCTGATAGAGGCCGAGGAAACCGCATAGCTGACGCAGGAAGAAGCTTCCTGTTTCGGCAAGCCTCTCCGACAGTCACGACCCAGAACAGCACCGCGCTGCACGTCAAGTCACACGTATTCAGGACACAATGAAAAAAAAAAACTGCTGCAAAAATGTAATTTCTCCACTGAATATATCGCAGACAAGAAATATCTTGTATCGTGTGAAACAACAATGTTCTTCTGTGATGAATTAATTGTATTAAGTGCCAAGATGACATCAATGAGTGTAAGATTTTCGCAGAATGCAGTGTGGTGTTTTTTATAGAAAGTGATGTAAGAACGCGTGTATTTGTGCCATCACGAGGCGTTATCCATCTTAAATTTGCAACTCATTCATCTCATTTTTTTGTAATATTTCTTTTAAACTACAAACTACAAGTTCCATTAGTGGTCTTACTGACTATATATATCAATTTACTAAATGAATGAAAATCAATTTAACACTGAAGAAACAGTTTATTATAAACAACAACAACAAATCAAGTACATAAACACAAAATGTGGACAGAGAGTTACTGTATGTTTCACGTATTTATTATAATGCTCATCTCTTCACAAATTTCGGAGGTGTGTTGCCTTCGAAAATGTTGCCGGAAAGGCGCCAAATTAACAGAAAATGGGAGATATTGTACATTACATTTAGAAAACAACAAATCAAAAAACAATTACACATCGAACGATGTCCTTTACAATAGAACGTATTGGTTGCCTACAAAAATGTATCAGTCCGGAATGACAGTAACTTATGGAGCCTCACCTTGTCTTGAAAACAAAATGCTTCTCCTACTAATAAATGACACGAAGTATGACATTAGAGAAAATGAAACTCTTGTCCTCTCTGATATAAAGAAGCAGCATATAACGAGAGAATTCGACAATGACTCCTATTGCGTAGACTTTATTGATGGAAGCATGGGCCCACACGTTATAAAAATATGTGCTTGCAATGATGTAGTATGCATTGACAAATGTTGCCCTGAAGGACAAGTTGTGAATTTGATTAATGAAACTGCTACATGTGTTCGAAACACTTCGCAGCGTCTTCCATATCGAGTTGTTGGTAAACTAGACACACCCGTAGAATATAAATTCCCCGACGGATACTTTTGCAAGGAAGGGAAGTTAAAAAAGGGCTCTTCTGAATACGTCAGAGGAGCGAGTATACTCTCTACAGATCTGGATCGTGTTTACCGATTGTTTACAGAAGAAGTGAAGTGTGTGGACCACGTGAATGGTAAAAACCAGATACTGACGTGCTTGCGGCCTACGACCTTGCTAGGCGTGGAGTACGTCAGCCGGCCCTTAAGCGTGGTGGTTGCGTTAGTCCTATCGCTTACGCTTTTTGCCCTGTGGTCCCTTGCCGAACTCAGAGCGACTACCCACGGAAGGGCGTTGTTCTGCCACGTGTTTTCACTGGCGATGGTGAATACCTTGCGAGCTTGTTCGCATTTGTACGGCGATGAGCCAGAAATATGTTTAAATTTTGGTAAGTTTCGGCTTTTCACATATCTTATTATACCTTATACTGACTTACATAATATTGTTTAAGAGCAGTGTTAGAAAGGAAACGATAATAAGTATTAAGCAAGAAGCTAACACCAAAAGCAAGGGATATTTTACATCGTTTTATAAAGAAGCAAAGAGACCTTGGTTCCATGGGAAACCTATTGAGGGTGATTTTGCGTCAATGGTGAACCGAGGTAGAGCTGGTCATTATAGTTTAAACTCTTCATTATTTAGAGTTATATAAACATCAGATCCAACAATCGCGTGTGGATACTATACTCAAGATCGAAATTATGTAATATGGCAATGTACAGTATACAAAGAGGAAAGGGAGTATTTAATTAAAAGACTGAATAAGATTAATAGATTTGATGTCAAAATGTTCCTTAGCAAACCCAATAGTACAGTTATAAAATACGTATATGCATTTCCGTTATCATGTAAAATAAAAGTATAAGATTAATGCAAGAAATTGAAGTAACGCTGAGAAACTAATACCTACTGTTTTAATGAAAATAATTAATGAATTGTAAAGTACAAAATCAGTGTATGTATAAAATGTTATTTCCGCAACGAATTATTGTGACTATATTGATTATCTTGACGAAATAGAGAGTTTATTTAATTAAAATACATAGTTGTATTTTTGGGTATGGGAATTGTTTTACAGCAAATTTTCACCCTCCGAGTAAGCAACTCGCATTCAGAATATGTTTGTGATAGTGAATGATTACCATAATTTCCACTAGAGCAATTTGATCGATAAATTAGCACTAGAAATGTATAAGTAACGCAATGAAAAGTAATTATTTTCAAATAATAACAGTGATTTTGAAATACGGTGTTGTATGAAGCATTATGTACGTATTAAGGAAACCTCTGCAGTATGTTGAAACATCTATCTTAGACAGACACCTCCTATCAGACACGAGTTGATGGAGCAGCTTAAGCTCAAGTCTTTTTAAAGCCTTGAGAATGCACGCCTCGACTGCGAATCACCTTCGTTTACATTGCAGTAAGTCGAATTCAGAACCGCGCTTCTGGTAGACGATTTGCATTCTGTAGCAATTTGACTATATTCTAGACTGGTGCGATTACACTTGCATACAAATGTGACTGCGCTTGCATACAGGGTGACTGCGCTTCTCCTTATTTCAAACTTACGTTTCTGCAAGACGATGACTTTACGTATTTTGAAGCTCCCAAGAAAAGCCTTTAAAATGCAATTACGTTATCTAATTTTATTACCTATTTTTACATTTTATATATCCCTGTCACTTAAAAGCGACATAATTAGTGGTCATCTATACATTATTAATTTATATTATATGTATTAAAGATTATCTCCTATATTATTGCAGTAATATAGATAGTTCTGCGGCTCCCATAGTAAACTTATCTTCAAAAATAAGGTATCTAAGAAAGAGAATATCACGTAGACGTGACGAATTGCACATTGATTTTAAAAATAAGAAGGATTTGTTGAACGCATATACATATTTATATAAAACGCAACCCGCAATACTCTAGTAGCATTGCTAAAATCTACATCATTCAATAACTCCTGCACGAAGCGTTCTAGAGACTTAAAATTGGGATTATTGAGCCAAGTTCAAAGACACATTTCTCGCACTATAATATATATTACGAGACCTTCTAGGACATTCTAGTACATTTTTGCTGGTCCGGCGCTTCTCGATACTAACCCTATACTAGTTAAAAAATGATGTATTAAAACTATAAAAGTGTATCTTGAATATTTTGACCATCTGGAATCTTTCACACTTCAAAAGTTTTATTTGCTTCTTAAATTTCTTTATTAATTTAGTATATCTTATTAATGTCATTTTCGCAATGCTTTCATTTTTTATAAATTACGGTTCTTGGGACACAATATATTAAGTAATAATCGGTAAATAAAACCGTTTTGTTGACTAACTGAGAACTTGTTTCTGCATTGCAGCACTTTCGGTGTATTTCTTCCTCGTAGCAGCTAACGTGTGGGTGAATGTTCTCACATTAGACATAGCAGATGGACTACGGTAATAATATTTTATGTTTCATTATTCTGCATGCATTCGATAGAAATGCCTAGTTTGATGACCACTGTGTGAGACAATCACACCAGTATATAGTATTATATTTCTATTTACAAGGGTTTTGCTTGTTCATACGCCACTGCAGCGTGCTCTAGCAAATGCGAATGGGAGTTTTGTAAGGCTAGTTATCTGTAATTGGAAGGGACTCATAACAAAGTTAATCTCAATTCAAAGCTAATCGGATAATGATAAACATATTTCCGTTTTTTGCGAACCAATTTAAATAGCTTTAGAGAACCTAAGCTACCGGATTTTAAATCGATTTCTATTAAAACTACAAGACCACGAATGTTATCTGTTATTTCATTATAGACGAGAAGATTCGATAATAAAATACTGTAAATCATACCCGAAAACAGGAATAATACAGCGTTTCGCGTTAGTCATGTAGGGATATTTACGACAAAGTAGAGATCTCTACAAAATCGGGACGAGTGACAACCCTTGTGGTAATAAATAATTAAAGTTCAATACATATAAGAAAAAACATCCTATTCATGAAGTTATGTTCTATATTCTCTTTCTGTATATGGTTCACATACAAATCAGTGGGTTGCAAAACGCTGTATTTTTTTAAATTGGGAAACTGCACATTTGGCGTTTATTATTGCTCTGCATTAGCTAAAACTTAGTTCAACATTAAAAATAATAAGAATAATATTGAACCTTGCAATATATTATGGGATTAAATCTAGATATTCTTCTAAATCACTTAAAATTATAAATCACAAAAACATTTCTATGTGTTTTATGGGCGTACTGCATCTAGAAGCGTAAAAAATTAATTTTTAAAGGTTTCAATGACAGCTGCCTGTTAGTAATATGACTGTACACCGTATCATTCAACTTCTAATATATCCGGTTGTATTTTTGTTGGAACGGTATTTTTTTCATTTTATTGGAGAATTTTGTCTTGAGGTACTGATAGGCCTGTAAGAGTAAAAACTAATCTTACAAGAATAATTTCTAAATAATATATCATGGTACATATTGCAAACAAAATGTTGAAATATGCAATGATGTGTATGTTATCCTTGAATATGCAAAAATATGTTCAAATATTGATAATCAGAAACTTCAGAACATTTCTATTTAGCCTAATTTGTAAACTTTTGACAAACGTTTGATTGAAATTAACGAACAAGTAAATAGATAAATACATATAAATCCTTGTCTTGCTGATATTTAATTATGTGACTTTTAGACGGCCGCTGCATGAACGTGCTGTGGGTGACACTGGCCGATGGAAACGCACAATATTCTTCAGCATATACGCCTGGGGTTTCGCAGCTGTTCTCACGTCCTTTGCAGCACATGCAGAGTTTAATCCCCAATCTACTCTTCCTAAGCCGACATACCTAGAAACACGAACGTGTCGTTTTGAGGAGTGTGGTGGGTACAAAACATTTAATTTAATATTAACTTTCATGAAATGCAACTGAGATATTGAGAAAATATATATATATATATATATATATATATATATATATATATATATATATATATAAGATGTAGTTTTTATATGTCAGTGCACATTATAATGTTTAAAAAATATAAAGGGGATCAATTGGCAAAAATCACGAATAGAAAGTCAATACATTTCAAACTATTTTGTGAAATAATTCAATGTTCATAGCTTGTGTTACATTTAGTCTTAACTATTGTTTAGAAAGTAGATACACACCATCCAAATAAAGACTTATTTTTATTTTTAACAACGTATTACATTCTACAACTACCTACCTTTAAATTTAATAACATAACTTTTTTACATTTGATAAGAAAAATATAACTTGCATGTTAACTATCTTTCATGTCACTGATATCTTAGGTTACTTGGGAAGACATGCAACATTGATATATTATTATGGGCCAATAGGAACGTTATTTCTGGTGAACTTGGCTATCTATGCATATTTGGCAATAAGACTTGATCAACTCAACGCTGATTCAGAAATGGTGGATGAACAAGCAATGAATGACTCGGCACCAGCACATCGCAGGTAAATATAAATTGTTTATGTATAAATGTTCCTTAGCTTTACGTTATTCAAAATAAGGGTATTTACTTAGTGGACCCTGACTTAGGTTTGTCATTATTGTTTCCTGAGAACAATGGTCATTAGCACAAGCTCTTTAAGGAGGTTATGATAACATGAGAGGGTAGCCAAAGTCTAATTATCCGATATGAAATTAAATAACATATACTTAAAAATAAGAATATAAATTATTTCATTAAGGCCATACACGGGCATACACAAGTTCTTACACGGGCTCACATAAACAACTCATAAAGATACATACAGTTCCCTAACTTTGCACAGTCTTCCTTTTTCTCGCCCCTGTTTACTTATTACCACTCGTAGACTTAATTCCTAATTATATTCAATGCTTCAATTCACATCCTCATGAAACTTCAGATCATGCATGAAAATAGTCCATTTCTTTAGTGTCTATCATTTTACTATGACAATAACCTTTCTTTTAGTTTCCGATTCAAATATTAAACATTGCACAATTGTGAGAAAGTTGGAATCGTTAATACAGGTTAATCTGTAAAATGAACCTGGCCGTTCACTGCGAGTCAAGGTGACGGCTTAAAAGAGAAATATTTACTCGAGCATTTTAAAAACATCAATCAAATCCGCAAACATTTGACCGCTACTTGAGGTAGCCGTTTTGACAGGTTACGCAGAAACTTAAGCGAATAATCCGTTACACTTTTCGCTAATCGTACAAATTGCTAATGGTGTTTTTTTATTAAAAGATGAGTTAGTTGTTTACTTGTACACCTACATTATATAAAACATATGTGAAATTAATTCATATGCTTCTCAACACCTCGACTAACATATAAATATATGGGCAATATCATATGCATTAAATACGAATTACGTTCTTCATAGTTTTTTTATCCCATTGAAACAAGTCTTGTATTTGATGCAGTGGAACGATATTCTTCCGCCTTCTGATGATGATGGGCACAATCGAGTGGGTGGTGGAATTCACCATGTGGGGGCTGAGAGGCAAATTCAGAACGACTGAATACTTGGAAAAGTACAAACGTTTTGCGACGATAGAGGATGAACACCAGTCACAGGTGAGTTGAACAGACATGCCATATGCGGATGAAGTCGTAGGTTTCCGCAGCCAGTCATGTGCGTGATCTGGGCTGTCCGGGTGACGCCGCGTCGAAGGCAGTGTTGTCGACGTTTCGACCATCTTGTCGTGGTCTTCCTCAGAGCTGGAATGCGCATACCCGGACAACCCAGATCACCCGGACAGCAGATGCCATATGCGGGGCGTTCAAACATCCTGAACTGTGCAGAGCGAATGTCGATTCGAGTAACAGTGGTCATGAGAGAAGTGTCTTCCGTATTGTAGTAGATGTATTCCCAAAAATAAATTGGTGGTCATGAGAAGTTATAAGGCTTTAAACAATTTAATACGAGATAAACATTTACACTTTCTGTGCTATGAAGTCCCTGAATTCAATACTGAAGATTTCAGAAATATTATGAAGAGAATCGGTAAGACAGAGGAATGCCAATACTAAGCGAATACCATTGACGTAATACATCTTTAACCATCCGACAATCGCTGCCACAAAAACAATACCAACAGAAACAGTAAATTTCCTTTTTACGATTAACCTTAACTGGAGAGATCGAAATAACACAACCGTATCTACAAAATACATTTTCTTCATTTCATTTATCGATTAACATATAAAAATAGTTTTGTGATTAGGATATAATCTAAGTGCGTTCGTAGGCTTCCGCGGCCGGAGTCAATGCATTCTTGGCTATCCGGGATGAGCCGCGTCTCGGTCAATTGTATTGACGTTTCGGCCATCTTGCTGTGGCCTTCTTCAGAGCTATACTGTATAGCTCTGAACTGTATAGCTCTATACTGTATATCAATATTGTTCGTTCTAAGTGTACAGCTTTCGAACAAAATTGAACGAATGAGTTCAGGAAGTTGCTCATTTCCCGGTATTAAATTTGCCATTTTACCTCTCCCAAATGAAGCTGGTATGGGCGGTCTCATTTCATCTGTCAGTTATATAGATCTTACTGGAACTGAAAATTGCAAAATAAGCGGACATTATTTCACTAGTTTTAAAGAAGTTAAAGAGAAAGCTACTGCATAACTTGACTTCGAACCTCGTATCACTTTCATGAAAATCAACAATTGCAAGGACGTCAAATCGACAGTCAAAAAAATGTTTTCGGACACTAATGGGCCGCAACGCAAAATTGCATATAAGCACATGTACTGAAAATATAGATCACATTTAAACAAATATTTAATAAAATATTGCTAATATTTTTGTAATATTACATTTTTGCAACATTACCCATACACCTCATTAGTTTCGTTGTATTGAGAAAATATTTCATTACTCCATCATGCATGTGTTGCGTTTGCAGATGACGTTATTGCCGCATGATCAAATGTGGAGTAATTTAGCTTCGTGTGCGACATAACCAAAACAGATAGCTTGCAAAGTAAACGGTCGTGGCTCGAACCCTAGGACCTTCCTGTCAGAGATACAGCAATGATATTGGTTGATGTCCTCAACCACCAGTTCTTTCGAACTGTCACCCCGTCCTGCCTCCCCTTGTGCGCACGCCTACGCCCCATTTCGAGTGTATGCTGAACGAGTGAATGCGTTTTGTTGAACTCTCCTTTTGCTTGTAGTGGTAAGAGGTAAGGGCGAGTTACTATTTTGTTAGTAATGCAGAAAATAAAATCTGCAGTTCGTTTACTGTAGAAAAAACGTTTTTTATAACTCGGGAACGAAAATGTCTAGTTTTTCAAATGTCGCTAATCTCGCACTTTTCCTAAGTTTCATATTTATTTTACTTTTTTATTTATTTATTTTACTTTTTTATTTATTTATTTATTTATTTATTTATTTATTTATTTATTTATTTATTTATTTATTTATTTATTTATTTATTTATTTATTTATTTATTTATTTATTTATTTATTTATTTATTTATTTATTTATTTATTTATTTATTTATTTATTTATTTATTTATTTATTTATTTATTTATTTATTTATTTATTTATTTATTTATTTATTTATTTATTTATTTATTTATTTATTTATTTATTTATTTATTTATTTATTTATTTTATTTTTCTTTAACTTTTACTCATCTTTCAACTAATGATAGTTAAACTGGGACGGGTTTCTGGAACTCAAAAGAAACGTGCGCAGATAGTCTTCTCCGCCATTCGTCACATAGAGTTTTTACCGTTTTCCGACTAAATAAACCTAAATGTCAGTCTACGCGAGTTGTGCGTGCGTGGGTGCGCAGACGGAGTTCCGCATCGCGGGCGTGGTGCTGGACGCGCTGCGCGCGGCGTCCGTGGCGTGGGTGTGCTGCGGGCGGCCGCGCGTGCGCAAGCGCCTCGGGGAGAGCGTGCGCCGCACCCTGCGCCGCCCGCTGCGCCTCGCCAGCGCCCTCAGCTCCAGCGCGGCCGCCAGCAGCAGCGCCGGCCCCGACCCCGACCCCGACCCCGACCCCGACCAGCACCCGCGCGTGGGCAGCCGCGCCATCAAGTTCCTGGTACGTACGAGCCGACGCGCCCAGAGAAAGCAAGGGGTCTGGGGCAATACTGAGGGCAATAATGAGTAGCAGTAATGAGGGCCCTTTATTTCCAACAAAAGTTCCCTATATTTTTATTTATTATTATTATTATTATTATTATTATTATTATTATTATTATTATTATTATTATTATTATTATTATTATTATTATTATTAATATTATCATTATTATTATTAATATATTTCGAAGTGAATCATATTTACACTGCAGTGAGATTCTTTATCAAACAAATGTGTTGAAGGAAATACATTTTATATGCATATTCAAGGCCCCACTGAAATAAGGGCCTGAAGTTAGTTGCTCCAGCTGTCCCACTCTCTAGACACCCCTGCATGGAAAATCTTTTCAAGTTTAAGTCTTCTTCTTTCCAAGGATTTATTCATGAGCGCCTGTTCCATATTCTCTTTCCAATTCAACTTATTCTCTTCCTAAGTCTTTCGACATTTCTTTTCCCTTCAGTTCCTCCATTATTAATATTTTTTTTCTTAATCTGTTCTTCCATATGGTGCCATAATAATTTTTTGTATTTCTGAGGTTAAAAATTGTTTTCACTTCTGATCGCAGAACATATAACATTCAGATATTGGAAACAAAAATCGAAAAAGTATAATTAAAAATTTTGAAATGAAACAGAAAGCTAATTTAGTACTTTACTGCGGGGAATACATCCTACCGTAATAAGGTTCATTTACGTCTTAAACAAGTAAATAATCTTCTGACAAAGCCAGGCTCAGTTCCTGTATTTACACAAGTTATCGTTTAATGTGTGCTTCTGGTTTTCTCTGAGTATTTCGTTAATGTAAATCTTAAACTCATAACATTTGAGGATATCAACAGACCTACTGAATTATTTTCCAGCCGTAAGTATTAAATAACTCTAAAGTAGTGCTAAATTAAATTGTAATACCGAACAGGCTGTTAACATGGATGAAATTCAGAGCAAGGAACGGGGATATTCCCTACTGATAAGTGAAATGAGGGGTTTCCGACAAATTGCATTACGTATGAATACGAAATATGCAATACGTATGCTTACGAAAGATAACAGGAGGGAATGAGTAATTTCAAGCAGATACAGCAGTGTAAGAAATACCATTGTTACCCACACTGTACTGCGTCGTATCATTTCCGTTTATGGAAATATTGTCTGTCGTGTCAACGATTTCTTCAGTCATGATTATGAGAAAAGTCTTTGTGGTGAGGGCGCAGGTCGGAAATAGTGCGGAATGGGAGCGCATTAGCCGCCTTCGTTAGAAATCTTGACGTTTCCTTGGATAGATGAGAATTTTCAGAAATCAGAAAGCTTCGCTTAGTTGAAGGAATGCATTTCCAACTCTTTGAGGCATGAATCAGTATTCATCCATATCGCTTTCGAAAACTTCCTATTTATGAATTGGCATTTTTTCTTGAGTTTCCTTCTGTTTTCTGTGCGTTCCTTTTTAGACTAAATTTTTTAAGGCGAAAGACTAATTGATGTATTTAAGTGTTTTATTATTGATACATTTATGTAAAAGAAAAAATAAATTATTCAAGGTTCTGAATGTATAACTTTATATAGATTCTAGTGGTTTGTGGAAAACAAAAGTTGCTCTTCTATTACGCTGTAAGTTTAAATTATAATCAAATATGTTTTTACATTTTCGATTATGGCACTCTTGATTTGGTTTTGTGTAATATACTCCTATTTAAATATAGTTACTTCTAGTGACATCGTTATCGATTCGAATGTTTTTTATATTTCAATTTTTAATTTTACAGCTTCGGATAATCACATCCCAGCTGTCCGAACGTCGAAGTCACCCAAATTAAATCGGAGTAGAAGTATTGACGGAGAAAATCTAAGATACATACGATAAACAAGTGGTTTAAGATACATTTAAGCATTAGGCTATCAATAGTCTTGGAATATACTCGTATTACTCTCAAATTGGCAGAATGTTATTTTCTTAGTAAGTGCCATATATATGGCCAAATGTTTTTTAAAAATGTTCGAATGTTCCGGTCAATTTTTCCTTAATACGATTTCTTCATCTGTATGAAAGTTGCATTGACCGTGAAGTAGCGCATTGTGATAGACGTTTTTCTAGAAGAGTTAAGTTGAAAGTGTTTTCCTGTGGGTTGCATCAGCGCCAAGAAACTCTCATTTCTATGAATAGATGTTTTCTCATTGTTCTGCAAAGATTTCTCGCGAGATTTATTGCAGAAACGTCAATGGATATTATGTACGCTTTTGACAGTACTTTCACCTATTCTTGGATTTATATATAGAGTCTCCTCAAGGTCAAGAGCTGGAAGGAAAGAGAGATGATGTCTTACATGCGTTACATTTAGAATATCTCTATTGAAAATATTCTCCAATATTTTCTCGACATTTCGTGTTACTCGAAATCATACCAATACCCCCTAGTATCTACAAAGTATTTATTCAGCTCAAACGACTATCTAAACTAAATTTATAATATTAATAACAAAAGCACCATGTTTCATCAGTTTTATCAGTAACATCAAGTGCATAATGATTTAAAAATAAATATAATAAAAAGCAAATAGCTTATCTCGCACATAATTTTTACAAAAACCCTCCCTAGATACAGGAATCGTCCAACTACAGAACTAGGCAAAACCACCTATTATCAAACGAGAATTATTAACAGATTTCCCATTCATACATTCTTCACAATTTTTACAAACCTGGAAAAATACTTATCTGATGGACTTCTAGCTTCATCTGCCGCTACACTTTTTAAAACTTTTTTTTGATATATTTGTGATGAGAATAATTTTAAGTTAGTTTAACTTATCATAATATACACTGTGTGTTCGAAAAGTGTCCGGACACGTGGCTGAAAATGTCTTACCAGTTCGTGGCGCCCTCCATCAGTATTGCTAGAATTCAATAAGGTGTTGGCCCACCCTTAGCCTTGATAACACCTTCCACTCTCCCAGGCATACTTTCAATCCGGCTATGGAAGGTTCTTGTGGAATGGAAGCCCATTATTCACGGAGGTCTGAACTGAGGAGAGGTATCAATGTAGGTCGGTGAGGCTTGGTACGAAGTCGACGTTCCAAAACATCGCAAAGTATTCTATAGGATTCTAGTCAGGACTTTTTGCAGGCCAGTCCATTACAGGGGTCTTATTGTCGCAACTCGACCACAAGCCTTGCAGTATGAGCTGGTGCTAGATCGTGTTGAAAGATGCAATCGCCATCCCCGACTTGCTCTTCAACAGTGGGGAACAAGAAGGTGTTTAAAACATCAACGTAGGCTTGTGCCGTGACAGTGTGATACAAAAACAACAAGGGATGCAAGCCCCCTCCATGAAAAACACGTCCACGCCATCACACAATTTTGAACGTGTACAGATACTGTACTCTACGTAGTGTAGATTAACATGGTGTACATTAATATGGGCGTTGCAGTGTAGTGCAGCGCAGCAAGACGTAGCAGAAGTGAATAGAGTAAATGAAAAAAAAATTAAGATTAGAATTAGATACAATAGAATACGATAGAATATAATTAGATGGTATTAATTAGCTGTAAGTACATTTTTGGAGTGTACTTATGTATGTGTGTATATATGTATGTGTGTGTGAATATATGCGTATACGCACGTGTACGTGTGTATATGCATATGCGTATGTATATGTGTATATGAATATATATATGTGTGTGTATAAGTATGTATGTATGTGTGTGTGCGTGTGTGTGTATACGTATTTGTGCGTGGTGCGTGCGTGTTTGGGTGTGTGCACAGAGAGTCTGAGTTTCACATGTGTACGCGTGAAATGGAGGCTTTCTTGCTATGCTGGGGTATACACGGTTCTAGGTAAAACATTATATTTAATTTTCAATTGTATAGAGTAATTAATTGGCTACCACCTGGCAAAGACGCCAATTGTGGCCAAAATAAATATTTTATTATATTATTATTATTATTATTATTATTATTATTATTATTATTATTATTATTATTATTGTTATTATTAACATCATCAAACAATTGCATAATGAATATGTCAATTGAACAATGTTAACTTCAAATAAGTTAAATTATCAATCAAAAAATATATAATCAAATAAATTTAAAAAAAACAGTTCCGACCACGAGATCACGATTGTAGAGGAAATTATAACTCCTTTCTTCTAAGAGTGTATATTATCAAATAAATTTAAAAAAACAGTTCCGACCAAGAGATCACGATTGTAGAGGAAATTATAACTCCTTTCTTCTAAGAGTGTATATTATCAAATAAATTTAAAAAAAAACAGTTCCGACCAAGAGATCACGATTGTAGAGGAAAGTTGAATCCCTTTCTCCTAAGAGTGTTGTGTTTGCAGCGGCGGTCTGCGCGTCGCCTGCGCAGCTGGCCCCAGCGCGTGAAGCCGCAGCCGCCGCAAGTGGGGCGCAGCCTTTCCGAGGAGCCTGCTACCGCCTCCGCCGCCGCAGCCTCCTCCCCGGCCGAGCACATCGAGATGCGCACCTTCTCCGTCGCCAGCCTCGAGGACTCGCCGCCGCCCAGCCCCGCCGCCACCTCGGGAGTGTAATTTCATGCCGTGGATATTACGTGGATCTCAGGAATATTATGTTGTTTGTATTTATTTCAGAAATAAAATAAGGTTTTTAATTGCGCTGCATGAATGGTAATTGAATGATCATGAGTGGTGTTTTCTGTATAACGTCTTATGCTGTAATGAGTTCAATTGTCCCCGCATTCAGCTGCTGATTTCAACTTCGGGTTCGTAATTTCAGGGCATGAATATGATGTGGTTCTCAGGAATATTATATGCAATGTTTTCAGCAATAAAACCGCATTTTACCGAAGTAGAGTTACTGAATGATCCTGATAATTTTATTGCATAACGTTTCACACTGTTTTGTTCTTCAATTCAATTTTCCTCAGCTCCGGTTGCCAATCTTGCCCCCTCTTCGGCCAAGGCCGACCTGTCTTTTTCTTGCCATGGTTATGAGAAATATTATGTACGTATTTATTTCAACAATTAAACCAGATATTATTTATACCAAAAGTCTTATTATTAAGTAGTAATTCTATAAAACTTGTGTGTGCGTGGTTTTTAATCCAAGTCTTTTTATCCCAAGCACGAACTCTAGGTAAAATTAATATTAAACTAGTTACCCAATATTTTTACATATTTAGTACATTAAATTATTTAAAGTCGCTCCAAATATTATTTATCAGTAGCCTTCCAGATAGCATCATTTTTACAGGCCTATGAACATCATGTCCAAATTCACATTTCAGATTCAGATTTCGGAGATAGCACTCTATCTCCGATCTCCACCATGTTGTTACGTCATCTGACCCTATTCTTCAGCACAGCAAGCTAAGCATTGCTTCACGGTTTGCATGAGATTGCACTAGAGCGTTTTTTGTTTCAAACTAATTCCAGGAATATCTTTGAGTAACCAAAAATTCTCAAAAATGCTCGAGCAATTTCTTCTCTTCGACTAATACTGGGGAAGTTTAACAAGTCGAACAGACAAAAATTCAAACATTCACAGTATCTTTATTTATTAATTATTATCCATTCACTATACAAAAAGTGTATTCGATGTATTTAGCCCCGATAATTCGAAATAGTTCACTATACATCCTTTTACTTAAAACAATGAATAGAAATTACTCTGCACACTATCATTCTACTCTCTTGGACAATTTTGAAACTCCGGCTTGACAAACGAAGAAGAGACTATGCTCAAAAACATGTTTACGTAGTATAGTAGGCATAAATTGCAGTTTTGACAAAATACCTTGGTATTCTAAAATATTGGTAAAATACCTTGTTTTTCTTTTGGATAAATATCTTTATTATTTAAATTTTATTTCAGTAGGCACAGAGACAACTTCAAGCAATACGTTCACGATATTCTGTTAAAATTAATTACTTATGCAGGATGCAGTGTTCTGGGAAAATGTTTAATTTCTGATTTTGGTTCTAATGTGAGAAATCTCTGATCTTGATATATTTCTTAAGTATTTCCATTACAAAAATTGAAAAGTGTCAAATATTCAATAAATAATGATAAAGTTTGCTGATAGCAATTTCTGTTCCAAGCAAAGTGGATACAGTTCATGTAAGCTTCGTTTTTTTATTACCACAACTACTGTTCGTACATAGCAATATTTGTTAGCATTCTGGCTGAGAAACAAGTACTTACTATTTATTAGTAGGAAAATGTGGTTTTGCGGTACGCGTACGGCAAAGCCTTTCCCGTACCGCAAAGAAGTCATAGCTTCATAAAACAATTGAGAGATTTTGTTCAGCGATTTTGTTACTGGAAAGTAAACAAAACTCTAGAACGGCATAAATAAACATGGCTAAAGTTTTGCAAATTGAAAATAATCCCAAAATGGTATCTTTGGTTCAGTGCAAGAACGGCCAAAGTCAGATTTTAGTGACTTCCGGTTTGTATGGCCAATGTGTGCTTTTAAGCCCCTTTTCATTGCAAAAATGGTCAAAGTCAAAATTCGATCATATCTCCGAATTTCGTAGTGATTTACATTTTCTGTGTAACCAAATATTTCTGGTATCCTCCTATTCTGTATGACTTCGAATACTGGCATTGACCCTTGTTACCTCTAACTACAGAGATATTTAAGTTTTCATGAATTCGTTCTAAAAAGTATAATGCACGCAACTTGTACGAAGGGGAACTTATTTCAAAATACCAACATTTCATTCGGACGCCAAATATGTGTCCTAGTTACGTAAATAACAATTCATTAACAATTTACGATGCCAAACGTGCGCTAATGCAACCAAATTCTTTTAAATTGGCGATATTTTCCTTTTCACACAAAAGCCACCCAGTTTACATATTACTCCTGTTCAGCAGCGATCCCACATCTGGAAGGGTGTGAGTTCACCAACTGCCCGTCTCCACACACGAGTCGTCAACGTGCCTTCGAGGGGCTTTTCCCCATTCCTTTTCTTCGCCCTCTCAGGGACATTCGTCAAATCCTGACACGGCGCGCGTCGCAGTCCGGGGGCCACTTGCTTAGTCTGCCCGTGAAAGTACGGAATGGAAGATATACTACAGGGACGCAGCGCGGAGAGCGTGCCTCACTCAGGAATGCATAACGTTTGGGAGGTCGCGACCCCTCCCCTCCCCTCCCCACCCCTACCCCTGGCTTCACGGAGACGCCGCAGCGTCGCGATGCGCTGTGCCGCGCCTTTCTCGCTGTGCTGAGCATCGCGGTCTGCCCCACTCCACGACGACTGACTGCTGTCCCGATGGCAACAGGAGCGTAGATATTGAAACAGACTTGCTTTTTTCTGTGTTGAAGTCTTTAACCTATCAATGCCATTTCGGCACCCGAAGAACTCCAACGTTTGGAATGGTGGAGGGGGCCAATTGCGAGCGTCAGAAGAAATTGCATAATTGATGGAAAATGTACAAAGTTATTTTAAATTAAATAATTAAACATGTATTTCATAATATTAATATCCATTTTTACGTGTAATTCAAATCAATCAACAGTCGGTCACTGTGATTTTTGTATGTCCTTATTTTAAAATCACCGAAGATGTACAATAAAAAGCTGATTAATAACAAGCCCAATCATGCAAATTCAATGTTCTGAATAGGTATCCACTTGATGTTTTCGTGAATCCATCTCATTAAAAGCAAGTTCTACATCTTGTGCAATATTTGTTCAGTTTAATTGGCTAAACCAAAAAGTATTACTGAAAGTGCTTTAGAAACTCCTACTTTACGTGATTGGAACGAGAAAATTGAGTCGAAAAGTTCCAGATCGGTTCTTCTCATTGAAAGTTAAGCATCGATTAAAAGGAATTCTACAGTTGAAGAGATCCATTCACAAATGAGAGTTTACGTTTCGACAACGATCGAAATTACAGGCTAAATCAAAAAGAAGCGGCATCTAATAATATAAGTAACATCGTCTTCTATTTAAAACTAAAAAAGCTTTACGTTACATAAGACTTTGATAGTTTTTTTCTTATTTGAATGTGTTTTAAACTTTTGTAATAAAAAGGAAGAGATGCAATGAACTGCAAAGGGTTTAAACCAAGATAAGCTGCATACTGCTTTTTATTTTCTCTCTTTACTACATAAGAATTATCGTAGTAGTATCGTGGAAGTATTGTAAGTATTGTAATCGTGCGTCGGAAATGCACAAATTTCGACAGAAAAAAATTTTGGCCGGGGCCTAGTAAACATTTAATCACATTTTGATATATTTTGTTCCTACATATAATAATTACTTCGAATAACAAACTTTGAGTTAGAATTTATGTTTTGTGTATCCCTGATACCGAAAAATTGATTGATGCCAAAACGTTTGTCTGATTGCCTATCCGTTTGTTACTCTATGCTGATTGCGCTGAAATTTTTCAGAAGGTTTTTTTGCTCTAGAGTCTTACAATTCAAGAAATACATTTCAAGGACATTGAAAACGATCATACTCATGTTAATAATATATAGATACAATTAAATTAGAATTAAAAAATACTGATGAAATTTCTCACTTAAAAACCAATATTAGAACAATTTCTTGTTAGATAATACACATAAAATTAAATGTAATCTATTTCTGTTGATTAGAATTTCGCAAAGCTTTGTCTGCTACATTTCGAGTACAGTCTTCCTATACTGTTCACTTTTTAAAGGAACATTAATGTGTACATAGAAGTATGCACTTTTAATTTTAAATAGGATAAATAACAGAATCTACTAGACAACTCCACGATGAAAGAAACGCCTCTGTCGAAGACCCCTCAATCTTCGAATGTCGCAGAATCTTTTCGTCCTCCGGTGATCCATCTAACCGCTTCGTCTGCCACGCCAGTCAAGTTCATGTAATGGATGATCTTCGCGATAAATGCGTTTCCAGTCCCTCCTTCAGCTTCGCTTTGGAGTTTCAGCTGTCAGAATTTAATGTAATGCTCTCAATACTCATTTCAAATTTCGAGGAGATGCAATGAATTTGTAATTCAAATGAGATGGTAAAGAAACTTTGAGTACTGAAGATTGATGAAAAATCGTTTCGAGAAAATACTGTTCAGAGAAATGCCTTTTAGTTTTAGTAACATTTAAAATATTTCATAAGTCCACCAAAATTTAAACGCATGAAATATCAAGTAGTAATAATAATTGCAAGACCATTAAGATAAAATACTGTACTTTGTTATTATAATTGTACAAGAAGGTTGATAAAAACTTAATGCTAATTTAAAAAAGTAGTGAATGACTATAAATAATAATAAAATACACACTTTAAGTCTTCATGTAGAAGAAGGAAACTAAATTTTCAATTGAATTGAAATAAATAAGTGAATTCCAGGAAATATATAGTATGAAATGTCAACATATTTACCTAAGTAAGAAAGGAAAAAGAAAAGAATATGTAACAAATATGTTACCAGGCATACACAGTAAATGTACACTTGTTCCTAGGGCTCTTTCCAGCCATTAGCCGGTTTCCCTTTATGTCTTGTTGGAACGCATATTCGACCATACACTGACACATTTGCGGGCTTCTTTGATCTGGAGTCCGCAGAACGCCAGAATATCCATGACAACACATACGAGTACATGAGAGTCTAGTGACCAACAACCATACCCAAGGCGGGACTAGAACCAGTGATCTTTCGGAGAGAAGCGCTGAGTTGGTACACGTTCATAGCCACATTGACCGCCCAGGTCTGCCAATAAAATTCACTTTTGAAAATGTATTAAATATTGCGAAATAAATTCAAAAAATGATGTAATTTTATAAAGTAAAACAAAATCTAAGTGAAATATAAAATATAGCATAAAATAGGTTAAAAAGTTTAGATATTGCGTTAGAATTGTCACGATTCCCCAACAAAATTTTGAGATGTGAATAAAGAAACACAAAAATATGTAATTACATACGAATAAAGACTTTACTGTCCCTACTGCCAATGTCGTCAAAGCATCTCGTCCTCGCCATCTCCGTTAACAATCCATCGTTGTCATCATCACTGCCACCGCTGTCATCACCCAACGCTCGTCGCCGCCAAACCACCTACTCCGTCACCAACGCAGCACCGTCGTTGTCTGCGCAGTTTCTAGCGTCAGAGTCATTGCCGCCACCGCCGCCGCCGCCACCGCCGCCGCCACCGCTGCCGCCACCGCTGCCGCCACCGCTGCCGCCACCGCCACCGCCACCGCTCCCTCCACCGCCGCCACCGCTACCGCAGCGGTGCTTAGGCATCGAGCGGAACGTCGGGTGATAAGGCGGCGGTGCGTCTTCCGCGGGATTTCCTCCGTCGCCGCGCCGCTCGCAGGTCGATCGCGGCGCCGCGCACTCCAAGCCGCCTTTCGGCTGCCTGCCACTCGCGCCTGCTTCGAGGGTGCACTCTGGAGAGCTTTGCACGGTGCGGGGATGCTGCATGATACCGCAACGCGATCCCCTCGAGCATCGCAACCAAGATTTGTTAAGGCACGTTATAAGTTCAACCGGTTTGATGTTTTACTCGTATTATAGATAACGTTTTAATACGCTTTATCATGCGTTAAATTGTTATATTGGCGTAAAATACGGTTTATCATGCTTGTTTTCTGTACGGGAAACAGTTTTTTTTTTCAATTGTAATAAAGTGCAAAATGTTATGGAGCGTATGCAAAACATTTGTAACGTTTTATAACTGTCATTCATCTTCACAAAATTGTATATATTGTATGCGAATAAGGGGCGGCCCCATCCCTACAGCATACTTGTTGACCATATCTCAAAGTGCAAAATGAATATGAAGATAAAGGAAATGCAAGGGCATGGATGTCATCTCGGGCGAGAGAGTTTGGTCAATGATGGTAGTGCAAACAGCGTTTCTTTGGTTCCAACACGCATATATTAATGTTACTATCAGTTATTATTTCATATTTTAACTTTCTTCACAGTACTGTGATCACGGGAATGTATCATTCAGAAACAAAACAGTTGAAAATAAAGAACATCGATCACAAAACATCGATGTTGAAAAAAAATATCGGTGTTAACCCAACGATGTTTAAAACATCAAAGTTTCTACAAAAACATCGATGTTTTCAAAACATCAATATCGATATCATATCCCTAGTCTCGACTGGAGGACATACATGAAGTAAATTCTTGTAAGCTGGCGAATATCTCGGTCCTATATACGCGGTGAAAATACTCAGTCACCTCGGTTCTGTCCCTTCTCATTCATACCCTTATTCGAATAATTGATAAACATGAACCCAGTCAAATACACTTTTAATGCACACGAATTTAATGTTAGAGGTTACTAATCCAGTCTAAATCATTCTCTACACTAATGGGACTAATGACTATAGCAATTGACGTGCCTTAAACAACTATCAGACAATTACATGCAGTCCTAACTGCACGCTCTACACGTACCACGCACATTAATTAATGCTATTCTCGTTTATAGAATTTTAATGCGCTCTTAACAATTTTTTATATCACTATTTGACTCAAACGTAGCATAAGGAATGGTTACAAAAACATTTTTTCCAAAAGTACTTTTATTTTCTCTTTAGTACTTAGGTTTTAAGACATATGTTGAAGAATCCTTAAAGTACGTCAGTTGGAGTTTTCAAACCAGTGATTTCTTCACGAATTGTTCCCATACAGGGAATGAAACAATAATATAGTCAATTAAATTCAACAAAGAATTATCGGTCGTTAAAGAGAGTAAATGATTGCGTTGCTTCATTATACTGCTTGCATTTGGTATTAATATAGCGTTAAGAAAAACACTTTTACAACGTATTTTTATAAATGATAAACAACTCTTAGGTTACTTCTCTTTGGCGTTGTTATAATTTACTGCTACTTTTGACGTTTTACCTCCTCAACTTTTATTATTGTTTGTACTACCCGCAATACAATCTCTTTTTTATCGTGCCTTTTGCCTTGTCCTCGACCCAGCCAGCGATTTCTACTGTTTCTTCCACTCACAAAAACACGCAGAGATGAAAGCAATATGACAATTCCATGGAAACGTGCCAAACGCTTCTTTCATGTTTTGTTTCCATGTTGCGTCCTTTTAGGCGGAGATCGGGGCTCGTAAAATGGTCGTATATTTTAAATAGGTCTCGTGATCCTCTAATTTAATTTCAGGTCTTCGTGTTGGCAGACGTTTATATTCGTCTTAGAAGACGTCTTCCCATGCTGTTTCAATAGATATTTGGAGAAAATGATTTCAAATCTAAGTGAACAAGAAAGATGTATTTTGTCAATTACCACCACCCCTACCACATAACTGACAATTCATCAGGCTTAAGTAGTATTAGAAGCGTTGGGCGACAAAGTAGATTAGTTATGAGAGCAAGAGAGAGGGAGGGAGAGGGAGAGAGGGAGGGAGAAGGAGAGAGGAGAGGGGGAGAGAGGGAGACAGAGAGAGGGAGAGAAAGAGGGAGAGAGGAGAGAGGGAGAGGAAGAGGGAGAGAGGGAGAGAAAGAGGGAGAGAGGGAGAGAGAGAGAGAGAGAGTAACCCAGAACACTCTGAATATCCCAGGTCAAGGTGGCTATTTGTTTTAGCACAAATGATAATAAATTGCATTTTCTGCAAGATTTATAACTTTCATTAAAATGTGACCCGATTTTGACTACTATGGTAATGTTGAGTACAAGTGTTAAAACGTCAATACGGTTAATTAAAACCTAGAAATGATTGCTTACATTATTTGTCACAAAATAACCGAAACAATGAAAACTTCGTGATTTTCAATCGTGAATGAGACGATTGAAAATCCCCAAACCTCATTTGGGAGAGCTTCCTCATTTCCCTTTAAAAATTATCACAACATATAATTTAAGTGAACTGTAAATCACTTGCATACAATTTTACAATGGAAAATCACAGTCCATTTCATTCAGGAGTGGACATTTTAATACTAAAAGTTCTAAAATTTTGTTGTTGAAAAATTGTATTATAAATATATATCGTAATAGTTTCAAATCATGACTTTGTGCACGATCGTGTACACAGGTTCTTACACGAGCAATGTCACCATTACGTAGGAACGAATGGAGCACTTGTTTTGTAAGCTCTATCCCTGAAAATGAACTTTTATAGCTCTTTTAGAGCTATGTACGGTAAATTATATGACTTTTAAATGTAACACATGACAAGATATTTTAATGGAAAGAAAAATACTAGATAAGAATAATAAATTTACTATATATAAATCCTTTCATATCTGAATAACAGTCAATAACACTGACATTTTAATATAAGAGAAATAAAGAGTCCGAAAGGTAAAAGGGTGACAAATATGTATAATTACGTACATGATATAATACATAAATTACTACAAGGGGTTGGAAATTATACTTTTTAAAGTTGTGTTACAATATGAGTAGCTTATTTCCGTCCAATTCTGTTTTTCAAAACGTCACGAACGTTGAAACGTCTTTAAGAGCACGTTCACTGAGATGAGACACCACTGCCCTACACTCTCAACTTTTTTAAATGATTGCATCTCTTCGGTGAGCAGAGTTGTTTCAAAAACATCAATTCCCTCTGACGTCATACATTTTCACGACATGTTTGTTCCTCTGCAGAATATTCTTTGCCACATCTTACGTTGTTTCAATGTATGTCGGCCTTCTTCACAAATCAGAAGCTTCAAAATCAGCACTTCGTTCCCCACCATTCGTTTGTCTTTTATGCACCAAGCGGGAAAATGGAGACGAAACCGAGGCAACGAGGTTGTCTGCAGAGCGCTGGTGAGGGCGTGCGCTTGTTGATAACATCTCCGCTGCTGAGGAGCTCCCCTTCAAGAGACGCGGCTGAGCGCCCGGGAAGCCCCCCCCCCTGCCAGAGGAAAGGCCACCACTTTCAAATCTTCCTGATTGATCCTTTCTGGAGGTGGCGGCCCCGCGCGGGGCGGTGGAGCACACCCACACAGCCTTCAACACCGTGAGTGAAGGCTTGACGGGGTGAAGAAGGGGTTATGCAAAGGAAAACGGATATGGAGGGATGTGGTGAGATGGGAGAGAAAAGTGTATAAATGGGGAGGAAGCAGAAGGAATAAGGCAGGCGGATTCCCCGGTGGGAACGACCAAAAGAAGTTATGCTGGCGAGTAAGGGTTGTAAGAGGTGGGGCTGGAAGCAAGGAGCTCACTGTCGGAAACGAAGACACCTGGGTTAATTGATTCATGATTCGGGACGCGTCAACTGTTAAGGTTACTAGACCTGTAATTGCAGTGCATGCTTTTGCTCGGGAGGCGGTGGTGGTCTTCCGTCCCCGGGTGGTGAGATCTGGCACCGACCTATTGTCAGATAGAAGGGTTTTCCCATACCAGGTATCTCCCATCAGCATGGCCCTGTCCCACTCGGGACAAGCTCTAAGCTCCCGACCGGCCTTACTTACCGTCACGTACAGTGCGTGTAAGTGTGTGTGTAAGTAAGTGGTAGGATAAAACTAGGGATGGAAAGGAAAAATCGTGTGCGATCCGTGGCCCGTTTCTTAGGGTACTTACTCCACCATTCGCTTTGTGTTGATCGGAGAAACCACGAAAAACTACATATCATAGCAGTCGCCCGCTATCTAGCTAGTGCCAAAAATCCTACGACTGTCGTGACTCGAACCTAGGACCTCCCGGTTGGAGGCACAGCAGTGGTATCCGTTGGTGCCCCCCCCCCCCCACGTAAGCTGGTCCTGAGGGGAGAGGTTTGTAAGAAAAGCGCGGGTGATGAGTGGTTGAGAGAGGGGAGAGGGAGAAAAGCGACGTCGGGAGGAAGAAAAGGGCGAAGGAAGGCGGTCGGAAAGGACCACCGCATAGGCAGCCGCTCTCTCTGCTCAGAAAGGGCGTTGGGAACGGGCGAGTCCGCGGCGGCTGTGGTTGGGACGCAGCCGGGAGGGCAGGCGCCGCTCAAACGTCTTGCCGCCTCCCGCCACTTCCCCGCTCTGCTGCTGAGCTTTCTACTCTCAGGCTGAGGGAAATGCCGTTTCCTCCTTTACATTCTGCGCTTTTTATTCGACATGGAATTCATTTTACTAGTGGCTCGCCATTTATGCCTAATGGCACACAATCCACAGCATCTTCGGCTGCTGTCATACTGCCTATGCACGACGTCACTTCGTGGCCCAGTTTTTGCGTATTCGGCGTTTCGTTTCAGCTGTGGAGTTTTTCATTCAGTGCAACAAATTTTGTTGCAACACCTCAAGCTTAAGTGTTCTCCTCAATGTAAACTGTTGTTCTAAGACTATTTTTATGATACGAAGTCACACATTATTAGGCACATACCATTGTTATGGTAAAGCATATGTGGTGAATAAATTTTCCAAGTACTATGAGGAAAAATGTAAGCTCATATCAAGCTAAAATCACTTTTGAACGTAAAGAATAGTCTTAACTCGCCTCAATTATTATTCCAATCCCTTCAATACCACTGTTTTTTGCCAAAATACCGTAGTATTTTTTATCATTTACTTACTTATATAATTGATCGCAAATTGAACAAAGCGTAAAAAAGGTTTAACAGAGAAAGACAGAGAATAAGGAAAGAGAGAAAGACAGTGAATAGGTAAGAGGGAACGCACATATGGCCCGACATCCTCAAATAAGCCATTAATCATATTCTATTTAAATTCTTTAAAATATTTGATGATTTTACTGCTACTGTTGTTTTTTCTCCAGTGAAACTTCGATATGTGTATGTAAATTATAAAGAGACTATCTGTAACAGAGGTCTAAAATATCACTTAAGTATTTATTAAGTTACTTCTTTCTAACAATTACTTTCCATGTTTCTACTGGGTATAACACATAGTATTTTATAAAAATGCCCTTAAAAACGTTTTTTATTCCATACACGATATTTTAATTAGTCATGAATCCATGTTTACAGAATATGAAATACAAATTTACATGCACACTACGCATATTAACAAATGGAATATATTTATCCCGAGCAGCAAATAAAAGTTATTTTGAAGGGGAAAAATACGCATTGAAACATCGATAAAAAGAGGAGAAAAATAATTTTGGCACAATTTTTTAATAGTAAATGATATCAAATGGTAAAGTATAATGATATCTGCAAATACTGCTAAGTATTTTGGTGTGGTAAGTTCTTTAGAATATTAAAATCTCATTCATTGGTTTTAATTAAACTGCATGTCATACAGATTTATTTACATAACTCACAACATGTTAAAAGTTATCTTTTAGTTTAATGTTAAAGGGAAAATATCTTACTTGTCCACATCGTAGAGGAAATAATTTTTACTCATAATACTATTAAATTCCATTTTACTGTGGTTTTTGACGTATTATACCATAGCGACTGTAAATTAGTTTAAAATTTTTCTATAAACTACTTTTTACCTCTTAATAATTATTGTAAAACTCTTTATATCCATAAAATAATTTGAATAAAAAACTAGGGTATCAATTATTTTTTTCTGGCGAAACAGATTTCGGTTGTGTACAAATTGTGTGCACGTTTCAGCATTATGTGAAGTAAAACGGCACAGCCAATCTCCAAGAACTGTCGACGTATCTGTACGTCTAATTAACGCAAATTTGTTTATTAAAGCTATGTTAACGTTCAATCAATATTAAGATCAATCAAATGACTAGGAGGCAAAACACTTTTTCGTAATATGGCACGAAAAAAGTTTTAATGGAAAAATTCGAGTACTCTGGATGGCGAAGTAGTAGATAAAATTTCTTGAAAATTCCTCAGAAGGTGAGTCAGGCATTAGAGTATTGAAAAAATGTTAAAATAACACAATTTAAAGTTTTGAGCTTTATAATTCTAACAAATTTAAGTTATATTACTGCAACCATGCAGCAAAGATCATTACATGGTAGTAGATTGCCTATAGGTATTAGTAAGTTATTAAGAAGAGGGAAACAAAGCAGAATTTCACTCTTAATTATTCATATTTGGTGCGAGTCAGTAATTTTGTAATACCTATCCTCAATTATACTGAACTAAGCAGAGAAGGTAGTACAACCAATATTAGTAATACAAGTGTTTGTTTAATGTATTTACATGCAGTTTCAACCTCATACTGTTCTAAATGAAATAAATTGTGTTTCAAAGGGCGCCATCAAATATAGGCCCATCCGTCGGACCAAGCCTTTTTACGTGGTATTTAAATCCTAAATGTCTTATTCTGGGAAGAAGGGACATAACAGAAGGGTGAAATGTATGCAAAAATGCACACTATTAATATGGTTTGCGTAAATTTTCAATAATTATCTCGCGTATTATCATTTGATTCTAACACAGGAACTCCCCCTGACAAAATCTTTAAAAATATTAAAAGCAAATGAGCCATCAGAAACCAAATAGGAAATTATGAAAGTAACACCTCTCCTTTCAAATTACCATTTAATATACTCTGAATATCATAAAGCAGTAATTACAAGAAACCAGTTAGTATAAACATTCAAGCTCAAAACAATAGTAAGTTAAGATTGAAACGCACAAAAAATGAATATATTAAGATATCTCATATCAGTGTACTCCCTACTATTTAATTTATTGCACAAACAGACTCTCAATTTCCCAAAAATGTTGGGACCAAATTCACCCTACGCTATGACATCCCCGATCTATTACTAAAATTACTACCAAACTTGTGCTGTAGCCTCAATATCAATTTTCAGCCATGTTAATGCTGCGTTCCATTTAAAATACTTTTAACAAGCATGGAAACATGCTATAAAACTGCCTTTTAACAAACCTAAAACCAAACTTCATGATCTATAAATGATCATATTGCACCTTTCTCTCGCCAAAATCTTTGAAAACTTAAAAACTTCGTTTTACTAAACCGCCTACTTAACTTCCTCAATTAACCTCCTAAATAACTTCGTCATTATCATATCCGAAACTCAATTTGTGTTCAAGGCCAACTACTCCATAACCCACTCACTTTACAAGGTAAATTAATGTATACCTAATAACATTCACAAGAATATGCACTCAATAACAGCATTTCTTTCCGGCCAACCTTCGCTGTCAGCCTATGACAGCATTTAACATAATGGACTTTTCAAAAATCAGCAAATAGATTCTCCATATTTACTCCAAAAAAATCTGCAGTTATTTAATTGACAGAAAATTTCAAGTCAACATAAACCAAACCTACATAAACACCTACTATATATATATATATATATATATATATATATATATATATATATATATATATATATAAGCGATCCACAAAAATCAGTACTTACTCCCAAACTATTCAATATCCTCACTGTTCAATACACAGATCATCCTGCAATGTCAGACTTCCACATAACCTTCTTTAGTAATGATATAGCAATCAACATATCCAATGAAAACTTACTTATATCACGTGATCTCATTCAATCATTTTCTCATACTCTTAGTTCTAGGTTTCATAAATCGCGATTAAAAACTAACATTCCCAAAACACAAATAAAGATTTTTTTATCCTCAGAAACCGAAATATACACCCCTACTATCAACAACGCTCTACTTTCCTGGCTCAAAATTTCCATGCCAGCCAAACATCTAGTTATACCAATCGACAGTCGCCTAGTTTACAAAGCACACATTAAATCGAATAAACAAAATCACAGCAGCAAAACGTATAAAACCGTGCGCACGAACCAATCCGACATCCCCATTAAAACGCAAAACTGAGATACTGCTATATAAAAGTATCGCAAAGACCAACTTTAGCGTATCCTTTCTCACCCTGGTTAAATAAATACTGACCTTACAGACCTACGTTCACAGAATCCATTATATCAAACAAAATGCCTTTCAGGACATTTTACCAAACTCTGGTCCGTCCTAAATTGTCAACATACATCCTAAAATTCAAATTCTTTACATCACAGACTATTGAATAAACCAGTTTTCAAAATGTTACTCTTTTCTACCATCGTGTCCAAGTGCTGCCCTTTTACACCGCAGCTAACCAGTCAATAACCTCATGAAATATCGATTCCACAAAGAGACTTTTATATCCCCTTGATTCAATTTTTTAAATTCATCAACATTCCACCTCAACTGTTCTGACCATTCAATATTCGACACTCGAGTAAAACATTCCTAATTATTTTACGAAATTTTCACAATTATAATTTCACAAGTTATATATTCGCACCTCTGAAGGACCAAAAAGCCGAGCTGATAGAAATTAAGAAATTAAAAAAAAAGACTAACGAGTAACGCATTAATTTATACGAGTGATTACCTTAATCAAGGCCAGCGTTGCTCGGATCTGTTCGCGTACTGCTAGTTGTCCTCACAAAACGTAGTTAGCCGTGCTCGAGACGAAATTTGGCTCCGTCGTCTCGTGTGTTGATTCCCATCGGCTCTAACTAGGCACGCACGCGACGCGTGCAAAATCTAGAAGTGGCGTTTTGTCTACAAAACGACGTGAAAATGAAGCACGTAGCATGAAGCACGAAGTATAAAAAATGAAGCAGGTAAATGAAGCACGAAGCATGCAGTACTGTTGCAAATACACGAGGGTAAGCCAACAAGTATCAGCATTATTTTTTTAAAAATTATGACACTTCAACGAAGTTCAACAGTTATGACAGTTCAACAGTTATGACAAAATTTACAATAATACCATTTTATTACAGGCTGGTCGCTTTTCAAAGTACTTTGTACATCACAACAGAGCCTTATTCTTAGGAAAAAATAATTTTTGGTTGGAAAGCAAACCTTATATTAACCGCTTCATGCACCTGTACGTTCGAAGCAAGTCCACGGTCTGTAAAAGCGGCTTTAAGTGGGCGTGACATATGGTAATTATCCGTGACAATATTTAAACAGTATTCAGGATGCCCATTCGAAATAATTATTTTGAAGAGTTTAAACAGTGTGGGTGGTGGTAAATAAATGCGCGTTTTCATTTAACAAGAGATTTTCGGTGATCCATCTCGGTGAGCTCATGAGTGGATCCTGACTAATGTGCGTATATTTTATTTATTTATTTTTAGGTTAATTGATGATCAAGTGAGATCATTAACGACCACTATTAATTTACTTATGAATAACAGTTACTATACCTTATAACAATCATAATTATTAAATACAAGATGCGTATCGTTCGTCACATAATCTATAGTAAACTGATTTTTTTCTGAACTGAAGATTAAGTCTTTAATTTTTACTTAATCTCAATGATTGCCTCATTGAGCAAGCATGGACATGCTCACTGATACGATCTGTAGTAAATGAGGCTGAAAATCATACTCTCTTCTCATTCTGCTCACTTGTTTGACTGGTTTTGAAAGGTTCTATCTACTTGAAATCACTTCGCCAGGCATTGCTCCCGCATTGAAATGCAAGTCGTCTTTGAATATGAACTTTTAATACTCCTTCAGATCACAAAAACGGATTGTGAAAATTTTATTATTTTTCTGAGTAAAGGGAGTGTGGCACAGCCATGTTTGCGAATCAGTAGCTCAAGAGAACATAGGTAATAACTATGAAACTTACAAGGAAAGTGAACGGTGTCATGGTAGGGCTAGCAAGCGCACAAAAGCAGTAGCGAATGAAAGTAATACATACACTTGTCGACATACCCTGGTATAAGCAATCATAGCACGTTTTCGATGTATGTAAGCATGTATGTATTTGGCCTTTCAGAGTTGGATTAATCCGAATTTTGCCAGCTAACGGTGTTCCCAGACCTACTCCCTGTTTTTATTATCTACGCCAGGAGATACGAAAGATATGTCTCGAGCATGACGTACTCCCTTCGCCGTATCTGGCATACTTGACCTGCTTGAGCTTCTCTTTCGTCACACACTGAATATAGAAACTGAGGCAATTGTAATGGACAGCTACAACTCTATTTTTGCCCATTGGGAATCGAACCAAAGATCCCACCACAAAAATCTATCACACTGTCCGTGAGCCAGCTGAGGACCATGTCTTCGGTACATGCTGTTTTACTAAACGACCCTCCCCCTCCGTCGAATCTATTTTAGAGAAATTTCACGACAAAAACTATAAACAAATGCTTGGTATTGATCGTTGCGTGATGTCGGAAACTCTGTTGTGTCTCTTATAAAAGTCGGTCGCTTTCATCATTCCACTAAGTGGACACGACGCTGCCCTCCTAAGCACTCTCTCTCGATAAGCTACGCCCTCCGCTCCGATCCAAACGCACTTCAGACGGCTTTGCCGAGCTCCCGCAGCAAGGCGGGGCGGCGGTGGCAGCGGCGGAGCTCGTCTAAAGAAGCTCTTTATATTCCCTTCCCCGATTCAGACATGTTTACGTTTCAGAGGTTTTGAAGAAGCGAGGGAAACATGAACAAGCAATCGAGCATTCGCAGGTTCACCTCCGAATTTTTTTCTGAATGGCCGGATGGCTATTTTCGAATTTAAGGATGGGAGATGCTCTTCAATAAATTGAATGAGTTCGAGATTGAATGATTATTGGGCGCTTACAAGTCAAAAATAAATTTTAGTTTCGTTTTAAAAATACTTCAATGAAAAGAAGACTAAATTTACAAAATGCTAACAAAATGTGACATTGTCTTTCACGCAATTAAAAAACAGACATTTTAAGGAATATGGAAAATAATTTTCCCATTTACTATTATATTTATTATAATTATTATTTTTTTATATTTATTATATTATTATTATACCTATTATTACAAGACTTACAAAAGATTGTTTAATGATTATGTGACAATTGTCATTTGTCAGAATGGCTTCGTAAAAGTGTTATAAATTTGGAAGTAATTTATTCAGTATTGGGTTTAGAGATGTGAGCTTGGCTGATAGCTCATCCGCGTCATCTCAACGGTCCACGTGTCTCGTCAGTTAGCCTCCAATAAAATAATATGTGTTATTTTGTTCTTAAAAAGATGTGAATAAAATAAAAAAAAATAAAATGTTAATCAACATAACAATAAACCCGATGCGTTCATGCTCAGAGCCCGCATTGCCATCTTTGAAGCGACCCTGACCGCAAGGCTCTAGGGTTTGAGACCCGACGGTGAACATTTTTGACACTTAGGTAAATGTAACTAGGTCTAATTGAGCCGTTGTCGGGAATTATAGCGGCCGGTTGTTTTTGATCGCTAGTTTCCCATGGATTCTCCGATCATTTCTAGGTAAACACTGGAGTAGTACCGTAACAATCGCGCAACGGAACCCAAGCGATCTTTTCCTCCTCTTCTTTATCCTATCCTATCACCTAAGTCACGTACACTTGCATTAACATGCGTTACCACACACGTCAGGAGACCAGACCTTGCCTCGTATGAAGGGTGTGGGGGGAATCCCCGGAGAGATGACGTGTAGGTCGGCGCCAGGTCTCACCATCCAATGAAGGAGGAATACCGTCTTTTCCAGGCATAAAACACTAACTACACTAACGGGACCGGGTGTCTCCTTGAAAAGGAATGTATTTTGGTCTGTCTTGAAACTTAAATGCAAAATAAATTATTTCAGAAATAAAAATTAGTTAAACGTTCCTTTTTTAGAACCTTGGCAGTAAACACCACCGAATTCCAAATAATTAACGTTTCGAAAATGGCCATTCGTGATCCAATAAAAAATGAAACCACATAGTTCCGATGACTCACAAGGCAGTCGTTAACATTTCAGAAAGTGGCGACTTGCCAGCATTTGATGATCCAGCCCCTTTAACGGCCGGAAACCGCTCAGTACTAATTAAACATCTGCGTGGACCTTTGTGCGGTTTGGATCAAACGGAGTAATACCGGTCCAAGAGACTCACCCCTAACGAGGCTTTCGACAGGTAAACAGGGCATGCTTGCTCGCATCCGGACTCCCCAGAGCAGCGAATGGAATTGCACTTCCGTAACAGGTCCTGAAATTGGAAATGCAGGAATCAGGCAACCTTTAATTGATCTGAAAGTGAGTATATTCGTGAGTATATCGTCCTAATTTGTGCGATTGTAGAGCTGCTTCTATCGCACTCTTGGTTTCATCTCATAAGGGAGAGGAATGGTAAGGAAATCCAAAACACGCAATTACGAATTAAAAGTAACATTATCATTCACAATTTCATAATTTTCTTGTAAAGACGAACATCAGTCGTCTCTATACTGGACAATTAAAATAACTGACACTACTGGGAACTAGATGAATTTTAAATTTTATTGTAATTTCCTCTTTGAATTAACGATTACGGAGAAAAATATCTTTCTATGCTGAGTAACGTGGAATGAAACATCTGCATTGATATGAACAAACCTGACAAAAAGTTCAATTTGCTGAACAAGAAACTGTAGGGGACAATCACGTTAAAACCGACGAACAAAAAATGAACACAAAAAATGCCTGAACACGTATAAAAGATGATCCCAAGAAGTCACATCTTCTAATGAAGACTCGTTTAGAGAGTTTTAACCCGAGAGAAGATTTTTTGTCCAATTATAAGTTTCTAGTAAGTATTGGCCCTACTCCTGAACTACTAGAGCATAAAGGAGAACATCAGTAGGCGATTGTCAAATGATTATCAGACTGCAACATTGTATTCTCTCTTATATTATGTTAATGTTGAAATACGATTTGATGAGTTCGTTGGGAATTGCTTTATGTTTTCTTATAGTGGTTTTGTTTGAGTACCTCTCCTGCAATAGTGAGAGAATAGGTTTATCGAGCGTTTCCGTTGAGATTACATTTGCCTTTTATCGATAGCTACTCACTGATTACTCAACAAAAAAGCTCCACTTTTAATGAGAATGTAATGCAATGTATGTATGTAATAAACTTTTGCAGGTTCAGTATCACGTGTTGGTAGGAGGCCTTGGTGGCAAAATACAAAACATATTTTTACGTTTCAAAATAAAGGCAATCACCGTTTCCTGCGAAGTATGCAACCTTACTGCATCTTGGAATCTACATTTAACGAAATTATCTGAATGCATTTCATAGCACGTCTTTATTTATAATGTTTTTTCAATAAATATGAAAACTGGCCACAAACTTCCCTTCAATGCCAGAAAGGTTGTGTGTATATCAATCATTTTGCTACAATTATTTGGATCCTTACACAACATTCGTCTATTTCTCTCTCTAGTTGATCATAAACTGCTGTCAAACGACTATTATATTATACTATTAACGGTGGTACTCGAATGGAAGAGAATTTTAGTTAAATGCTGCAAAAAATTTAATTTAACGACAATTCACTTACGGTTGGCTCAACCCAGGAATATTGTTAGCGATTGATGAATACTGCTGATACAGTTATTGAATTGGTTCCTGTCGGTTTCAAAATACGAGTATAAAAGTATGAAAATAGCCTTTTAAAATCATGTAGGCCTCAAAATGAGTTGAAACTCCGCCGCAAGGTTCTGTTTAAACTGAACTGTCCGGCTCTCGTCGCTCGGAAAATTATTTTCTTACAAATAGCAATTATTCACAATGAAGCCATTGACAAATGGAATTACATCTGTGTTTTCAAGGGTATGTTACACTGCAAAATTCAATATAAAAACATTTGATACGATACGTGAATCTGACATTCGAAATAACACGACCAATTGCGTTGTTTGATTTGCTGAAATTTACTATATACGTTCCTTGAAGTCGTTAACAACCTCGTTTTGTGAGAATATTTAATTCTTCATTCCGTTTTAACCTGGTTATAGTTTCAATAACACATTTAATCTACTGTTTAGTTGTTGGGTTTCAACTATTCTACAGAAATGGATTTCAATCGTTTGGAACTTTTCTGTAAACATGTTTGCTCGCGAGCAAAACGATTTTGGTTTTCGACATGAACGTAGCTTCAAGAAATTAAAAACAACATACTACTCATCATCACAATGAACTACAACATTGTCCAAACCTCTACAGGCTGTGACAAACAATTGATCTTACACTTTCGGATGTGTGTTTATTGGTGGAGGAATTTCTGCCTCAGATAAATAGGTGGGTCGAAATCAGCCACTGACTGGAGAAAATATTTAGCAGCCGGCTGATCTGATATGTAGTTTTCCGTGGTTTCTTTGATCAATTCCAGGGAAATGCTGGAGAATTATCCTCACAAACAGGCCAGAGAACGTTTTTATTGTTTTCGTTTTAATGATATATAAATAGTTATTTTTACATATACCTTGATATATGTTTGTGTTGGCTTAATAACTAAAGAAATAAATTAAACGTATAACTAGCATTTCGGTTGAGGAAACCAAAAGGTCACCTCTAATCAGAATACATTTCGGAAAATTTCAATAGGGACATGTGGAAAGGATACTTTTTTATTCTTGTTGGATAAATTATGTGTCTGGACAGGTTGAATGCTGTTAGATTTGGTGTCCATATTAAATTGGAGTGGAATTGTATGGATAAATTTATAATGTGCTGGGTTATAAGTTGGAGATTGAACTCAGTATGGATCTGTATTAGATATAAAACATGGTGCGTTTGTAATTGTCCTTAGAAATTGATTTTGGGGAAATTGGCTGGGCCACGGACCGTGCGTGATCTTTCATTCTATATGTATATCCCCATTCCCATTTTCAACACAAAGATACACTCTCTTCTACAAACTGTAAGTTTTCAAGATTTAACATGCGTATCAGGTACGGGAAATTGACCATTGCAGTACACGCGCCCAAGAACACCAATCAATCAGTTAACCAATCAATTAACTACTGCTCATAAAACAAGATATTGCTAACATTGGGAGTTTATTGATAACAAAAACTAAAGTTATTAACAATGCGTGCAACAAAGTGACGACGATAGATCATATGTTTGTATCCAACTACAATACCTCAAACGACTATTATTTGATCTGTGAACTTGACATTCGAAACAACACAGTCAACTGTGCCATTTGACGTGCAGCCAAGCCGCACTCGTTTCCGCAAGAATGAACAGATTGAGTGAATTGATCGGTACGTAATACGCCAGGGTGCCAAGGGGGCGAGGCGGGATTGGAGCACTGACACACGGCTGGAGCGCTCGTCGTCCGGCGGGAGCGGAGCAGCGTGGAGGCCGGGTGGGGCGGGGCGGCGACGCGGCGCGGAGCGGCGGACACATCTCCGCCCCATCAATGAAGATCTGCGGGGCAAATGTTGACGCAGCACCGCACGCCCACCGGTGTGGGGCCTCGAGCCGCCTCCGCGCCGCACCGCGCCGCGTCGATCAAACGGAGCCCCCGCGCCTCCAGACGACATCCGGCCGGCGGCGCCCGGGGACGGCCGGCGAACGGCATTGGGGGCGACGGGCGACCATGCGTGGGGCGTGAGGCGCCCGGGGCCGGACGGGCTGTGGTTGGTGAGCAGTCGGCGGTGTCGGGCGGCGATCGGGCAGCGGTGGTCGGAAGGGGGCTGGTCGGAAGGCGGAGGCGGAGGCGGAGACGGAGGCGGAGGTGCAGGTGGAGGTGGAGGCAGAAGCAGAGGCGGAGGCAGAGGTGGAGGCAGAGGCGGAGGCGGAGGCGGAGGCGGAGGCAGTGGCGGAGGCAGAGACGGAGGCAGAAGCGGAGGCAGAGACGGAGGCGGAGGCGGAGGCGGAGACGGAGGTGGAGGTGGAGGCAGAAGCAGAGGCGGAGGCGGAGGCAGAGGTGGAGGTGGAGGTGGAGGCAGAGGCGGAGGCGGAGGCAGAGACGGAGGCAGAGACGGAGGCAGAGACGGAGGCAGAGACGGAGGCAGAGACGGAGGCAGAGGCAGAGGCAGAGGCGGAGGCGGAGGCGGAGGCGGAGGCGGAGGCGGAGGCAGAGACGGAGGCAGAGGCAGAGGCGGAGGCAGAGACGGAGGCAGAGACGGAGGCAGAGGCAGAGGCGGAGGCGGAGGCGGAGGCGGAGGCGGAGGCAGAGGCGGAAGCAGAGGCGGAGGCAGAGGTTGGCAGGGGCGGGCGGGGGTCGTGGTCGGGGCCGGCGGCGGGCGGCGGGTGGCAGGCGGCGGGCGTTGGGCAGCGGGCCGCAAGCCGCTAATGGAGACCTGGAGTGAGTGTGTTGACAAGAGATGCGCTGAGAGATACGCATTGATAGACTACTGAAGGAACGGTAGAATCACATTTGAATACTCTATTGCACACTATCTGATGCACCAACGATCAAAGGAAGAAATATTGGAACCAACAAATGATGCGCTGGGAGGCCGATGCGTCGAGAAACTCACGTATTGACGAACTGAGATACTGATGAAATGACGTATTTACAGTGGCGGACTGACGTGCTGAAGAGTTGAACTAAGAAACATACGTGCCGAAGAACTGATTCACTGGCCAAGTGGCGAACAGATGAACTGTATCACTAACGTTCTGAGGAATTAACGAACAGATGAATTCACTGACAAATTTAGATGATAGTTTGATTAAGGATGAGAGGAATAAATCCGGAGAGTGGGGTAGAGATACAAGCAAAGGAAGGGAGAGGTTGAACCAATAATTAAAGCAAAATTTGACGACTAGTAATCCAATCAAAGGGTATTCCTGAGGAGAAATTTTATCTCGTCGTTTTTTTGTTTTGTAGAGTGTTATATTCGAATATCAGATTTTTCATCTCGAAAAATGTATGATTTATAACGCAAATAGTCAAATGTAAAAAGTGAGTTCTATTAGTTTTTTGTTTAGATCTCGAAAACTATAACAGTTATGCATTTTTTATCTATCTTTTTCTAGTTATTCACAAAACAGCGAAACATTGTAAGTAATGTCTGAGTACTGGATATTTATCCATTGTTCCACCTGCCATGATATAAAATTGATTGGACACTTTTTATTTAGCACCCTACGGTTCCTAGCTTTACCAGTAAAGTCTGACTCCCACGTAGTGACCACTAGGGAACCCCACAACAACGGTCTTGTACAGTGACCGACCCCCGTAGATGTTTCCGCCTGATTCTGATTAAAGAGGAATTGGTACAGGATAGCTTTTTACCTGGGAATTTTCCAGGAACCTTTTACATGCTATAAGTACAAAGTCAGTATACATTTTCCACACTTCAAAAATCCAAGCATATCAGTCCGGGCCAAACCACAACGCTGTGGGTGAAAAGGCGTCTGTTAAACTCAAGTACCACGAATTATTATGGTTCACGTAAAAATAGAGAAAATTATACCTTGCTGAAGTTTTCTAGCAAGGTATAGGTTTAGGTTTCGTAAAAGAACTCCGACGCAAAATATGAAATTCAAGGGAATTAAATATTTGTATCAATTCTTCATTCGTTTTCAATGATGTCTTGTTTGTGATCAATGCTACTTAAATCAGAAATGTCTATATTCTCGAAGCTAATAATAATATCTTAAGAATATTGAAATTTCGCGGTTCGAGTTAAGACGAAAGTTTGACCACGCCTTAAAGAACAAAACATCTCGTAACTGAACAAAGAACAAAATTTCAATAAATAAATAATAAAACGGAGAACACTACAAGATAAATTAAGATAAACACTGTGTTGTGCAAGTTGCTTAGGAGTACTGTACTCAACGTGTCATACGGACGGGTTGACTCCTCCAACGTGCTGGAAAAGTTAGTGAAGTAGCTACGGAATGGAGGAGGGAGTGAGGGAGGAGCTAATTAATGGACATTCCACAGATGAGCGCTTGAGCAAACGCGACAGCCAGGAGGCAGGTGCGCGAGAGAGCTAACGAGCCGGCTCACGGGAGGCCCTGCCGCAGATGCGCGCAAGAGGGGGAAACCGTGGAAACGGCTAAGGTTGGACGAACGGTTATTACAGGCAATCAGCAGGCGTAAAGAGTACCATGATTTGCTTGAAACTTTATAAGGCACTTGTCAGGCACATGGCCCAAGTCATAGCAAGTGGGGCTGAGATAGTGGGAGATTTCAAAATAAAGACCAAGGGATGCGTTTGAGCATGTAGTTGGTAGATCGGAATTAAAACGTAGAGAACAGGGAGGTTGTAGTTCAACTTCTAACGATGGCGGTTTTGAAAATCAGCGAAAAGGATGATTCAAAGTCAATAATTGCCTGGATAAGAATTCTACATTCTGGCCGCTCTTAACGTTAGTTTGGTATAGTGGTGGTTTTCCCCGTTCAAAGGGTCAGCTAACTCTGCTCGAACTTTCTTTTCGGTGAGAACAGAAGTGAACTCTTGGAGTTTGAGAAACAGGGTACGATAGCGTTAGTAGTCTTAAGACCACAGAAAAGCATCGTAGACTGGAAAGTTATATGTTCTTGTCACGATAGAAAGGTATTTTTGCAAGCAGCTGTAAGATGATATGGCTGAGAGGATGAGATTTCCAGAGCCTATTGATCATTTTCGTGGTTTCTTCTGATTTTTTTCGAGGCGTCAGCCAGAGCCCTACTTTAAAAGATAGTCTGTAGACTGATAGATTGACCCGATTACCCGATTGATCCGACTGATCCGATTGATGGCCCGATGACCCGATTGATCTTCCCGAATAAGTTCCTTGCCTCTAAATCTCTGGCCGCAGCATGTTCGCAAATGTTCGTCCATGACTGTTGCGTCATTAAGTCGGATACGAATCCCATACGAATACAGATGCCTTCACGCATGTCTCAATGTACTATTAACAGGCAATCGAGTCTTGAAACGCAGAAAACTTACAATACCTGGAACTTTGTAACTCACTATATAGCTGTGACCGACCTCATAGGGAATCAAGGTGAAGATATAACATGTAGAAGACTATCTTCTTAGAACGTAGGCTCAACCAAAAATACTGAATGTAATAATATATTAATGCTAGTATTGCATAATAAAATTTAAGGTGCGTTAATGTGATATCAGTCATTTTGTTTTATATTATCAAAATCATTAATAAACTTAAAAGCAATAATGCATTTTAGAAGATTCACTATCGCATAAGATGAACGATATAAAAACAGAATGTCATGTAACATTTTAACATTGGAAAGTAAACAATGGGGGAGTACTTTAAAAAAAATTGCAAAAAAAGTGCAAAATGTTGAACGCAAATTTACAATTTTTTACAGTGTTCCAAACACATTAAATAATAATAATAATAATAATAATAATAATAATAATAATAATAATAATAATAATAATAATAATAATACACCATTTAAAATTCTTTAGTCTGTTTTCTAAAACGATTTCATATTCTTAAAAAAGGTTTTCTGAAAGTTTCCTTGCATTTACACAAAAAATGCCGAGTTATATATTACAAAAAATGCAGAAAAAAGGATATGGAAATTGAAACCATATTAAGAATATATTTATGTCTGTCCAATAACATTATGGTATTCGATTCAAACTTACTTCATGAAAGTAACTTGAAATTGAATTACATACTCCCACATGTAATTTGTAGAATAATTTATTTTAATAATGATAGCTTACAAAAACATAGGAATTAATTTTTGTCTGACATTTTTTCCTTAACAGAAAGCAACTGCTAAGAACACTGAATGGTGGTGAATAGAGCTTCAGGAGAAAGGCAGGAGAAATCGCGCTGCCAAAGAAGCGATGTACGCCACAATGTACGGCGCCTGTTCCCAGAAGCGAGGCTGGCGGTGCGTTAAAGTCGACATAAAACGGCTTGGGGAGGCAGCGGATCTTCGATTCGGCCTGCGCGAACCCAACGCGCTTTACAGCTGCCGGCCGCTCCCAGGAGCTTCCGAACTCACCCCCTTCCCACCGTCCAGGACCGCCCTCGCCGCCCTCGCCGCCCTCGCCGCCCTCGCCCCTACCGAGAATTCAAAGTGCTTTACAGCTGCTCGCTGCTCCAAGGAGCTTCTGATCTCTCCATCACCTCTCGCCTTGGCCTCTTGGCTCCATCCGCCCCTACAGCCACTCCCGCTTCCTCTGCCCTCGCCTCCACCACCGCCTCCGCCCCTCTGTCTCTACTGATACTCGCTGGGAGCGAAACTAACGACGTTGCCCTTGGTGCAGTCGCTCTGTGTAACCTTGTAGACTCTCCAGCGGTTCCCGCTACCCGCTAAGCCCATCTGCCCAAGATGCTCGTGCATCTCACCTCCATTTCGTTACCTTTTCCTTCTCTGCTGCCTCTTCCGCGTGGTTGTCGCTCTCACTCCCCTCCCCCATCTGACCATACATAGTCATCTCTCAAAGATCTCACGTCCCCATTCACTATCTTCTCTCTCAACGGCAATGATGTTGCAGCCCCCCTAACATCATTCAGTCCCAGGGCATCAAGTAATGTCTCTGCAGTGCCTCTCACTGGAAGGTCCTCGGATTTCGTGTCATGAAGGTGGCAGGATTTACGTCATTAACCAGATAGGTGGGTCATGTTCTGTCGCTCTCTGGAGGAGAATATTAGCGACCGGCTACTCAAATTGGTGGTGGTCATTACCAGGCGAATGTTGGAATACCTGGTCAATACCAGGCGAATGCTGGAGCAGTACTCTAAAAAATGGGCCATGGACCACCCGCGAAGTTGTCATTCCCCTTCCTCACTACTTTTCACATACTTATAATTACACGCACTACACTTCCAGAGATGCCGGGAAACCGGAAAATAGCTTAAAGCTAGTCACCGCTGGGGCGGTGTCCCGTTGGACGGAGATGTTTGGGGAAAACCCCGCTAACAGACGGTAGGTTGGCTCCGGATCTTGCTATCCATCGGGGCAAAATCACTGCCATCTCCTGAGCAAGAAACATGCACTATACTTTGGGACTAACGGTCTTGGACGTTGGCAGTTGACGCGCTTGGAATCACCAGTAATCAATCAATCAACACCATCTCACCATCGAGGTACCCTCCTACATTCTCATTATCTTTGCTATCCTAACCGTATTCGTCGATTCAATCGTCTACGTCGAACCCGTTTCCTCCTCAAGCCCTCTATACACTCCACCCCCCTCACCTCCGTCACTAGCTTTGCCTGAGAACTACCCGAATCACTAGTGATCAATCAATCAACACCATTCTCACCAACGATGTACTCTCCTACATCATCATTCTCTCTGCTATCTTAACCGTGCTATCCTCACCAACGATGTACTCTCCTACATCATCATTCTCTTTGCTATCATAACCGTATTCGTCGCTTCAATCGTCTACGTCGAACCCGTTTCCTCCTCAAGCCCTCTACGCACGCCACATCCACCCCCGCACCGCCGTCACCAGCTTTGCCAAAGCGCCGCCCGCCTCGCGTCCTCTCCCACAGCCTCCACTCCCCGGATTAAACATGGCCGCCTGCTCCTCCGGTGCGTCGCAGCTGACGCCGCTCCGGCGCTCACCCTTTCCGCCCTCTTCACCTTCCGCATCCTCCTCGCCCTCTCCGCCTCTTCCGGATCCGTCCGTCCGGAAACAGACACGCCCGGCCGGCGGGCGGCGAGCGCCTGGCCCCGCGCCCACTGCCTGCGCGCGAACTCCGGCCGCCGCGCCCCCTGCTCGCCAACTGCTGGCGGGGTTCGATCCGACATGTTGCGCGCCTGCACGAGCCGGAAGCAACAAAAATAGACGCGCAGCGGACACAACAGTGGTCTGGTCGTATTAGCATCCATAGAGGCCTCAGTGATGCGTGAATGCTGGTTTAGGAGTCTGAAAATGACGAAAATGTGAGTTCGATATTTGTACAGAGGAACACCGGACACGAAATTCCGTTTGAAATGTGGAGCAAGACATTTTCGTTGCGCTGATTATCAAGAGAAAAACGTACACATTTTTATTGAACACTTTATAAAAACTAATATATTTTGATAACTCATTAATGAAATCTGTAATAATAAAGTTACCTTCAAAAAAACGAAATAGTTTCAACCCAAGAGTTTTCCTTTGTGCACAGGAAAGCATGGATACAATGAAGAATAAAGAGTTTATGTAAGATTAAGCACGATAATCGATAAACGACATGTAAATGCCGGACGCTTTAATTCAAGAACAATTCAAATCTTTCTAAGCATTTATTACTCTGACCGAGAATCTAATCCGGATCTCGTAGTTTACGTCTAGTTGCTTTCACTACTAAACTACTTTGGTAAGCAATGTACATTTCACATACTATATTTCCCTCCACTTCCCGCATTTCCCGCAAATAATTTTCTCGACTCCACGACGTTTCTTGTAATAATTTCACCAAATCTTGAACTAACACTAAAGTTCATTATTAGCCAATTATTATAATCAAAACTAACAATTGCTAAATAATTGTGAGTAAAACTTGGTCAGATTGTAAGCTATTGAGCTTAAAAGACATGATTTAAGTATGCCGTTTGGGTGTCATTCAAATGCTTTAATTTTGAGGATATTTCATGTGATTCTCCTGAGAAATGTTCATATTTACTAAAAGACTGCTGCATTTTTACATAAAATTCTGTGTCCGAATAGTGGAAAGTACATTTTATAAATATGGTATATTTCTGATTTAGTTATGTTTCTTGACAAAAATAAATTACGACAAATTTATTAATAATTGGAGTACCAGAGTTATGTTTCTTAAAATATATAAAATAAGGAGGGGTTGTATTGGGAAAACAATGCTTAAAACATATACATTCCATTATGCCTCAAAAACGGTGCGACGATATATCAGGGTACTGAAACCTACTATTAAGTTCGTGCTGAGGTGGATGGAACATGAAATAAATATCAAAATACTCTTGTTAGTATACGAAATAATCATTTCATAGAGAACGCATTCCAATATATTGTAGCGATACAGATTTCGTCATACGTTTTGAAACGAAATTCAGCGGACTAAGAAATTAAACAAACAGACTCGGCCACCCTGAGTTCTGTTGGGAAATGAACAGACAGCGTTGCGCGCGCAACCCCGCTTATCGGACACCCATTTCCGCCCCCGGCACATTAAGAAAGTCGTTACAAGGGTCAGTCGTCGACAGATTCACTGCGAGACGCACGTGTTCGCATGACCAGCTGCAGAAATTTCTAGATCGCTCTTGAAATCGACATCCCGGGAATCCCAGAGCGATAAATTCTTTCACGGACAGCCTGTCTTGTGCAAGCATGTTCTAGAAGGAATAGGAAAATTCTGGACGCTCACAGTGACGCAAAGAGTTGAAACTTACGTGGCTTCCCCGTCGCAATTGGCTGAAATAACGTAATGCGCCATTTCTTTTGGCCAATAGCGACGCGACTTTCATAGGAGCTTGAACACACGAAAAAATTAGGTGGGGGCAAAAGTTAACCTAATGCAATTTCAACTTACAAAAATCAGAAGGGCCAGAGCATCAGACGGGGCCAGATCATTTAGACGGGGAGCAGTCAGGAGAGAATCTTCTCTGGGGTGCGTAACTATTCGTCGGAGAGAGACCAGTGTGCCTCTGGGAAACTTATAATTATTCGTCGGAAGGAGCCTGAGTTCTAGGCTGAGGATAGTTAGGAGAAAAACTTATCTGGGGTGGGAATTATTCGGGCGAATGTGCCTATGTGGGATTTTATTATTTTGCTGCGAGTTTTGAGCATTGTGCCGGCTGCAGTAGACAGAGAAAATTCTCTGGGGTGGGAGTTCGTCGTGAAAGAGAGGCGAATGTTTCTCCGAAGGATTGCTAAACTGTCCGAAGATGTGATCGACAATTATCATAATGAGAACCAGAGGTACGCATAGTTAATTACTACGTTCCTGAGATTGAGACCGTCCGGCCGCTCCAAGTCTACCAAGTCTACCAGTCTACCAGTTGTCTACCAGTCTACCAGTTGTCTACCAGTCTACCAGTTGTCTACCAGTCTACCAGTTCTCTACCAGTTACTGCCAGTTCTCCCAGACGCAGACAACACTACTAGACGCCGTCAACGCAGCCACGCGTCGCCAACCCTGTGGTGACGTCACGACCCGACCGCCAGCTGATGGCCCGGGGGGCCATTGACCTCCGCTGATTTTTTTTGAAGGACGCCCGCCGCCTCCTCGCGCCGCGCCCGTCCCCGCTCGCACAGAGACCCTTCTTTCCAGGCATTATTTTTTCAATGGGCATTCGTCCCGTGTAAAGTTTTTTGTAATGAGCGGCGCCGCGCTATGGCGCATCGATTTGTAACTTTCGTATTTTGCCATTGTAATGTTAATTATAAGTCTTCCTAATTTTAAGCTTTATTCTGAATACTAACTTTTTTATCTTCTTTTTCTATCCACCTAATTTTCAGATTTCTTATTCTATTTACAAGTGTAACTTCCCTGGGGCATTTTAAATTATTTTGCCCAGGAATAAAAGTGATTTTTAGCAGTGATCCAAGTGTTTCTTTCATGTTACTAGTATCTGTTTAACAATGCCTTCCATCACCGACTGAGCTAATTAACCGGGCCGCTGACTGGGCGTTCTCTAACGAGACGACCGGTAGTGTTACAATATTCACGCGTAAAACGCAAGACGGCAATATATTCAGTTTACTTTCCAGTAAAGGGAAGAGTTATCACCAATTGCACGTTTTATTTTCAATAAAATATCCAAATCATGTATTTTAAAACACAAAGAGCACGAAATGCTTTGGTTTGCTGCACATTCTCTCTAAATTTGACATATCAACTGTTGTCATATTGTAACAGAATAATTTATAGTTATTACCAGCAAAAATGTAAAAATGTACAACGTAAAATTACAATATATAGCCTCTATAGTGAACTCGAATGCAGTGACTTTAGCCCCGGTTCACACAATAGTATAGTTCTGATCCATATACAAGTCGAGTATAGAAACGGGAAATTTGAACTTGATGTTGAAAGCTATGTAGTCTTAAATGTACAATAAGTGGAGAGAAGACTACAAACTGCCCAATAACTGAGGATATTTAATTGCAATTTAGCAAGTATGCAGTCGCCGTGGATGCGTATTACAGTCACCATAATACTGTGATAAGCGCACTTTGGCGTCACTAAGATATCTTGTATCGCTGTCAAGTTCCATTCTCACACGCAATGTAGGTTTGTAACTTTAAAGAATCTTTCTTGACGTTGAAAAATATTGAGCGTATATTGTGTGTACATAGCTCTGAAAATAATGAGTCTCTGCCAACCACAATGATAAGTAGCTCTCACCGTTCGGTGCAAAAATTGCCTTCGGACCCAGACGTCAAAGATGCAACGTGCAAAGAATACTGCATGATATTCAATTTCATTCTTAAAATCTTCAGGTGGTCAAGAACTGAAAGCTAATGGTTTTGTTTTGCGTGTACTATTTGCAATAATATGTCTAAAATCATTGAGAATGCAATTAAAATATATGGATGTCATTTTCACAATTATTACCTAACTGGACACGTCAATAAACAGAACATACGTTACGGGGCACAAAAAAATTCTGCTAACCTTTCCCAGAGACTATTACACGGTGCTAACATTACTAAACGGAGCATAGTGTCGTATTGTGGGGCGATATACCCTTATTCTTTGAAGACGAAGAGAGCTCCGCTGTCATGTGATAGCTCAACATTATGTTTACTCAACGTCACCATGTTAGAAATATTTTTAGCTCCAAGACCTCGTTCTCTTCTAAATCTTGCCATTCAGCATACCTGATTTTAACAGGATGGTGCTACATCACACTCTGTTCGACAGCCTACAGCATCAGAAAGACATTTGTTATGGGACCGCATAATTTCATGTAATGCACTTTCAGTCTGTGATCACTTTTTATTGGAACATCTGAAGAGAATTGTTTGCCAGGCGAGACTAACAAACCTTGCACAACCGAAGACTCAGATTGAATAAAATATCACAAACATTCTTGAGAACATATTGGGGCACGCAGTGTAAAATCTTCCGAATCGACTTATTGAATGTGTGGTGCGAAATGACAGCACTTAACTGACGGAAAATTTAAAACGTGTTTCCACTCCTTTAGAACAAAGTTTCAGCACTAAATTAAAGTTTGTAATTTTTCTTAATTTCTTCCAAATATATATTTGTAACATGGATTGTAGACCAAAAATAAAACCTAGGCTAAATGCCAAAATGGGAAAATTTGTATTTTATGCAGAATAGATAGGTAAGTGTCATGTGAAATGTGATATAAAATGTGCACTCTGAAATTCTCATTCATAGAGTTTCGAATTGTCACCACTAGACTGCGCATCAGTCAAGTGCAGCTCGCAAAATTTTGAAACACATTTTTCTTAATTACCTCAGTATGCTATTTTTGGCACTTAGAACGGTTTTCACTTAATGTCCACAATTGTCCCCGCCACTCCAATATCTCGGTTATACACGTGCGATGAAACAACAGAGTGGGAAAACGAGAGATCGATAATACTAAAGTACCACCACCAAATTTGCTCTGCTTTCTTCTTATTCAACTATCCCGCCATTTGTATTCATAACTTGGTCGTAGGTGCGATCGGTTTCGATAGTCACAAAACTGTTAAATTATAAAGCTTCATAAGAATCTACCCCTAAATTGATGATGGAAGATCTCAACCAACGAAAGTTAAATCGATTTTCATTCTTTACAAAGCAATAGAAACAATATCTGTTCTCAAGTACCTCGCAGAAGATGGCCGACCTAAGAGTGACGAGGAGTGAAAAAATATTTGCACAATCTTAAGAGTTCAATAACTCCGAACTTTGAGCAAGGAAAAACCAATATTATTGGAAGTGACAATTCCACAAATGCAGGAAACAGAAACTTTCGCCCTTGAGTAGTGAACAAGAGCCGCACGTGAAACGGACGAGGCGCAGTGGGTCACGTGATTGGTGGCACGACCGTCCTCCTCTGCGGGTGTCGCAGCCGCCGGCGGCCAGTTGTGTCGCCTTACCCGTTTAGAAACTCGACTACGGCGGGGCCCTCGCGGCGGGCGCCGCGCTCCGGTTAAGGAAGGTCCGCGGTCGCTGGGGCGCCCGACGGTGGCAGGTGGCGCGCAGCCGGCGCGGTGGCGAGCCGGGCGTCACCAGAAGCGGAGCTTTGTGGGGGCGGAGAGGGGGACGGAGGGTGAGGAGAGGGAGGCTCTGGGAAGTAGGGCGGGTCGGACGGAGGGGGAGAGACAGAAGGCCTCGGGACGGTGGTCAAGGCTAGGCGTGTGTTGAGGAGAGGCAGCGGTGTGAAGGAGCTTGGTGCGAGAGGGTCGAGATGGACACAGTTGAGGTTGTGTTGACGCAGGAAACGGGCAGGAGCGGAGTGAACGTTTCGGGGGAGGGTTCATGGCGGGGCGAGGATGGGACGAGGAGGCATTGTGGGTGCGTGGCTGGGAGGTGGCGAGGAAATAGCGGGTGAATAGCGGAGGGAGTCAAGGACTTGGCATGGACTTGGAGGGTGTGCGGCAACTGCGGGGCGGGTGCGTGTCGAGTACATAATGGAAATGAGTCGAGGAATGGGCGAAATCGTCGTGGGGCGTGGCGTGGCGAAGGGTGCTGCGCGGAAGAGCGTGGTGGGGTCGCGGCGAATGCGTGACGAGTGTGTGGCGGGTGAAGGCGTGGTCGTGGCAGGGTAGAGGACGGGACGTGTCGGGGTGTGGATGAGGCGAGTTGGAGTCAAAGTGAGGGTATGGCGGAGACTTCGAAGGGCGAGGTAGGGACGAGGCGGGGGCGTGGCAGGAGAGTGACGGGGCCATCCCTAGAGCGTGGCGAGTGTGTAGCAAGGGCATTGCGGGGACGTGGCGGGGGTGTGGCGGGGGCTTGGCTGGGGCGTGCCGGGGGCGTGGCAGGGGGAGGTATGTGTGTGGCGTGTGGTGGGGGCGTGGCGGGTTCGTGGCGGCGGCGTGGATGGTGCCTGGCGGTGCAATGCCCGCGTCAGGGGCAGGGCGGGACGGGGGCGAGGAGGCATTGTGGAGGGGACGAGGCAGATTAGGCGCCAGCGCCGTGGGAGGGGCCGTGGGCGGGGGCGCTGTGGGCAGGGCCGGGCGCGGGAGGGACGCAAGGGCGGGGGCCGCCACAAGGCTGCGGTAGGCGGCGCAGCTGCGGGCCGCGCGGTTTTGTATGGCGCGACGACACAGGCTCATTGTGTTCGCGTCTCGGGCGACAGCCGCGCCGCCGCCTCCGTCCTCGCCGTCCTCGCCGCCGTCCCCGCCCTGCCGCAAAGTAACCGCGCTCGAGAGCTTCCGGCCGCCCGCCACCACCCCTCCCCGCCGTCCCCAGAGGAAGGGTGCGCGGAGCTGCCCCTAACAATGTGCAGTTTTCATGTCGAGAGCTTGCAGTTTTTTTTGTCGCGAGAGTGAGTCTGTTACGTGGCTCACGTTCTTTAAACGCTATTGCACAACGTTGTCTAGAGTTTGGTTTTCATCCTCTATCAAATTGCAACATAGAAGCTAAACATTTAAAACATACGTTATGTGGTGGACAAGCTACTACTTCTTATCTGCAGTACTAGTTCAAACAGCTGATAATTTCGATTTTAATTACTAATTTGCTAGGCAGCATTTGGAAAGAAATATCAACGTACCAATTAATACACCAATAAACATTATTGGTATGATTTACATTAAATTTGGTTTTGTAAATAAATGCTCAATGAAGAGTTCACTCTCTTCCTGGCTAAAAAAATGTGCATATTTTCTTCCTTGTAACAAAAGAGAAATTAGTTGCCAATTCAAAGCCATGAGAATGGATATGTAAATGCAAGTTTAGCTATAATTGATATTCTTAGTGCTGTTTTTTAAGTGTTCAAGAGCATTTAATGTGTTTTTGTGGACTGTTCGGAAGAGTGTAGAAGCAATGGGGAGACAAACAAGTGGTAGTGAGAAAGAGCTAGATAATATCCAGAAAGGGGAACAAATGACAATAGAATATTTAAATGGAATATAATTTTTATTGCATTTCGGAATAAATACTGCAATATTTGACTGCACAAGAGCGTGGCACTAAAATTCTCAGAACTTCGAAAAAGACTCATATATCCCTGCTTAGAATTCTGTACTCTATCGCAATATTTCAAAGAACACCGGTTATTAATTCTTCTTATAACTCGAAAATGTTTTTAAATCCTAAACACTGAAAACAAAACGAAGGTAATGCTATCATTTTGATACACGTCAAAGAAATAGCTGTAAAATTCAGAATTCACAGAATTGACTATAAGGGAAAATTTAGTGCGCCAAGAACAAGAAAAAGTACAGAATATAGATGAAAAAATTGTAATTGCTAGGACATTATTCACAAATACTACGACTTAGTATATCTTTGCATTTTCATGGTAAACAACGAAAGCAAAGAGTGACATATACAGTAAAGTTTTTGTACATCTTCTACTTTCTAAAAAAATTGTTTGCAATTACCAAATATTTAATGATAGAATTAAAACATGAAGTTAACTTTATATCACAAATATTCGTACATCTAATTAGAAAAAAACAAATAGTATTATTTTGAAAATGTTAGAAAAATGTGGAAAGATAAAGTTATCTAGTCTTAGTATGATAAAATCCGACAAATAACATTTTATTATTAATCGTATAGAACCACTCAAAATTAAATAGAACGAAACAATCACAGCAATAAAATTATACTTTTCCAGAATGCGCACGCACTACCTCCTAAAACTAATGTGAGAATTGAGCTGCGGAAAATAATTTCAAAAGTTGAAATTTCATTTCTATAGATTTATTCAGGAAGATAAAACGTTTATTGAAGAACAATTTAATTAATAGCCTCTCTTCGATTTAACAGTTCACTTTAATCAATTCGTCAAAACGCGCTTTACGTTAAAACACTGACTTCTGTGACGAAGCAGTTCACCCTCATCTTTCATCAGTCCGTCAGAGCCTTCTCCAGCGGCTGCACCTACGCGGCTCTCTCTTCAGCAACGGGTGCCCCCCCCCCATTCCTTTGTGCTCGGTGCGGCGGTAATATTTCAGAAGGCGTGGCTGATGAATGTGGCGCGGTCTCGCGGGTCCCTACCTCTGCCCCCGCCCGCGACTCTTTACATTTATTACTCTTTTATTCGCCGGCGGGGCGGGGCGGGGAGGGGCGGGGCGGGGCGGGGCGGGGCGGGGCGGGACGGGACGGAGCGGGGCGGGGGGGGGGGGGGGCGCGGAGTGAGGCGGGAGTGGTACGGGACGGGGAGGGGAGGGCGGTGTACGGGCTCGAACGCGACCTGTCGACTACGGCAGACTTCTCAGAACAGAGCGAAAGAAAAGCTCAGAAGAGGAACCCTGGGGAGCTCCAGCTAACGATGCCTTCCAACCGAAGGGCAATCTTTGAGTCAAAGATATTTCAGTCGATCTAGGGTACCCCCCGCCTCTGAAGTGGTGACGAGAAACCCGAAATGATATGCGATGAACGTTCACAGAGCAGTTTATTAAATTATTTTTATTTTTCAAACGTAGGTAATGAAATTATGTTTTAAAAATTATTAGTTGGTTAACGAGGATTTACTTAGAGGGGCGAGAGGATAAAGTTGAGCACTTTCAAAACATGAGTGAAATGCGACACGCCCGTGAATAAAAAATATTAAAAATACGTAAAAAATGGGATTGATATCAATAAAATGATCGTCAATATTGCACAATATCTGTGTAGTATTTGTCGATTTACGTGTAGGTGATAAACCAAAATAGGTAAATGTGGACGGATAAAATTACACTAGGAACTCGTCTGTTATTGGTTCATAAAAATAAATTATCTTCGGTTCATATTTTACGAATGACATTCATCAAATAGTCAACCTCCTTTCAGAGGCTGGAAAAGTCGATTGCATTGGTAACCTGGAAACTAATAACATGCACAACCTAAAGAGGAATAAAGCGCGCTTCTTTTACTCTGACTTCTTCTCTTCTTTTACCCTGAAGAATAAAAAGCCATTAATGAGGTTACGGTAAGATCACTTTAGTTTTCAATTTGCGGTATTGATATTTACGTGAAATAGTATCAGGTTTATTAGTAAGAACATGAACTCAATTAATTACTGAAGTTTCCAAGTAGAAACGCCCAATTTGGAAACAATTGCATCATGTGGAACAAAATATTGTGTGAAAAGAAACGGAAAGTCCATTTTTCCTGAGTAAAGGAAATGCTCAAGAGGAGATAATAATGAATAATTTCAAAAAAGAACTTTAACTTTTCATTAGTAAATATGATGAGAATATGAAAAATAGGTACGGCACTTAATCATAAAATGAAAGATTTATGACGATTTTCCATTGATTGCAGCCCACTTTTCATCTGTGTAAAACCACATTACTCCAGAGACTGAAACTAGATTGCAACTCGAATGGCATGTTTTGTAATTACTGTAAAATGGAGTATGTGGAATATGACACCCGTTGGTCACAATATATTACGTGGAAAATTAGTGATGGATTTTGCCATGTAATATTCTTCTGAAATTAGAAAAATGCACGACAATATTTTTACAATTTTCTGTTCGTAGTAAATTAAGATTTTGTTGCTTTATTGTTCTATTTTAGAAAGTGCCACGTAGTATTGAAAACATTCTAATATGTCATTACAAGGGCAAAAAATTCAAGAGAGAAATCTAATTCTTGAGAGAATCGCAAATTAGAAAATAAATTAATTATTTTTATTATCTCTGTAAAATTGCTATTGTGCACAATTCTAGTGCGATGATGACAAAGTCGTTGAAAGCCGCTTCTCATTATATATTCAAGTTGAGAAAGATGGCACCCATTATTTCAATCATGAACATCACAGCAATATTTTCACTGTAGAAATAGAAAATTTTAAACTTTTATTTGCAATGTTTTAAATATATTCTTTGAATTTTTTAAGTTTTCAAAACTATATTCATTTAATTTCATCCTTTACTTAAATTGTATTTTAATATTTACACAAGCCTAAATTTGTCTTCACTGCAGGTGTATTGTGATGTAATACAAACACTTATTTTTATCTTATGAAGGTCTCAATAATATTGTTAACAGTATTGCCGAGTAAACTGGGTATTGTCACAAAATATCAAAAGAAAAATATGTTTATGTTGATGATCAATTTATTAATGCACTGAAGAGTTACTACCATAATGCCAGTTACCGACAGTGCGGACACGCACAATGAACATGTGCAATGTGAAAATGAATGGAAATTACGTTGCCGGGCTTCCACAACACCGTGGTATTAGTGATGCAAATGATGCTGAAATTACCGAGATTCAATTGGGGTTTGCTCATAATGAAAGGAGCACGTATAAAGCCGGAGAGTGGACTCAGATTGGCGCGTAATATCAAAAGCCAAACTTGTCGATCAGGAAGAACGGCCAGCTGGCTGTTCATTAACCTGAATTTAAAGTTCATTTAATTGCACAGCCTGCTGAAAATAGTAGGGAAGGCTAGAGTAAGGTACAAACATTATGAGACTAGTAACAGAGGAAGAAAAACGGTGTACACCCCTTTTTGCTAATGAGACATGCCTTTTCTCTCTGTGATGCAGAGTTATTTATTATGGTTCACAGAGTGCGTTAAGCCTGTCATGAGCTTTGCGTTTTTAACTGTCGACTCTAAGCATGCTTTCCGTCTTTCCCTGACTGTCACCCCGAAAGTTTGCTGTTTCGTTCCAGAAGTAAAATATAGGCATTTGTACAAAAATGTAAAATGATTTTAGAGACGTTTTGCAAAACAGATAAATTGCCGTTTGAAACAATTATACTGCTCTTAGAATGAAAAGTGATATTTCTTGAAAAAAATTGTTTCATTAACGTAGAGAGATTGTTTCATATGCATAGAATCAAAGACAAATTAGAAAATTAATATTTGTTCACAAACAAAGTCACTATTTGTAATATTTTTCTAGGTCAGTCACGTGAGTTAATAAAGCTTTAGAGCAATGCTTCTGTTGGCAATGAATATAAGTTTTCCGAATTGAGATCTTTTATTTATTACAAGTAATTCTTCAAAAACTTTCTGAGATATATTGGTGACCAGAAATAGATTCGATTTGAGAACTTTCAGGACCTCATGAAAAAATTATGAAGTTCATCCTCAAACATTTAACTAGATGTATTCATAAACCTTTGGATACTTAGTAGTTTATTATATTATGTTATGTAATATTTAACTTTATTGTACGAATAAGTATTATTAAACGAAGTGTCAGAATTGACTACGGTAATTATTTTGGGTTAAAAAATAAAACATTATAAACAAATTTTATACGCTACGTTTTCATACAAGATATTTCTAAATTGATTACGAAAGTTAAATTGTTTTTGATATGTTCAATCCTGCTTAAGGTTGTATGTTGGTTACGTGTTTGGTTTACTGCTGTTGATGCACAGAATGTATTGGGATTATCGTTATAATTGTGACTTCTTCTAATTGTGACAATATTTATAAAGTAATTAGTCAATAACAATAACAAAAAGTTATTAGTTCACAATTCAAGGTCATTAGAAAGACCCTTAGAAACATACTTAACAAAACTACTCTTTCTAATAAAATTTCTATAAGAGTATAAAAAAATTGCAATGTTTCAAAACATTTATTTATTTTTAATAAACTGAAGCCTGCTTTTCAAATAATAAAACCATAACACTATTTAAAAGAATAATAAAATACAACATATCCTTTATTTTAGTTATTCACTTCATGATTTCTTAGTAAACTATTTGTGCTACAAAATGTCACAGATTTTCTCTTACTAGTTAATTTTCTAATTTCTTTGGCCTGAGCTACATTTTAGGTCTTTCCACATTATTTTGGCACCTGAAATCTATCGCCGCTCAAAGTACATTTGTTTTGAAATTTTCTCAATTTATTGGTTTTCTAATGATAGAACCAATATATTCCTTTCAGAATATTAAATAATAGTAAAACCTCGTCCTATAAGGAAATTTTTCTTGACAAACTTGGAGCCATTTAAGAAAAATAGCGTTTAAGCATTACTGTAAATGACAAATTGGAAGTTATCTTTCACAGAAAACCTTTGAGTTTTCGAAAAAGTATCATTGGAAGTCATTTGAATCACTTCCACTCACAAATGCATTAGAATGATCTGGCAGCAAACCTTTCACCAAATCAAAGTCAGGACATCACTTCGAGCTTCGATTTGAACTTGTTAATAATCCGGATACTTTAACATTTTTACTCCAGTAACTATATTTATCACGGATCTGATTTGATTTTTGGAACTTCTTTGCAGTTTCATGTTTGCTATATAGTGTTTGATAAAAGAAACAGTATATGAAAAACGTACATTTTCAAGCGCAAATACTTTGAAAAATAATTCATTTACCTGACTTAGCAACCATTTTCTTCAATCTTACGATATGTTTTTCTTCTTATTACATTATTGTCAATGAATACATATCTTATTTTCATTGAAATTAAGTCTATTTCTTACTACTTTAGTTTGAGTAGCATAGGCGCACATTACAAATTCGACGTTAGCACAAATCCAAACTTCATCATTATTTTGTTGTTTATTTTTGCTTATGATTTATTCTTTTTAATCAGAACGTTTTAACTTTCTTCACTAACTGTCAAATTTCTCTGCTCTCCGTGTCAAAGCATTACTTGGTTTATCCGTATAAAAATATTACAAGATCACTGAAAGTATTGCATGTATCATGAAGTAATAAACTATTTTACTGAATAGAAAATCTAACAGTTATGAGCCGGCTGTAAAATGTATCTGTTATTTATTTATCTTTTATGGTCAATGTGGTTACAATGCTTTTATCAACTTAAATCACTTTCAAGATACTATGAACCCACTAATTTGCACAATGCCAAGTTGTTCAATACACAAAATACACAGTCACGACACACGTGACCACCCGCCAAAATCCTGAATACCTCCTTTTGCATCACTGACCGCTGCGAGACGTGCAAGAAGTGAATCAATTAGGTTCTCAATGGTACAGACACTTACATTGTAGAACTAAACTATAGCATTTTCACGAATAAAATATGAAAAATAATAACAGATACTAAGGGTTTGTGGTTTATAAAAACCAACTGCACATAATCAAAAAACAACACAGACACATACTCCATGCTACGAAATTCCTACTCAATGCAACAATATTCCTGCAGAGTGAAGCTAAATGACACCAATCTGTGACCTTGCTCTACGTTAACAGTAATACGATAACGTTAATTTCACAGACCAATTAACAGTAGGGAATAGCATTGCAGTTTCAATTGTTCTAAACGTGAGCTTCGATTTAGCCACTGAACGCCGAGATTTACTCCGAAGTTCATTTGTAGGTTTCAAGTAAAGTTGTAATTACGTAACTAAAACTGTTAATTAAATTGTCTCTGATTCCTCCAGTTGAAATTTTGCGAGGACTTTAGGCGCGAGTGGAGAATCATTCCCAATTACGTTACAAGTTGGTGTGAGTAAATGAGTAATGTTTTGTCTCACTTAAAAAAGTTTATTTAAGAACGATATTGTGTTAAGAAGAAAACGTAAAACTTCACATTCATTTTTTGCATGTGACTTAGTTTTCCTTAGTCATCCTTTATTTTTAGAAAAGAACGCATATCTAACAATTTTCATTTCATTTTTCGCGAAAGGTATACATATTCGTAGCAAAATCGGTTGATGTGTTACAAAACCTCCTGGATTTTTATTAATACGAGTCCGCAACCCAGTGGTGATTGTGACAAATAAATGAGTTTGAGCTGATATTCCAGGTTTAAGAAAAAGGATTTTATTGTTAGTATTTTCCTTTGTATACGTACTTTTATTTTACATCAAATCTTTAAACTTTCGATTACGTGTCAAAAATATTATTTTTTAACTTTATTTTATCAGAAAATCGCGAGTATATTTAAAAGAACACGATATATGGAAATAAATACCAATTTTGATGTAGTGAAACGTTAATTGAAGGAAACAAAAAAATTCCTAGTTTTAATTCAAATAATAATATATGTCGATAACATATGAGAACATAAAGGAGCATATTCTAATATAATAAGGAAGATAATTATTTATGTCTTATGAACGCTGGGCTCAGAAAAATTCAGCATGAAGGGATGATTTGTAAACATTTAGTAAAACCCCTCAGGAATGTAAACATTCGGTTCGCCCATATGTACTAATATAAGTACCCTGCGTAGCCGGGGAATCAACGAAGACCTCAGCTATTCTACAAATACACGCAATTCTGTGAATTGAACTCAATCGTAGACCTCAGTCGTCATCCTATGGTAGCGCGCAGCCAAACTATTGCAATTCATGCACTCATGAATCTGTGATACAATGTTTGGCGAAATAAGTCCAGAAAAGTTATTATTTTGTCATTATATTAAGGTTTATGGTTGTAAAACGTAGACTACAACACTCATGACCTTCAATGGAAGCCAGTACGTAGGTTTCATCGCTATTAGTCCAGTACATTAATAGATTATCACACTGTAACGCAACGCCCTTGTGCCTTTATATATTAGTATATAAATGTTTTGAAAGATTTAGAGTCAATGATCCAAAAACTTTGCATAAGGACCTACTACTTGTAAAATACAAATACGTGGAAGCAAGTTGAGAACCCGAAACACAACACAAAGTGTTATTGGCATTTAATAAAAAAATATATATATTTTTATTCGCTGTCACCGTTCGAACTATGAAGAATGAAACGAAACTAATCAAAACCATTCATCACAACCCAATTTAAGAGACCATTATTTTAACAAAATAATTTGCCTTTACTTAATGTGCAAGCGTATCTAATAAATTAATTCTATCTTTGCAGAAAAAAGGATTTTAACTCTCGATTCTGTGGTAGTGCCTGAAATAAATTTAAAAACTCTAGGGGTAAAAGTGACGCGCCACAGTAATCAAACTTCAAATATTCGTGGAAAAATAATGATTTTTCTGCATTAGAATGACAGAAAGTTCTGTAATGTCCTTGAAGTAGCCCCTTTCCTGACTAAATTGATTAGCTACAAGCTCTCTTTTAAACATAGTCCTACAGTTTCGAACTTGTTTTAGTTTCTTAGCTGTCATTCAATTGTATCATAAAAGTCTTAAGTGACTGAGCAATTGCAACTATTAATGAGAGTTTCACATTTTCTACTCTACCAGCTAGGGTTTTGTCGTTTTTATTAATATATGCTATCATTTTCAATTTTTTCTATTCTTTTTTTCCTTCAGTTTTATTTCCCCCCTCCCTTGCCTCCCATTTCTCAAGCATATTTCTCCATGGATACATGAGCTCAGTTACAGCCAAACCATCTGAAAGTGAATTTCAGTTTTAATTTATTTTTCAAATGGATTTTTCCTGGCTATTTTCCTTTTACAGGACTGTCATATACATATTTCAGTTTAATCCTCCACTCTATCACGTACTTACGAAGTATTGAATAAATATTTACCCGTACTACGATCAATGAATAAAGTCATTGTTTTGCAGTTTATGTGACGAACTAATTCGAATTCCGCCTTCTTTAAACTCTCTCACTTCCGACGTAGAAAAATACGGCTGACATACACTGCTACAGAATGTTAAACATTAAAACGAAGCTGCCGATGACACTTCTCAAACTATCGGCATACGATTCTGATAAATGAGTTAATTTTAACAATTAGAGTATTTGATATTCCAGCCTCGTAAATATTTCAAAAATTGCTAAAGGTTACTTACCAGCACGCGGTTGAACAACGTGAATTCGGCAAATATGATGACGTAGGTATCCTGGAACATAAAATGGAAATCATAAATATATATTTTATATTTCGGCATAGTATCTGTTTATTTTAACTTTTCCTCCAAAAACATTCTCTACGACATACAGTGTTTTGTATCTCTGTAAACCTTGGGTAATAAAGATTGTTTTGAAAATTAAAGGGTTTATGTGACTGATTCGAATTACTTATATTGCTCGATTTTTGTGTTGATAACAAGAGACATCACAAGATCTTGCACAGTAGAACGATTTATTAACATATTGTAAATAATAGTTATTTATTTATTTACGTCATAAACAGTTAAAAACTGTATGTGGCGTGTACTGTATATGGGAAGACGTTAAATTGAAGTTATATTAAAATAAAAATAATGAATCGAATTATCTGTTGTTAAACATACATGTGCGACATAAATATGCATTAAAACAATCTAAAAATACCTATCTCATCTGACTACATGTAGCTATTCTTGAAGGGAATTTTTCTATTCCTGTACTTTTACTAACTGCTATATTAATAATTGCATATAACTCTCAAACATAGTTGCATGGAGGTAATCGAATTCATGGAATGCGGTATAACAGAGAAGCAAAAGCGATTTTCTGGCGAGCTGGTAACCCCTACGATACTCAATTTTTCTGCTTTTGTCAATTCGGGCATGAAGGGGTCTGCATCAAATTTCATCATCGAGAGTGGGAATACATTCGGACCTCTCATCGATCGCCCACTTATGGACTCATACGCTCAAAATGGCAAAGCACTGGCGCACGTACAAGCGACCGGGTAGATCAGGTGGATGGGGCTGAAAGGGGGTGAGAGGCGACGAGCGGAGAAGGGAGGGGAACGGTGGAAGAGTTGGGCGTTCGCTCGGCGAGTGACAGGCGAGTGAAAAGGCAAGCTAGCGACGTGGACACGGAGAGACTGTAGGTGGACATAAACGCGAAGGGGAGGGTGTGCGGTCTGGCGGGGAGAAATGGGTATGCACGGCTTAAGGAGAACGTGCTGGAGTGAAGTGCAATTGGGAGGGGATGGTGAGGGAGGGTCCGGCGTTGACGGCGAGGGCCAGGGCATGGGAAAGGGCGAGTTGAGGTGATGCAAGGTGGAGGTGCGGTTAGATGAAGGTGAGGTTAAATAAAGGTGAGGTTAGGTGAAGGTGAGGTTAGGTAACGTGGAGGTGAGGTGAGGTTAGGTAACGTGGAGGTGAGGTGAGGTTAGGTAACGTGGAGGTGAGGTGAGGTTACGTGGAGGTGAGGTTAGATAAGGGTGAGGTTAGGTGAAGGTGTGGTGAGGTCAGGTGGAGGTGAGGTTACATGGAGGAGAGATGGAGGGAAGGTGGAGGTGAGGTTACTTGAAGGTGAGGTTACATGGATGTGAGATTGCATGGAGGATAGATTACGTGGAGGTGAGGTTAGATGAAGGTGAGGTTAGGTTAGGAGGCGGTGAGGTTAGGTGGAAGTGAGGCGAGTAGGAAGTGAGGCGAGTAGGAAGTGAGGCGAGCAGCAAGTGAGGTTAGGTGAAGTGGGGTTGAGGACAAACGAGAGAGCGGAAGAGAGAAGAGGAATGAGGTCACGTTTGTCAGCCGATCGAGTGTCCACTCCGAGTTCCGGGCGCCCGAGTGGAAAGGTTGCAGGCTGGCTCGTTCGCAGAGTGGATGGGACGGAATGGGGTTGCAAGAGCAGGTCGAACTCATTGAGCCTTCGTAGCTGCAGTAAGTGGTACTCACAATCTCTGAAACCACTTCTGAGTTACCACAGAAGGTTGTTTTCGGAAAGAACGTCCGCAAATACAAAAATATATATAACATGCGGAACCCGCCAAATATTTTTCATTTCCCTTTCTATCTTCGTTCCTCTCCCATCACTTTGTGTCTGTCCCTCTCCCCCGTCTCAACCCTCCCTAAGCGAAAATGTAATAAAATGTTCATTATGTATATTACGGTGTGAGAAACGTTTCTCTTGTGTCCTATGGTCATAACATTTTAGTTTTTAATGTCCTAGAACGCTTCTTTTAGGAGTTATTTAACGATATTGAAAAATCCCTACCGAGTGTGTTGTGGGTTGCATTTGACATGAATATTTAATGCACAGACAGGACAAGTTTAGTTTATATAGTTCAAGACAAGTGAGAATATATATAGTGTCCGTATTGCTCACTTTACACTGGCACGATAATACCGCACGACAGGCCGTTACTAAAGATGTACATTTTTTTGTCTTTCCCCCAACGAGAAGGTAAGGATTGGGGACAGGGGTCTCCTAGTGTTGTCTCTGTGTCGTATAAAGGAAGGATAACACAGTATGTCATAACTAAAACTTTAATCAACCACTGAATATTTGCATTCAATGCTACATGATCCCAACACAGTTATACAAAGAGTTTCATATGTTGACCTTCCCAAAGTGAATTTAAATTCCAACTATCCAATATGCAATTTAGCAAAAATATCCATTTCGCTGCACATCAATGACATCTCTGAACAATAATATTTATATACAGGAAAAAAATCAAAACATACTATCAAATTAAGCAGTCATTGATATGCAGTTAACACTAACAAATTATGAATTTACAAATAATTTCCGAATGTTTTACCTTTCAAACGTGGATTGAAATTCCAATCATCCAATATGCAATAATAACAAATTCTTTACAATTGCGTATGAAAGTCATATCTCCAAAATAATAATAATATAGAAGAAAATCATCAAAACTACTAACAGATTATGCAGTTATCACTAACCTGATGTGCAAATAAATGCTAGAAATTATGCATTAAAACAACTCCCAAATGCTTTATCTTTCCAAAGTTGATCAAAATTCCAACCATCCAATATGCAATGTAGCAAAAAAATCTATACAGCTGCATATCAATGACATCTCTGGAAATAATATTTATACACAGGAAACTTATCAAAAATACCAACATATCTTGTTAAAAAAAACATAACGATAAAATATTAACTACCAATTGGCACTCTTGTTACCCAAACACAAAACAATGCATACAATGTGCTTGATAGCTGTGCTTATGTACATCATTGCAAACGAGAATGTGATAATATCATGTATCTAAAGTTGAGGTTACCACAATTTTCTGATTTTCTTGATTATTTTACAACAACAATCTAAAACTTGGGAATATCCTTCATTTTCACGAGAAAGTATGATATTCCTTCAGAGTGTATTTGATAATAAAATTATTGCCGATATCAATGACCAATTCCTCAATGAAGTTGTTCTAACCACTATTAACAATTTCACTATATAGTAAAGCAGCTTAATTTGGTCTTAATTATGATATATTCACAGTTGAGATACGTTCCAACATCTAATGTCTCTCGATTAGTAAAGGTAATTATCTCAACGAGTAACCTCATATGTGCTTACTAGAATCGGGCACGGAAGTTGAACTAATTGTGCAAAATAATGCACATATTTATTGTCGTCGCACATACCTTAATGTTTTACTGTCTCCAGCATTCGGACGTTTTTGGAACAACGATATACTGCTTTTTAGTATTTCACTATTCATCTCACATTTGACCGCACAACGCACTGTCTGACATCCATTACACTCCAAACTTAACGGCCAAATCTCTTCTTGCTACCCCATAATCCCTCTGGACACTTGCATTAGACTCGCGCACTAGACTTCTCTGAACTATCGCGCCATCTATCCTTCGTTGTATCAACTAGGATATTTAAAAGTCAATATTTAAAATTAATATAAGATTTATTAAGATTAAATTAATAAGACTTGGTCTAAATCAGTAGCATAGGATTATTTGAAAATATGATATCACTTTATTGTCAAGACGACCAGGAAAGAAGTGGAATGTGGTTGAAGACTAAATGATCGCACGTTGTTTGAATGCTAATGTAAAAGAGACTGCTTTAATGTAGGCCAAGGATGCGGTCGTAGAAAACGGTGGAAGCGCCTGATTAGCGCTCGTTTGTACTAATTTTCCTCCAGACACTAATAGGCGTCGACTTAGCTATTTACCTACAAAACATTTTTAATACATATAAAACAATATAAATGTAAATTAATAATTCCAACTTTCTTTCTTTATTATTATCGGGTCTGGTTACTCAGTTTCAGCATTGTTGTGTGTTCAGAATCGTTGATCACTTGGTTTTAGGATCAGAGCTCCGATGACGGCAATTTTTTCTCAGTTCTCATAGCTCGATAACTCGGTCGAATTCACTTTCTGGCTGAAGAAGAATTCTAGCGGTTGGCTCCTCTACACGGTAATTTTCTTTGACGGTGAGTTTCTGCCATCATTTCCAAGAAGAATGCCGGAGCACTACCTTAACAAAGCGCGCGCCATCATTCCTTCCCCATTCTTGTACCACTCCTCTTTCCGTATATGGATACATTGATATATACACACACACTAATACACCCTACACTACCACTCACGGAGGGAGTGTCAAGCACTAGGTGTCATGTAGTCAGAAGCTTAGACGTTTCCCTAGCGAGCGTCGTACATGATATCACATATCCGAGGAGGATGAATATTGCCATGTCCCGGAATATAGCATGAACTGTATTTACGAAACTATCGACCTCAGTAGTCGACACTCTCAGAATCAATAAATATTCTCCACTATTATTTATTATTTCTTAGCAAAATGTGAGTCTCCAATCACAAAAACATCTCAAAGCTTGCAGGATTTCTGACATAATCTGCACAGCGAAGTCGAATTCAGCCACTATCCGAAGGAGAACTCTAGTGATCGACTGCTCTGATCGGTAGTTACCCGTGGTTTCTACGATCAACACCAGGTGAGCTGGAGCAGTACCCCAAAAAACATACCGCACGCAATCTTTCCATCTTGGTTCCTGTTCTCTCCTCACTCCTTACTTGTACACGCGCACGGTCGAATTCGCACTTGCAAGCAACACACCACCACACATGACGGGAGACCAATCGGGGATTTTTGAGCTTCTTCCAGCTGAAAAATTCTCGCAAGCCGAAGTGTAGGTAAGCGCGGGATCTCACCTAGCAACGGGGGACGAACACTAATACCTCCCGTGAGTAAAACATGCACTACACCTACTGACAATAGCAGTCGACTGGCCCGGAAACACGAAATAACCCATCGCAGAAAATACGCAAATGCAGGCGACTATCGCCACTATTTGACCTATTGTGCGCCGCTCTCGCAGGTTTGCTTGCTAGAAAAGAACGCATATCTAACAATTTTCATTTCATTTTTCGCGAAAGGTATACATATTCGTAGCAAAATCGGTTGATAATGTGTTACAAAACCTCCTGGATTTTTATTAATACGAGTACGCAACCCAGTGGTGATTATGACAAATAAATGAGTTCGAGCTGATATTCCAGGTTTAAGAAAAAGGTAGTATTTTCCTTTGTATATGTACTTTTATTTTACATCAAATCTTTAAACTTTCGATTACGTGTCAAAAATATTATTTAAACTTTATTTTATCAGAAAATCGCGAGTATATTTAAAAGAACACGATATATGGAAATAAATACCAATTTTGATGTGGTGAAACGTTAATTGAAGGAAACAAAAAAATTCCTACTTTTAATTCAAATAATAAAATATGTCGATAACATATGAGAACGTAAAGGAGCATATTCTAATATAATAAGGAAGATAATTGTTTATGTCTTATGAACGCTGGGCTCGCAGGTGCAGCTACTGACGCTGCGCAAAAGAGGATTACGCCTCGTCGCTGGAAGCGCGTGCATTGGGCGTCCGCCGGCCGAAAAGGCCACGACCGGATCCAGGTGGATTTTGCAGCCGTGACGAGCCCGGCGGTCGCAAAGCTTCATTACCTGCCACAGGTACTTCGTGCTGCTGCGGGGAGGTTGGCAATTCGCTGGCACTAATGAACCGTCGGGTCAGTTTAACCTCCCGTTCGAGGTTGCGGTGTTCTAAGCAGTACTCGCCTCGGAATTGGATTTGTGTACTTAAAGTTCAGGTAGGTATACACAATTGAATATATATATATTGGATGGATTCATTGATCGGTGTTTATAGGAGGTCAACTGCTACAGTCTCATTATTTGCGTGAGTATTGTAAAAGCTTTATATGTGGAGGTGACGGTAATTCTATCACGTTGAAACGAGGGATCCGGTGCTGTCATCTTGTCAGTGTTTCCTTCCAGGTATCTCTCCCACTGGGACGAAGCGAAGGGAACAGCACACGACTAGTCTCTCGGTTCTATGGGAATGTGGTACGTATAGAAGTGCGTGTTAAAGAGAAGTGGTGAGGACTAGAATGAGGAAGGAATGATCGCGCCCGGTCCTTGGCCGTTTGGTAGGATACATCTCCTGCATTCCCCAGGTGCTGATATTAAAGGTGACGGAAAACTACCGAGTATAACATCCGGCCGTTAAAATTATCCTTCAGACAGTGTATGAACTCAACCTAATTATTTAGAAAATATAAAAAATTCCCCATCGTTGAGACTCGAACCCTTCTCGATCTCCCTGCAGAGTCCCTGCAGTGCAAACAGTTGTTACTCTGAGCTAAATCTATAAAAACTATTGACATTTCTCTCGGATGTGATTATTATCTATTTAGAATTCTTCGTCAGGTATTTTAGCGCAGTAAGTATGGGAGCAACCGCGAGCTAGATATATGATTTATAATATCAGCACGGGCATTAGTGTTGCTTAGTGTTGACGCGCAAAGGGTTCAATCTCGACTAGAATGTAGCGCAGCTCACCTTATTTATTCCTAGCGTTTTGCCAGCAAACTTTATTTATTCCTCGTCTTCTCCTTGTTCTACCATTGTATATGTTGTTGCTCGACCATTCTATGTAGTTTTATTGCCTGTGGCAGGTGCTTCGTATTTCTGCGGGAAGATTAGCAATTCACTGGTACTGATGAAAGTTTAGTCAGTTTAACAGCGATATCGTATATGGGATGGTCTGAATAGTACTAATCTTGGAATTGGATACTACGGTAAAGTAATTTCTATTGACAATTTTCGTGTTAATTCAAATTGTCTTGGCATTGCTATTGGCGTTTCAAATCTGTGGTATGTTTAACTTAAAGACTTACAATATTTTTTCCGGAGATAACGGAAAATCAAACTTGTAAAATTCGAAACAGTTTTCCTGATGAAAATATTAATGATGATAGACTTCTTAATTCAGTATCAGGAACATTTCCAAGAGCTCCGACGGAATAATGATCTCACCCCTTATCACTTGCAAATGGGTTACACAAACGTTCACGGAAAATGTTCCTTCATGCCTCTTTCAGAATACATTTAGAATTCAATTATTTAATAATTTTAATTTTTATAATTTTTAAAATTTCTGAATTTGTGTTTTGCTCTTTGATTAGAAAAGCAAATAATAATATTTTAAGGTCCCTTTGTATTTCTGTTGTCCCCTATGACTTGTATCATTTTATTCTTTTCACGAGTTTTAATCGTTTCTCACCAGATGACTTCTACAATTTTACAAGCATGACTATGCAAGACTAGCATGACTAAGTTGCATACAAAATAAAAATAAATTATTCTTTAGATATTTTCAGTCCTAATGAGCTGCAGCGCTGAGATGTTAGAATGGTAAAACAACCCACACTCCAGAAATTATGCAAACGTTTGCAAAACCAGTAAAAATATAAACCTTATGTTGCAAATAAGAACACGCATCCTAAACTGATATTATTTAGATCCTGTGACGATCGCGTCTGGTGGATTGTGAACTTGCGAAACTTGGTAGATTTGATCCCTTCAAGGAGACAGAAAAAAAGCTTAATGAAATGGACATGAACTAGTTTGTAGAACCAGACGCAATCACGTTGGAACGTCAATTGCTCTGATCAGCAGATTCAGTAGATTACTTGTTCATTTCCAGGAGAATAGGTCATGCACGGCGCGTGATTTTTTGTCCCGATTTTCTTCCTTTCAGTTCTACCATCCCACGCCTTGGGTAAATGTGACCTGTACCAAGTCGAAGTAGTCGGCGAATGCCGGCAGGGAAGAAGCCAACATCCGAAAAAAATTGAATATGATTGACAACTAAAACAAAATAAAAATCAAACCCAGGTATATGTTGAAAAAAAAGAGTGCAGCTTCGGAGATTCGAGTGCAGACAATTCCAGCGCGCAAAGCCCCTTCCCTGTCTTGCAGTTATTTCTTGTGCGATCGCAAACTTCCGGGCGAAAGAGCTCTCGAAGGAGGAAGAGACGCCCAAGTAGCGACAGCGCGGCCGCTGGCGCTCGCGCCGCGGGGCCACTCGATGCCCCTGGTCGCAGCAGGCAACTTCGCTAGTTGGACGTAGCGGACGACGAGAGGTACAGGCAACCGAGGACCGGTAGCGGTTAGAGCACAAATACTTAAAGCCCTATTTCGCGGGTTAAAAACCGATCAAAACTGTGGATTTATAAGGGAGCAATAGTTGTTCGTACGACATCCTCCGGAAGGGAAGTAAAGCCTACTGTCCCATGTTGTAGATTTACTACATATGAAATATTCTGATGCCTAAAAATCCTCTCAGATAATTAATATCTCTTACTTAGTCGTCCGAGTGATATCTTATTTCTCTGCTAGATAGAGTAGCGAAGTTTTCGTGGTTAGATGGGAGAGCAAGTTTGATTGCCTGAGCTTCGCCTCGAAAATTAAGCATCATCAAATTGATTGGAAAGGTGACCATCGGACAGTAAGCGTTCACGAAAAGAAATAATTAAACATGGGAGATGAAGAGGTTGGGAGATAAATGTGAAAATAATATATTATGAAAAGAAGAAGGATGCTAATGAAAAAATCTAAAGGTAAAAAACGCATTTGTGACAAACGGGAGAAGGTTCGTTATATGTATTGCATTTTAATACTATCTAATGACACAGTGAAATATGTAGAGATGGACATTTGAAGGCACAAGTATGTGTCTCGACGCTCTGCGCGAAGGCAGAGGGATGCTGTGCCGGGAGCGAGTACCTGGGCCCTAGAACTTTACCATGATAACAGGAAGGGGAGATCAACCGAGAGCGGAGCATAAGACTACCGAAGGCGGGCTACCGTCTACAAGGGACACTGAGTGGACAGTCTTCTGATCTGTTTCAGACGATCATATTTTATCTGCGGCTCATGGAAGTTGATTATGATCATAGTATAGTAAAGTATCTTCTTACCATATTATATTGACGTGTTGACAGAGTAAGGGAGTCTATACTTGGGGCTAGGATGAACACACAACCATTCGGTCATCATTTTGTGAAAAGGGAACATATGAAGTGAAAAGGGAACAATAGATGGTACACGAAGAATCCAAAGTACTATTTTAGAAAACACTGAAACGTGATATATTTTTTAACTGTTAAGAGAGATGCTGATGAATGGTAATTTAATAGTTATTGGACTAAATTATATTGAAATGCAATATGCGATATTTGTTTTTGGTATACTCGCCATGGAGATCCACAGAGTTCGCCGCGGGAGCCTGGGAGAGACACGCATGGGTGAGCATTGGTGTGACGATCCAGTAGGTCAGGTACCGACGAAAATCGATGAAATCCTGAGAGGGCTTTAATAGGGACAGATTGAAGTTGTTGGCGGCACAGAAAAAAGATAGGAAAGAAAACACTGCGAGAGAGAAAAATAATAAAATGAAAGAATCCAATAAAAAGTACGTGATGGGAAGGGATAGAATTTATCGAAATGAAAACGTATTCTGGCAGAAGAAGTTTAGCTCCGAGTAGTAAAAGATAATTAGAGTATTGTCAAATAAAAAATAGTCTAGGTTCTTGACTATTCTACATTCAAGACAAAACGGCTGCCCGACACTTTTGGACATTGGGAACATTCCTTGTTGGTCGTACTAGGTTAGAAAAAATGCGGAAATTATGTGCTACTATATGGGCACGCGGAGAACGACTGGTAGTTTTACACGGGCGGAAAATAAAATCAGTTATATGTATTACACTTTTCAATCAAGTTAATAGATAAAAGTTAATTTTGCTATTACATGTAGGGGATAAGCAGGGTAAGGGGTAGAAGTGGATAGGTTCCAAGCGCGTGGTGAGAATGGAACGGGATTATGTAATGAAAGGAAATAAAACCAGTCTGAGATAGAAGATAGGCAGAAAAGTTGATGGATGAGATAGAATGTTATTACAGAAAGGCCAGACTGCATTACTGGAATGATAGTTTCAGTACTAATGCATTGTGACAAAGTTCCGCGGTAGATTTTTTATTGTATACTCGTATACAAGATAGAAAATATAATAGAATAGCATACATGAAGTTGAGATATTATAGCCAGCGGGGAAAGATTGCTGAATACAATAAAGCAACAAGTAGGCCCTCCTAAGTAAACATGAAAACATATTCAATTCAATGTAGCCCAATTTTACGTGACGTGGCTCATACCATCAGGTCTATTCTTCCGCCGGACCTCGCAAATTTCTCTTCGCTTGTTTCGTCTTAAAGCAAATAAAGAAGATATCCCTTGGGTGACCGGAGAACAGAATTTACCTGAGAGATTTTCTTTGGGCTTGAGGATTTTTTACATGATGTGAATCTAATACATCAGACAGACCCCTTCACTTCATTCCCCGAAGGAACTCATATTATGGAGGTTTTCAAACGACTTCTAATCCATTTGGACGGATGAACATTAATATAACAGTTTCATACGATAACCGTTGAATCACCAAAGCTGCTTGGATTGGGATTGAACACGTTGTAAAAAAGGAAAAACAGTAGCAATGAAAAAATGAGGAACAAATGATGGACAGGGAACAATAAACTAGCCAAGAATGAATAAATACTGGAAAAAACAGCGTCTGTAAACAATGAGTTGTAGGAAAAAAATACGAGTAATGCGGCGAAGGCGACAGAAACAACCAATAATTCCACACAATTCCATTCAATTACGACCAAACTAATTTTTACACACGACTTAAGATGTTAATTAAAAACCCTTAAGAAGTAATGACGTAATATCAAAAAAGTTGTATTTTGAAACGATCACAATCATAATGAAATCTACCTGCAACTACAAGGAATCAATAAGTATGAAAAAGGGGTGAAAAATGAGAATGGAGATCAGAATCATACAAAGATTCAAGACGCTGAATGGCCGAAACGCCGAAGAGAAATTCGCCAGGAAACGGACCCCCCAACGCTTTTGCAGACAGTGCCTGTCAGGGCGAAGGTGTTTTCCGGGAAGGCAACGCGAGTGGAAACGACGGTAGAGGGACGGCAGGGGAGGAGCTGCGACGACCTCCTGCGTCAACTGCCGACGATCTCGAGGCGCCCTCTAGCGCCGCCTGCGCTCAAGGGGCGCAGAGGGACAAACTTCCGGACGCAAGATTCGGCGGAGGGGAACTTTGACGTCACGGCGCGCCCCAAGCTCCTCTTCGCCCCGACGCCGCGCAGCGCCGCTAAGCGGCAACATTCTAAAACACACGGCCCCTGCGAGGTCTCTCAAGTTAAAAGGCCGTTTTAAAAATGTACCGAATTTAGGATTTAGAATTGACACCGACTTTGTTATCTAAGGTTAATCAAATCATGATAGGTGTAAATCATAAAGAAGAGGGATTTTAAAACTAATTGTATATCGTGTAAAGAAGGTACCCACCTAAAAATTTTACTTTCCTTTAATTAGGCAATGAACATAGGTATTAAAAACTTCCTTGGAAAGGTATTGTCCAAAATTTAAGTGTAATAAAGAAGAGGGATTTTAAAACTAATTGTATATCGTGTAAAGAATGTACCCACCTAAAAATTTTACTTTCCTTTAATTAGGCAATGAACATAGCTATTAAAAACTTCCTTGGAAAGGTATTGTCCAAAATTTAAGTGTTCTAAATAATATTTTACTTTTTTGTAACTATGTAAACTTGAGAAGGTATTTAAGAAAATAGCACTTGTGACATATGTCGTTTAATTCTGCTACGGCGTTCCCAGAACCTCACTCTTGGGTAGATTTGGACGGGATCATTTTCATCTAAGATTAAAAACTGCTTAATAGCAGTTTAATTTAGTGTAGCGGAATTAATTTGGTTCAACAAAAGAGAGCGAGTCCTTGCGCTGATAAATACTAGCATTTATTGTACCTTTACGAATTCTAATACATACTAAATATTGAATGAGTTTTACATGAACAATTATAAATTCCAACAGTATTAACACCAATGATGTACACTCGTGAAAACAATAGTTCTGGGTGTCGACAGTGATATATAAAGACGATTTTCAAAACTACGTTCTCTAGACCGAACTATGAAATTTAAATTTATTTTATTGGATAGCGTTTATTTTAACGTCCATTGAGAGTTAAATACTAGTAGTATAGACGTAAAAGGATACCGTAATTCCTGTCCATGTAACTGAATTGTCATAAATATATGTATACTTGATGTTGCTTTTATGTTTCAGTAATATAAATGTATTGTTATAAGAGGAAAGCTAGGACAGTGAATGGATGATCGTCCTAGAAAGTGGTAAAATAATATTAATAGCGACATGATGAGCACAACGATCTGCTACAGTTTATATACAAATGGTTTTGTTGTTTTTCAGCATTATAAATGACCTTTTCCGTTACAACAAATCGTTCATAAAATGACATTTCATGGCACGGATTATGACGCATTTGCCGTGCATGACACGAATAATTGCGTTATCACACATTCCGCCTATCCCAGGAAGAGAACTGTGGGGAGGCAGCAGTAAACCGAACAGCCCGCTGCTGGTTTTCTCGTATCCATTAATACACGTGACGTTACAACGAAATTGTTTCCAAAAATTAACTTTCATCGTTTTGTAAATTTATAATGCCGTTATACTCGAAATAACTTCTGCAACTCGTTTTTCATGTTAATTTATTGCACTCGTATTGTTAGAACTCGCTGCAATTCTTAACATTTAAATTTATACATTATGTATTTGCACACTCACGGACACGAGTCGGGTACGTTTTACCTTTAATATTTCATGTACTATGCGTTTCGTGCCTTTCCAACATTGTCAGATAGCACGTCGCTTTCAGACAGTGTCCTTGTGAAACTTGCGTTTTCTCCCCTCCCGGGTACCGGCAGCCCAGCATACCCCAACGTTTATGCAACGTCACTGACTGCATCCTAGAAATTTAACTAAACATTAGCTCTATAAAATCCATTATAGTTCATAGCATTCAAATTCACATGCGACCGTGTAACTCTTTTGATTACAAGTTAATTAAAACTCAATGTCTTATTAAAACATTCTGTAATAGACTCAATTTGATTGACAGAGACGAGGCAGTGTCCGCATCAATCGCCGCCGATGTCCGGCTTCCAACGGCCTCTCAGTCGGGCTCTGGTCTCGCCTTAAGCCCCGTGTTTTGTGAGTTGTTCCATGAATCTCTCCATTTTTTTTCAGTTAATACGTGGTGATGGTGAATTTTATAGATTACAACGCATTGTGAGTCAATCCATGCTGAACTTATACCACTCATGGACACTCATGTGCTGTGCTTCCAGCATTAACAATTATTTTGTCGTGTATTGTACGTTATTAAGTCATACACAACAAGATATTTCTACTGTGCAACATAATATCCTCTTCCGCGACATTTAAAGTGACATTGCGTTCTTGGTGGTCATTGTTGTGAAATTTGTGAAGTTGTGTTTTTTCTTAACAGTAAATCGCTGCACCATTGCGTGGTGATTCCAGTCAAATATGCATACTGGAACAGTGTTCCTGTCAGTACAATTCCTAACTCTGATATTACAGTATGCTACATTATAAAGTAGTTGCATAATACACCATTTACACATTAATACACCTTACGCAAAAACGATGCTTTTGGTAGTTTTGGTGATATGAGGGATAGCGTATTGAGTTGTTAGAGCCAAATTTGTGGATTTTTAATTGCAAACAAATTCTTCGTACATCTTCGTTTGGAGAGGAAGTTAAGCCGGCTGTCCCATGTTCTAAATATTTACAGCGTATAAAAGAACCTCAAGCCTAAAAGAAGAAGTTGAAAGGAGCGTAGCGAAATTGGCATAGCCATATGGAACAGCAGGCCTGAGTGTCGTCATGTAAAATAAGGTATCATTGAATTGAATTGAACACGGTTTCTTGTTTTTGTTTTCAGTGCGCGGATCAGCTTTTTTATTCTTACAGTGAGAGAAATATTACACAGCGAAATATTACATCTTTTACACGGCGTGTACGCGGCGTGTTAAAAAATAATATTTGCAACATGAACGCGAGAAGGTTCGCGGAACTTACTGTATTTTGATATCTATACAACTCTCGCATTTTCACATTCCACATACCTCTTTCATTTAATAAAGACACAGAAATCGAAACATGAAATATTAAAACATTTTCTTTGAAGAAGAATATAGTAACTATATAATACATAAAATCATACTGAAAGTAAATTACAAGAGTATTGTTAAATCGTTGTCGTATGTTACACTTTACAAGGAAGTACTCAATTTCAAATAACACAATTATTGCTACAATATAATCTAAATGCTTCTTATGTGAGTTCGAGAGGATTTTCCCAAAAATGTCTAAAATGCTTTCACCGAGATAGCGTTTATCCAAAACTTTCCCTCTTAGAAAAATGCTCGGCCAACTACTGGGTATAAATGTCTGAAGGGAACGATATAAATCTATGAAAATCGCTTTGGCCAATCCAGTCACTCGAGTTAACCCACTTGCAATCACGAATTTCCTAGGAGCACCTGCGCCCTGTCCAGCTTCATTCGAGCTCTCTCTAAACCTTCAGATATAAGCGACGGAAGCATTGGCACTGACGTAGCGAGAGGCGGCTTTCGCCGGTGGAGGCGACAGTGTAGAAATAGGCGGTGGAAAAAACGGGGGATGCAGTGAAGATGGAAGAGGCACTGAACAAAGAGCATGCGGAGGAGGCGGAGCAAGCGAGAGGTGGTCGTGAAGGCGGACGAGGTGCTGAAGACGGAGGAAACGAAGACGGAAGAGGCGGTGAAGGTGGAGGAGGCTGGGAAGGTGGAGGAAGTTGTGAAAGTACAGGAGGTGAAGACGAAGAAGACGGAGGAAACGAAGACGGAAGAGATAGTGAAGGTGGAGGAGACTAGAAAGATGGAAGTTGTGAAGGTGGAGGAGGTGGTGAAGACGAGAAAGACGGATGAAACAAGGACGGAAGAGACAGTGAAAGTGGAGGAGGTTGGGAAGATGGGGTAAGTTGTGAACCCGTAAGAGACGGTGAAGTCAGGGAAGGCAGTGAAAACGGAGAAGGCGGAGCAAGCGATAAAGATAGAGGATGTGGGGAAGGCGGTGATAGAGGAGGCGAAGGAGACAGAAAAGTCGGAAGCGCAGAAAGCCGAGAAGACAGAGGACGATGAGAAATCGATGGACGTGGATAATAAGGGGAAGGTGTCAAATGCATCGGAGGAGGAAGCGTAGAAAGCGTCGGAGACGAGAAGGTAGTGCTTATTACATAGGCGTAGAAATTGCCAGAACATCTGCAGGGCGGACCTGGAAGCAAAGCCACAGACAGCACACAAGACGGATGCATAAGAGGCGGAGAAGCTGGCGTCGTCCAATGAGGCAGACTCGGCAGTCCGGAGATGGCAGTGGCGGCTGTCACAAACGCACGTTGCACCTGTCGCCCGACGCGACGCGAGGCGACGCGGCGTCTGCCTGTACGCTGGCCCGTCGGCGGGGGCGGTGGGCGGAGCGGCCGGCAGGCAGGGATTTCCCCGCGGAGACGCCGCCGGCGGCGCGCTCTGGCGGCCGCTCGCCGGGCAATCACTCAAATTGACCCGACGGCGGCGACGCCTGGCGGTCGTCCCGCAAAGCACGACCATCGCAACGCGACAAGGCAGAGATGAAGCGGTAGGGATGCGCGATGAATGCACCGTTTTGAGTAATTGGCACAAGAAATAGGAGTGAACGTAGTTGTTGAAACGAGTACCATTAAAATTACGTTGTCATTTCCTACTTCTTCTTACTATGTGTGACTAGGTATACAATTAAGTAGTGTACTTTTTGTATTTAAAATGTTCATTAAAATTACATTATTTTTTATGTTTTACAGCTTCTTATTTTGTGTGATTTTGTACACAATTAATTAGAGTACTTTCTTTGCTTACATTCACGTATTTTATCAACAAGAACTTCAGATTGGGGCTAAAAAAGTAGAACAAATGGTATTCGAGATATCACTTCGAAAATTCCATTCGTTTTATTCTTAGTTAGTTGTTGATTGCTGACATTTATGGACACTTACGGCCCCTCACAGTTCACATCCACTAATGCATTTTTGAACGACGCTCTTTCAGCCAAACAACAGTTACAAAACATATAATATTCGCAATGATATTACATTTATTGCTTATGCATAAAACTTATGACTTTTTTGTCTTAATCATGTATAACCGTAAATCTCATTCTCGAATTAGTCTTTAATTGTGAAAATGTATATACTTCTTGAAAGAATAGTATTAAATTGAAATAATAATAATAATAATAATAATAATAATAATAATAATAATAATAATAATAATAATAATAATAATAATAATAATAATAATAATAATAATAATAATAATAATAATAATAATAAGTATTCAATTGTATTTTACACGAACATGACACGCACAAAGAGTACTTCGAAAAGTGAAGATAAAATGCAATTATTTATTTCTGATGATTGATCAAACTACTCTTATTAAAGAAGCATGAAGAATACTGCAACAACTTCATTGCAGAAAAACTTACTGTATTGGTTCATTTCTTATATACAAATAAATTATTAATGTAATTTCTAGTTTCATTAGCATATCTTCTTTAAATACATAACAGTTGAATGCAACATACGTAATAATTTCATTTTTATATCTATTTTCATTTTTTGAAAGTGAAGTAATGTGTATTCACTTTTTGCAAACAATGCTAATGAACAGAGTTTCATAATGAAGAGAGAGTTTGCGATTAACAAAACCAGTAAAATTTCAAAATATATTAATCTCTCTGAAATATTAACATAATACTTCTGACACAATTAATAGTGAATTGATAAACTCGTCTCTAATTTTCTTTCTCGGTATCATAAATTAAATGAAATTATTCCTCGGTTTGATAGTTCAATACATTGTGATATTTACTGCTTTTCTGATAGAATTGTCTCAATTCTGAACGTCTCGCTATCAATTGAACTAATTGCGGAAGGCAGAAATCAGGCTAAACGCCTGGAAATCAGGACGTAAACACGGTCAGAGAAGTGAATCACGACATCTCAACTTCATTAGCACAGAGCGCCGCCGTAATCCTGTGTGCTTCTTGAGTCAACACGGTCAGTCGTAAACACGCGTTAAGTGAAGTGCGAGCCGGAGCTCAGTTGCGGAAATTACGTGGAGTCAAACTCGGGGAAGTCTCAAGGTTCCCCCGACCCGCGCTAACTTCGGGTGCGACAGGTGCCCTTGCGCCCCTCGCCTGCATCTCCTCCGCTTGACACAGCGGTGAAGGCGACCTAGTGCAAACTCGACTGCGTTCTAGCCCATGCCCTCGTCCTCATTCTTGCTCTAGCTATTGCTCTCGCTCTTGCCTTCTCGCGTGCTCGCTGTCGTTTTCATTGTCGCCATCGCTCTCATTTTTTATCTTGTCCTGAACCTCGCTGCTCTCACCTTCACTCTCCCTTCGTTTCCTCCCTCACTCGCGCCCTCACTCGCGCCCTCACTCGCTCCCTCACTCGCGCCCTCACTCGCGCCCTCACTCGCGCCCTCACTCGCGCCCTCACTCGCGCCCTCACTCGCGCCCTCACTCGCGCCCTCACTCGCGCCCTCATTCGCGCCCTCACTCGCGCCCTCACTCGCGCCCTCACTCGCGCCCTCACTCGCGCCCTCACTCGCGCCCTCACTCGCGCCCTCACTCGCGCCCTCACTCGCGCCCTCACTCGCGCCCTCACTCGCGCCCTCACTCGCGCCTTGGTCTTACCAGTGCCTTTGCCAAAGCATTCGCCCTCAATCATAAGCACGTATTTGATTCCTGGCCCATTAACGTCATAGATAATTGTTTCTACCTCCAGGTATCTCCTCGAGTAAGTATGTCAGTGTTAGTGAGGGAGTTAGGGAAGAAGATAGGGTAAGGAAAAGGAAGGAAAAATGCGTGCGGTCCATGGCCCGATTATTAGGGTACTGATCCCGCATTCTCATGATAGTGATCGACAAAAACCCGGAAACCTATAGCTGCCGGCCAATAGAATTCTTCGTCAGTCAGTGGCTGGATTCGACCCAGCTATTAAGCGAGTGACGAACATTCGTTCCAGTTAGGACTCGAGCCTAGGGCCACCCTGTCAGAATTACTGCAGAGATCGCGGCCATGGTAGCATTGTGCTAACTTTGTCCAATTTCCGATATTACGAGAAACCACTGAAATATACTGATTAAAGCAGTGGTTCTCTAAGATTCTCAACCAAACAATGGTTGACGTCGACCCATTTATTTCCATTTATTTACCTAGTGTCAAAATTTTGTCAACCTTGGGTCCAGTACCCTTTGAGCTCCTAGTCGCCGCCACTGCAGGAGCAACGCTGTGGCCGCTGAGCTATTGAACTTCATGTCTCCTTTGTCATTGCCTCCGACTGACTGCCCTCAATTCCCTGGTAATAGCTACTAGCCTCGTGGTGGATTATGTGCGCATTTACGCCAAAGTTCACATCATTTGTAACTTCTATTTCTACTCCCTTTGTTTTTTTATCACCTGCACCTGCGTTTCCTTTTTTCCTCGCTTTCGCTTCTTTAATCTTACTATCTGAGAAAATTAATTTATCAATTCCGGTACTATATTTGTTCGAGGAATTCATGAAAGTCACTTAATCGATTCGTCATCAGTGAAGCAACCGAGAGATGACGGTACATTTAGTTTGTATAAATAGTTTTTTCTTCCCCCTCCTAACAGTGTAAATGTGTCACGGGTGGTCTTACTTGTGCACAGAAGAAGACGTCTAGTTTAATTATTATTCGGGTGCGTCAGAGTCCCCAACAGTTACTCCATCCTTCTTCCTCTCTCTTCCTCCCTCCATCCTCTCAATGGTTTCGTCTCATTGCTTCGCGTATACTATATGTAGTCTATTACCATCTACTTTCTATTACATTTACCTCTCTCATGGTTCCCCTACTTCTCTTTCTCCTGATCTCTTCCTCCTCCTAGATCCTCACTATTTCACCTCGTACGATTCCCAATCTTATTCACCCTGAGAAGTTTTTCCCTGAAGCAACTCACCCTGTTACATATTTTTCCGACGCTCTTTCCTCTCTTCGCTTTTGCTTCCGAGTGATATTCTTCTTGTGCACCGTATTTTCTCTTCTCTTTTGCTTCGTCTAATTTGGCACCTACCGTCTAATCTTATTCACTGCCTTCTTCCCATCACCATCAACTCTCATTTTTTACCGTCACATAATTCTCACTCCTTCCCGACCTTCCGCGCTTACTTTTGTGTGTAGTGTAACTTCTTGGTGCTATTCCTTCCTCGCCAGTGTTTCTTCTTCAGAGCAATTGTGTCATTGAGTTTCGAACACCGTCTAAAAGTTTACTTTCCTATTACCAATCACCATCAGTTCGTTCTTTCATCTCCACACCGCCGTCTTTAAGCATCCCGCCATCTGTTCTTAATCGTGATCCTCTGTTTCTGCCTGCTCTTTGTCCCCAGTGCAGCGCCTCATGAGCAGCCTTGGCCGTCTCCCTCTGCGAGCGGCTGCGGCTTCGTCACGTCAGCTCGCTTCTCGCTCGATTGTCTCGCCCGCGCTCTCGCCCGCCCTCTCGCCCGCCCTCTCGCCCGCCCTCTCGCCCGCCCTCTCGCTCGCCCTCTCGCCCGCCCTCTCGCCCGCCCTCTCGCCCGCCCTCTCGCCCGCCCTCTCGCCCGCCCTCTCGCCCGCCCTCTCGCCCGCCCTCTCGCCCGCCCTCTCGCCCGCCCTCTCGCCCGCCCTCTCGCCCGCCCTCTCGCCCGCGCTCTCGCCCGCGCTCTCGCCGCAGCCTTCCCAGGGGCCGATGGATGCGGCTGGAGGCCTCTGGGAGCGCGCCGACCGATGAGCACGTGGACCCCATGTTTGTTTAATGCTCCATCTCAAACTGGAACACGGTTACGGTAGTTAATTAACACCGTCTGCGCCAATTAGAATGAACACGAACAGCATGGAGAGGTGAAACTTAGTACCTAGGAATAGTGGTATTGATGGTGTATTGCAAATCAGAGAATCATGTATTTATAAATAACATTCGCATAAATGGTGGTTATTTCATCTTTTTCGACATTATGCTGAAAGTTAGACAATGAATATAATAATGTTTATACTTGACAAATTCCATTTCAATTAAAAATAAAGGTGTGTGTTTAAACATAAACATGAAATATTTTTATTTATTTATTGGATTAAATAAAAACAAACTTCCAAGATGACAAGTACAAACAAAATAAAGCAAATGAGAAAAATCTAGTTGGATGATTTACTTTCCATATTTTTCTCAGCTTTCACAAAATGCAAATAAATTGAGCCTACTTAAGAACAAGTATCTGCGTTCTGATGCTGCTAGGTTGCTAAGATGCTGCTAAGTTGCTGAGTTTACATGCTGCTAAACAAAATCACACAAAAGGTTTTTCCAAGATGATGAAAACACTGCGCACACACGAGAAATTGAATACTCTCATATAAACTGCCATAAATTAAATATTTTAACTTAATCAGTCTAAACAATATTGCAATAATATATCATAGTCATATTTCGTGCTGTGGCGTGAATAATGAGCAAGAGTCTCAAGCGTTCAGAAGATTCACACATGAGAATAGGCGTAATGACAGAATCAAATATTTTGTTTTTTCAGTCCAAATAGAAACTTTCATTGCTTTTGGATTCCTACAAAACTATTAACACCTCTCACATGGTCAAAAACTACAGTTTTCTTTCCACTTCGGGACGCATTAGAAAATAGTAATATATAAAATAGTTTCCTTAGGTAAATTGCCACTCTATTGTTGCTAAGGAAAGAGATTTCATGATAAATTGAAAAATGGAAGCTATGGAAATATCTGGTTCGATATATTCAAAACAGAGAGCTGAAACAGAGTATATGTTCAAATGAGCACATCAGTGTGAATCCATGTACCGTCGTTTTAAAGGTTTTGTCATTCAGAATTGTTGCTTTCATAAATAATATTATTAATTATGTGGTGTCAATACGTGTAACATAGAAGTATTTGCGACGATCATTCGTTCATGCACGTAATTTTCATACTCACACACCAAATAATTTTTGTACTTTATGTATACAATTAGTTCTTCGCAATACAATATGTCATTTTACTATAACTTATGTATAGAATAAAAATGTTTGATTTTCTTACAGACATAAATTGTACAATTTGGCTTCAAACGTAAATATCTTAATTGAATTGATTAGAATTACAGATTATCCTTTACGGACAAAAATTTACACTGGAATTTCATCTTCATTTCAAGAAGACTACAAAACTACATCGCTTCAATGCGTCAAAATCTTAATAAATATACCAAAATATAATAAAAACATCTTTGCGATACCTAATTCTGAACGTAATGTTATCGGTCCGTATATCGTACGTGATAAAAGCTAAACCGCTATTAGTGAGTGAATTGTAATTGTCATTGCGGCTTGTTGGCAGCCATCATCGATGAGTACAAAAGGCGTGGCATGTAGCGCTGCCTCCCGTTGGAAGCCCTCCCCTCCCCCCCTCTCGCGCATTGAAGCCGGCCCTCTCCTACATCGCGCGACGCGCACTGTGCAGTGGCGTTTCCTGTCGGGGCGAGGGGCCCTCAATTCAGCCCCTCCGGCGCCTGCCGTTTGGCCACGGAGCCCCGCGGGCGTGCTTTCCAAGAGCCGCACCCACTCCCCGCACTGCTCTACTCCCTCCGCCGTCCACTCTCTGGACCATCTACTGCCTTTCTCCCTCTCCACCCACCCCTCTGCTGCCCGCCTTTTCGCTCTGCTTCCTTCATCCTAGCTGTATATCTAGGTCAAATCCAGCCGTTGACTGAATTCTATCGGCCGGCAGCTCTAGTTTTCCGGGGTTACTTACATCAATATTAGAAGAAACCAGGATCAGTACCCTAACAAACCACGGGGCCACGGACCGCGCGCAAATTTTCCTTCCCTTTTCTTGTCCTATCATCTCCCCTCACACACAATGACACGCTCACTCGAGGAGAGATTCATCCTGTTCTCTCGATTAACCTGTCTCCTCCCATTTCGTATCACAGTTGCTAGTAATAACCTTTGAAGTGCCTTTAAATTTTATAATTCCAACCATCATTTTCAATATATAAGTTTCAAACCACCTTTTTAACCACGCTTGTTAGCCACTATTATTTGTGTATCCTTCCTCTATGATCCACCTTCCTCATCTGGGCTTCTTTATCCTTCCTCCTTCACTCCATTTTTCCTTCCACCCTCAATCTGCATATGCACTCAATTCAACGTCTTGATATCCCTCTATGCCCATCTATCATTTTATGTTCTTTGCAATTTCTAGAACATCTATTGTCTTATGTTTCAATAATCTCCCACTCCAATTCTCATTCTGACGAACGCAGAACTTTCATCACGGTGATTATTGGTTGAATATGATAAGATGTACCCTTCTGAAAAATCCTCTGGTTAAAATATCGTCTCTAACTCTTCAGATTTCAGTATCATATAATGCGTACAAGAATAGTTTTATCTATTATTTAGCATTGTTTGAAAACTAAACCTTTGTATTAATTTCATAAGTTTTTCTACGTTCAGATTATATTAATTTCTACTATTTTCATTACATTAGTTGAAAAATTGAAATATTCATAGTCTTTTTTATATATTTTTTTATTTTTTATATTTAAAAAAATATTCCTTATTCCTTAATACTTAATTACTACTGAAATAATATTAAAGCAAAATACTCTGATCAAAAATGGGTCCGACTGAAACCGACGTACTACAATGTTACCATGAGTTGTACGTCATAAAATCGTCACGCAGTGAGAACTTACTGCTGGGAGTGGAAAAGGTACCGAACATTAGCACATTTTTAGCAAATATTGTAACTCTTACATACTAATTAACTTATTAATGAATTATCAAACAATATTTTTGACACGGTATTGACCGGGGTATGCGGAAAATTTAATACCAAAAACGAAATAAAAACATGTGCAAAGCAGCTGAAATGTACGTGGAAATTCAAACGCATATATTATTCGAGCACAAAGGGTGACAGTAACGGTTTTGGTTCCCATGCACCTGACTCCAGGTAATTTTCAGACGCTGAAGAGATATTTCCTACTTTCATATCTTAAAGTACAACGCCTCAACAATTTTTATTGCAACGGATGATACTTAAGTGCTTTAAAATGTTTTCCCCCACGAATATTTTGAATTTCTAACATTACATCATTTTCATTATGTGAACATAACCATGCTGAAAAGTTAATTAGTTCTCAATGCAATGTATAACATCAAACAGCGCACCTTTGACATATTTCCCAGTATTTAGTATAGTTTAGAATCTGAGGAAGTAATTTTCAGTTGACCAGCGTAGAAACCGCCTGCGGTGGGTGGTTTCAACTTTGAACAAAGCGGCACATACGAACAGACGCCTTTGGCAACTCTCCCTCGCTACTTAACGCCCGGAGCGTTAGATCACCCGTCCTTCCCTTTCAACCATCACCGTTATACTCAATATCACCACCACAGTTTGCGTCCGCTTATCTTTGCAGCGTGGCTTTAGCTGTTGTTGTTGTTCCCTTTGTCACAGGCACACGCCCAAACCAAGCCAAACTATGTCACCGACAGCTGTGAGCTTCGTCGCGGCTTTTGCATTACTTGACTATAGAACAATCGTTTATTTATTTCCATGCATTATTTTTAATTTATTCTAATGTACTTGTAGTTGAAAATTAGTTTATAACCCTAATGTCCGTATTCCAATGGACAAATCCAGAGAAAACCTTATTTAAAATTACATTACATTTCTAACATTGATTTCAAATGAAATTCAGTTATTAAGATTGAGCATGTCATGAATAATTATTACTAGATATAGATAAACAACATAGTAATGGAGATTACTTAGCGGCACCGAATTAAAAAAAACAATCTTGTAAACTAAAAAAGCCATAAAATACATAATGTGTGTACAAATATTGATATAGAGATAGTGTAAATATAGGTCACGTTGAGCATATTCGCTCCGACCATATATTTCAAAGCCTAAATGATTACTAAAACCGTCGAATCATTACATTTAAGATTACTGCACCACTTTTCTTCGTCACCATCCTCACCTACATTCAACTCTTTCTACTCCTCTACCCTGCCCTTGCAACGCTTAGTGTAAGCACTCTCATGCTTTGCTCCCAAAAGCAATACTTCCCTGACAGTGTTTAGCACCATCACCGCTGTCTTCATTGTCGCTACCGCTGCACATGACGCTGGGATAGCTGCTACCGCCAGCCTGCCTGGGAGGTGACATCGCCACACACGTCTTCCTACCACTGGTAGGTAGCGGTAGCGACAATGAAGACAGCGGGGATGGTGCTAAGCACTGTCAGGGCAGTATAGCGTCCTACCAGCCTCACCCGCCTTCCTACCCATCTCCCCCTGTCGTCGGCCTACCCATCACTGCACCCGCCGGCCCCACCGGCACCATCAACTAGCACCACCCGCAATCACCCCCCGCCGGCACCACCCGCCGGCACCACCCGCCTGCACCAACAACCAGCACCACTCACTGGCACCATCCGCCGTCACCACGCGCCTGAACCACCCACCGGCACCATACGCCGGCACCACCCACTGGCACCAACCACCCGCACCACCCACCGACACCACTCACCGGCACCACACGCCAGCACCATACGCCAGCACTTCCCGTCAGCGCCGCCTCCACCACTGTGTTTGCTTCAGCTTCGAACATAGCCACCTATGATACGCCTTCCCCTTTAGGGTTGTAGTTGCACACTTTTTGAGGGTAAAATAAAGTCAGTTCAAATTATCTTTGACTATTTTAATTCAGCTATTTCTTTAAAACTTAATGTGGTAAAGCTGAAGTAAAGGTAGAAGTAGAGGGAGAGATGGAGGTAAAGGTAAAGGTAGAGGTAAAGCTAGAGGTGGAGGTAATGATAGAAAAATAAAAAAGTTAAGGAAGAGACAGAAGTAGAGAGATAGCGAGAGATGGATAGGCAGAGGTAAAGGTAGGGTCCGAGGTAAAGAAGAAGGTTTAGACAGTCGAGGCCGCTGTGGCAGATACGGACCTCGATAGCGGAGACGGCAGCCAGTTGGCAACAGAGCATATGAAGGTGGCGGTTGAAATGAAAGCGGCGGAGATGAAGCAGGAATGTGGAAGACGAGGCAGGTGTGAACCCGGGGCGGAGCCAATGTCGGAGGCTGCTGTGACGCCACTGTGGCGGCGGCGGCGGCACTCATCTACGGTATGCCACCGCCTGCAGCGTTGCAGTTGCGCAGTGGTTCAGGGCAAAATAAAACCAGTTCAAATAAGCTTTTACTATTTTAATTCAGCTATTTCATGTATTCACTTTATCTGTAAACTTGTCAATCACTGAGTGTGATAAACGTAGAGGTGGGAGTAGAAGTATAGGTACAGATAATGTTAGAGGTGGACGTAGTGGTAGAGAAATAAGTTGAAATTAAGATAGAGATAGAAGTAGAGAAATAGAGATATAACGAAAGACGGAGAGGCAGAGTTAGAGGTAGTCCTAGATAAATAAGATTTAGACTGACGAGGCTACTGTGGCAGGTACAGACCTCGAAAGCGGAGGCGGCGGACAGTTGGCAGCAGCGCACACGATGACGGCGGTTGAAATGAACGCAGAGTCGACGTCGGAGATGAAGCAGGAATGTGGAAGCCGAGGCAGGTGACAAACCAGGGCGGGGTCACTGCCGGAGGCCGCAGCCGGCCAACAGCGCAGGCGACGCCCTACGGGAGAGACGCCTCCGCGGCGGCGGCCCAGCCACGCCCCCGGCCAGCCGAGCTGGAGGGCTCGTCCATCAACAAGAACACGGACGCTTCCATTAGCACGGCGCGGAGGGCGGGGGTGGGCGGGCGCGAGGTGCCGAGCGGGTGCGGGCGCGGGCGTTGTTCAACTGGGCGCTGGCAGCCCGCCCGCCCGCCCGCCCACGCACTCCCAGCAGGAGACGGAAGCGGCGCCACAACGCACAGTGGCCCGAGCGGCCGTTGGAGCAGATTGAATCACGCGGTGGGCAGGTGGAATTGTGGCGGTAGGGCTTCTACTTTGGATATCTGCACCCCTCATGTGACACGATCATAAAGTAACAGACTAAAGAAAAATAGAGTATGATCCAACTCTTGCAATGTTTTACTTGGCGAACATTTTTATCAATTTTTAAATTTCTGATCCTCAGTCGAGAAAAGCACTAGAATTAATCCAAAAATTAAAGTTGCGATATGGGTTGTAAAATCAGTCTTCACAGCTTTCACAAAGTTATTCTTCACAGAATAAAAACGTAGATTTTATGAAAACGTTTGTATGGAAGGTTGTCACCGAGAATTCAGACATATTAACATTAGAACTCCAACACGCGTCATTTCGTCTCCTAGCGCTCTTTACGTCCTTGTATCTTCTTTCTTTTTGAAGATAGAATTTTGTGATTTCACTTTTCGTAAATTTTAATAATTTAAAGCATGTTAAAAAATTAATAGTGTGAAAACCTATTTCATGAAAAATAATTGAATTTGCTTCGAACGCCCGGGAAACGTCATTTCGACTACTCTGGTGCTGCTTTTGTAGGTTCCTTTACATATATTACAATATATGTAAAAGATATATTGTCAAGATGAAAAATTGTTATTGTGTCTCCTATTATATCAGATTCCTTCTGAAGAAATACGAGAGCATTCCTTAAGCTTTACATTGTTTACAGAATTCTTGTCCTGTACATGCTAAGTCATAAATCATGAGTTGTTTCATCACAGTGCAGCAAAATCATCACATCAAATTATTATGACACGAAAGAAAAATATTGTTACCAGAGGAAGATTGAATAACAAAATATTTCTCATCATCCATATACGTACAGGGAAATGTTCCGAATTTAGAAGAGATTTTTCATGTACAGGAGTGCAATTTTTTACTTCAGAATATGATGATTTGGTCAGATATACTTATGATGTTATTCTCTCTTGTTTCATGAATCAAGATTTTGTAATTATTAAGAAAGGTTTGAGAATATATTGAATCTAACTTCTACGATTTTATCTGAAAAATTATTTTTCTTTAATAAGAAATGGTACATTTATAAACTGTAGAAGTTTTTACAAATCAAGTGGACGGGGTTGATTCGCTGGCATTTTCCTTCCAAGTTAGATGTATTTACAGTTTATGGTATACAAACCTAGTGAAAGCAGCAAACAATTGTGACTTGAGTGTTATGATCACTAAAAAGGTGGGTGTAAATTTGTTTTTTATTCATTCGAAATATTGGGGAAGTACTGAACACCGAGAAGAAACTTTTAAAAAAAATATAGCCATCAGATCACGCATCAGAATACACGGCAGGTGTTGTACAAACATCTGGATAGTATTCTACAAAATGCACTTCAAAACTGTGGCCTGCACAAGGCATTAAAACTTTTCACGATGCACAGGTCTAACGCTGCCAAGAAAGCTGGTTTTTAACCCTTGGAATGAGAAATCAGCAATGAGTCCCCAGCCGGAATAGGCTCACTTCACCTGGGCGGTGCTTCGCCCATTGAGGTGAAGTAAGGGTGAGGGGCAGTGCTTCGCCCGCTGAGATGAAGTGAGGGTGAGAGAAGGTGCTTCTCCTAGTGAGATTAGGGTGAGGAGCGGTGCTTCATCCGGTGAGGTGAGGGAGAGAACCGATGCTTCTCCTAATGAAGTGAGGGGGAAGGGTAGTGCTACACCCGGTGTGGTGAGGTGAGGGAGAGAGACAGTGCTTCTCCTAGTGAAGTGAAGGTGTGGGACGGTGCTTCACCCAGTGAGGTGAGGAGTGAGAGGCGATACTTTGCCCGGTATCTCTGGTGAAAGCTTTTTGTTCGCCCGGTATGAGTTATTTATGTGTCAGTGCTAATTACATGATCCCAATAGTATTTTACATCATAAGTCACGAAAGTCGAGCTTTTCATGACGAGACATGAGAGTTCACTCCTGAAGCCGATAGGCCGTGGCGGGGAATCCCATCGAGTCATGACAAGGCTCTTTTACGGTGTGATGTACATTTTATTCCAGTTCCTTTCTATGTATGTTTTCGTTTTACTTTCCCTTTTTATGTCAGTGTAATTAAATAGTATCACTGACATGAAATGTGTGGTTATCACATGTTCTGCTAGCATCTATCGATGTAATGGATCTGGAAATGGAAGACAATATGGAAATAATGGTACCTCCGCCCAATATATTAGAAAACGCAAGAGCTGCAACTACTGAAATGTTACCACTAAAATCAAAAGATAGAAATGAAAGGAATATCGTCAATTTTGTGAGTAGCGAGATGCGAGAGAGATAAAAAGTATCACAGAAAACAAGCTTCACACACTGTTATCTGAAATGAGTGGGAAGTATTGTCAAAGAGATCTTTAATTGATTTTTCAATTACAAATAATGCAAATAGTATAATTGTTTTTCTCAAAGAAATTCAACATTTCTGTGAGTCGAAAATTAAAAATGAGTGTTTTCAGGAAAATATTCGAACCTTCAAGCACAACAAAATAGGTACTAAATTTATTAAATACGGTTAATTCAATAAAAATGCATTTCAATAGGGTTGTAAATCTCAAACAAAACAGATAATAAAATATAAAGCAAGAGACACATTCGACTGAACCCTGATAGATATTTTATTTGTGACTAGCGAATATTTTTTTTCAAATATTATAGATATCAATGTACATAAAAATATTTTTTACTCAAATATTTAATTATTCATTAATACAGTTCAAAATTATATGATTAATGAATAATAAATTGTATTCATATTGTCGTGCAAATTTTACTACTCTATTCGAAAATATGAAGACTGTTTAGAGAAATAATTTATTTTCTTTCCTACTTTTTTGTATTATTAAGTATGAAATTTGCAATACTGATTACTTCTAATGATATAGATCCATTTGATAATTAGAGCTTCATATAAATCCATTTGAATAACAGAAATAATGTAATTTTTAATTCAAATAAACATTTCCGAAATTTTTCTAAAAAACAATTTCTGAATAGTTTGCAATGTTTTTATCTGATAAGTTAGCAGATAAGAAACACATTGATTTACATCTACCTAATTCTCACTTGACCGTTTAACCAGCTGTCAAAGTTATACTTGATAGAGTTGAAAAATACCGTACCTTCATAAAAAAACTAATTTTTTGTGTAAGAGTAAATTTTAGCCCGGAACGATGGAGTTCGAAATCATGCATATGTTTTAGTACGCACAATCGATACATGAACGCATATACATTTCACAAAAAATACAATAAAAAAAGTTTTTTGTGAATACACAGAGGCGTGCTTTGATTGTCACGAAACAGAACGTGCTCTAAATAAATTGAAATAGCAGTGAAAATGAAGAACACAGATATATTTAAAGAACATTTTTGTAACCGAATTATTAAAAACAATAACTGTATTTGTTTGAAGTGATATGTTGTATTGAAACACTTTCATAATATCAACGAGTATTAACTACAACTTTTAACTTTCTAAGAGTTATCTAGCTTTTATTTGTTTCTAAAGAATATAAAAAACTTAGATACAGCAATTTACATTTCGTTATTTTATTTTCTAATTGCTTAGGGAGAAAAAGTTTTACATTAAGATTACTTCGTAAGTTCCATTTAGCTAAAATTATAGTTTTCATTACCAATGTACTTCATTTATTAGGTTTTAAATATTATCTTTAATGTTGACATAAATTTTAAAAATAGTTAGTAGTTAAAAAATATGAATAATCACAAATGCCTTACATTCATTTCAATGTTTTAATATGGAAGTCAACTTATAGCTGGACATTTGCACAGATAAGATAAATGCCTGATTCTTCACGGGAATTATGGGGGTAAGAAACCATGTTTGTACTACATAACATTTGATATATTATTTTCTTACTTTACTCTTGTCTTTTTTTAGACAATCGGCGATTGAAAAAAAGCGGCACTCCTATACTAGAATATCAATTTGGCCACCTCACTGAATGCGCCGTAGAACCGCCCTAAATGAGTGTGTTTGCGAAGTTTAGTTATCGCTTTCACGCAAATGTCGAAGCAATAATTTCAAAGTAAAGGAGCACAGATTATACTTCTCACTCATATGTTGCATATAGTTTTTATTGATGATTGACGAAAATATTTTAACACCCGAATGAGCCACAAGCAGACTGCGCATGACCATTTCTTAATAGTTCGTTTTTTCTTTCCCATCTTTAGGGCAGAGTGATGGATTTAATACGAACCCACTTATGGTCAATTTTCTATTGATAAAAGGAAATATCCGATAAGTTCCGAATATCCCCAAGCTGCGAAAAGCTGCGTGACTTTCTAGATTGTATCTCGTAGAGTGGCATCTGAATAAAGAAGGGAGGAAGAAGAGGAGTAAGAGAGGCAGGGAGGGAGATAGAAAGGGAAAGAGTGAGGGATGGTGAAAGAGGAAGAGGGGAGAAGAACGAGGGATGGATTGAAGGAGGGAGGGAGAGAGAAGGGAGAGAGAAGGAGGAAGAGAGAAGGAGGAAGAGAGAAAGAGGAAGAGAGAAGGAGGAAGAGAGAAGGAGGAAGAGAGAAGGAGGAAGAGAGAAGGAGGGAGAGAGAAGGAGGGAGAGAGAAGGAGGAAGAGAGAAGGAGGAAGAGAGAAGGAGGAAGAGAGAAGGAAGGAGAGAGAGAAGGAGGGAGAGAGAGAGAAGGAGGGAGAGAGAGAGAAGGAGGGAGAGAGAGGAGGGAGAGAGAGAGAAGGTGGGAGAGAGAGAAGGGGGAAGAGAGAGAAGGGGGAAGAGAGAGAAGGGGGAAGAGAGAGAGAAGGGGGAAGAGAGAGAGAAGGGGGAAGAGAGAGAAGGAAAAAAAGAGAGAGGGAAGGAAAGAAAGTGAGAGGGAAGGAAAGAAAGAGAGAGGGAAGGAAAGAAAGAGAGAGGGAAGGAAAGAAAGAGAGAGGGAAGGAAAGAAAGAGAGAGGGAAGGAAAGAAAGAGAGGGAAGGCGGGAGAGAGAGCAAGAAGGAGGGAGAGAGAAAACACCGTATTCACGTAAGCCTGCATAAACTTGGCAAGGACACTCTTAATATTCCATCGAAAGAACATTCGCAAATGCAGACCGAGCCTCTGGTACTTAACACGAAGTAACGAAAAACAGCTTCCTCTTCGCTCCTCTCGAAGCGCCACCGTCGACTCGCCGTGCGCACGGTGCGCGTGGATGCCCTTCGAGACGGAGGCGAAGGCGGAGGCGGCGGCGGTGGAGGCTGTCGCCTCCGCTTCCCCAATTAGCAGCTGCGATGTGGGTGAAAGAAGCTCGGAGGATCGGAGCCTTGAAAGCGCGAGCTCGCGGCCGAGCAAATTGGGTTATTGCCCGAGGAGATGTAGGAGGCGGCGCTGTATCCCGTGCGAGGGCGCCCATCGGCGAGGCGGGTGGCTGAAAGAACCGGACGCGCGTCGTCGTAAGACGCGCCGGCGCGGACGAGGAGTGGTGGGGGGATTGGGAAAATAAAATAAAATAAAATTCAGATATACAAGAAGCAATCAGACAATATTATAGACGAAGATAGGGATGGGGAAATGACGTTAGTGTGTTCGTGTATGGAGTGGTATGTATGTGTTCGTGTTGCTTATTAATTTGTGTGTAGTGGAGGGGGGATCGGGGAAAGAGAAAAAAATGAAATTCGGATACACAAGAAGCAATCAGACAATATTATAGACGAAAGTGGAGGAAGGGAATGATGAGTGACGTTAGTGTGTTCGTGTATGGAGTGGTATGTATGTGTTCGTATTGCTTATTAATTTGTGTGTAGTGGAGGGGGATAGGGGAAAGAGAGAAAAATGAAATTCAGATATACAAGAAGCAATCAGACAATATTATAGACGAAGATAGGGATAGGGAAATGACGTTAGTGTGTTCGTGTATGGAGTGGTATGTATGTGTTCGTGTTGCTTATTAATTTGTGTGTAGTGGAGGGGGATAGGGGAAAGAGAGAAAAATGAAATTCAGATATACAAGAAGCAATCAGACAATATTATAGACGAAGATAGGGAATGATGAATGCCGTTAGTGTGTGTTCGTGTATGGTGTGGTAGGTATGGGTTCGTGTTGCTTATTAATTTGTGTGTAGTGTGTGTGAGGGAGAGAGTGAGCGAGTGAAAGAGAGGGGAAGGGAAGAGAAAGCGGAGAATGAGGGGGTATTTGTAATGAAAGAAAGGCATGGATATTTATATTCGCAAGAAGCAGTGATGCAGTATGAAAGACGATAATCTCGACGATGGTGAAATTAGAAGAGAAACTCCACGTAATAGGATGCATCTTATTCCAGCATTGTTTGATCTGTGAGAAACGATTTACCATAATTTAAAAATGCTTTAATAAAAATAATTTAAAAATAAAGAATTCAATAGTTGAGGAATTTGAAAATAAGTAATCTTCTCTTCATATCATTTAACATAATGTGAGTGCAAATAAAATTTCATCTTTCAAAACGAACAACTCTTTTCATTTTTGTTGTTAAGACACATAATAAAATATATTTGTACAGATAAAGTTTATAAAATTGATTTAATTGCCGTAGGTTTCGGACATGAGCACTCATACCGCTATTATAATGCAATACTTTATAATACTAAACTTCATTGAATGTGGCCAGTCATACCACTATTATATTAAGCAACTATTTTATAATACTAAGCATTATTGCATGTGCACATATTTTGAAAACAAGCGACGCGGGAAAAGTGCTCTCAAATTTGTACGAATGCAATAAAGTAATATTATAAATGCGTTGCGAACGTTATTTTTTATTTTATAATATACCGCTACCACCCGACGATTCTCTCGCTGCAATTGGCTGAGTGTGTGATAACACATTTATTCGTGATCTGGGCTGTCCGGGTGTCAGATGATATTTATTCGTGTCATAAACGGCAAATAACATGTGTCCATAGATGTAATTTCATGAATGATTTATTTTAACAAAAAAGGTCGTTTATAATACTGTGAAAAATACTTAATATCTTCGTAATATCATATAAAATAGAACAGTGGTAAAAATTAACCAAACAAAATGACAATTCGCAGTTCTTTGCACCATCTGAAACCATTATGATGAAGTCAGAATCAGTATCACAGTTATTTGTTTCTTACCGCTTTATCTCAGATATTGAATAGGTATCTTCCTCCCACCCCGTCCCACATATCTTGCCCGTACTCCTTCCTGCTCATTCCATACCTCTCCTATTCCTTCTACCTTTCGTAGCAGCATTTTAGTTATTTCGGATGAAGCCAACTATGATGTATTGGAAGAATGAGACTTAGAACCCAAATATCTAACCATTTTCGTTCCTTGTGTAACAAAATTCCCGTTTCGCAGTTCTTTATGGAACTTTCTCGCTAGTTTAAGGAAAAAAGAAAAACCGATATACCTCAACCTTTTATTTTTTTTTACAAATTTGAAAACAGAAAATCAACATTCAATGTTTGCTTTAGAAATATCAGAAATGGTCGTTGTTTTTTAAATTTTGCGTGTCTTGATTCACTCCTATTGCTTTGTATCAATGTGAAACTTGAAAGTAATGCATTGTGATATTGCCACATATTTATTGATTGGTAAGAAGTCAGTAAATGCGACTTAGATTTCATAATGAAAGGAAATTCATTTTCTAAATTCACACTTTTTTCATAATTTTAGTAACCGCTTTATATACCACCTTTGCAGTAACAAAATAAGCAATATGAGAGGTTTAAACATATTTAATTTTTATCTAAAACGCTTTCAACGAGTTCATTTATCCTATTTCATCTTCTTTCAATAATGTATTGCACATATAAAGTAGTGATGCTACAGACTGAACCAAACTTTCTCGTACTTATTCGATTCCTAATGTATTTGTTCTAAGATAGCTTTTTAGTTTTACCCCATCTTCTTACCAGCTGTCATCTAACGCCGCGCAATTTTATTTTTTCAAAATAATATCAATTTTTCGGCCCTCTAATGAAAGAACTTACAAATGGAAGGCAAAGACTTTCTCGCACTAGTTAGTTTTATAATTCCTTTGTTCCGAGTTAGCTTTTTGGTTTGGTCTCACCCTTTTCCCAGCTGCCATCTATCGCAGCCCACAGGACATTTTTTCATATTTTCTCAATATTTAGGTCCCTTATGTTAAATCTGATATACTGAACTAATATGGTAGACTTAAAGAATATTATAAAAGAGTAAAATGCCGTTCTTTGAAAACGTTTGAAGCCTTTTTTTAGATTTTTTTATTTTTATATTTTTTATTGTAATATTGTACAAATTTCAAGCAATATTGAGTAAAATCTATTAAAATGTTTAATAGAATATTAATGACCTTATGAAAGAACTAATAATTGAGAACAAATTTCATTTGAAGTAAAAATATTTATTTTCAATTTTGCAGTGGTAAGAAGACGCCAAAAAATTTCAAACTTATGCAATCTTGGAATGTTAAGAGCTAACAGTGAAATTCGGAACTATCTCACCTAAAGTGTATTTCACTTTGTGAAAAAAATGGGATCTCTTATGAGAATGACCATTTCAGGAATTTGAAATATAGCCTTCTTGCAGAGGTATGAAAACAGTATGAAAACATAAGACTGGAAATATAATTTAGATAATAAGTGAGTAAAAAATCAAAAGTATTATTCAAGAAAATTAAAATTGTTCCGTAATTTTTATTTAAATAAACATCACAACTTGTAGATACTTTTTAGTGCAAATACCTATTAGAAAAATCTCTATCTCAATCAAAATCACATGAAAGGAATAATACGCAAAGTCATTTTCATTAAGACATGCCACCCGAATATATTTTATTTAGCAACTACAACAATATTTTTTACATAAAATCTCAGAGAAACATAGAGCAAGCGGAAACTTTCATGTCTTGACTTGGCAATACATTTTAAAAGACTAAAATCAACAATATTTAAGAAATAGTGTAAGTTTGTAATTATTGTACGTTCAAAATTATATTATGGTAATCTTATTATGTTTTGTGTTATTTTAAAGCACATTAATTAATCAAGTCTGTAATACAGTGCGAGGTATTTGATGCAAACAATCACAATAAAAGTATATATCATTAATATTTTAAATCAACCAAATAAAAGCCGGATTTTTTATCATTCCTTAATACGTCAATGCAGATTATTACAGATGTACTGTTTTGTGGAATGTCATTTCATCAATTACATGATTAATATTTATTACAAAACATCCATTCACGGTTGATAATAAATTGTCACACATGACATTAACTGGTATTAAAAATTCTTTACAATTCACCGTAAAATTTATGAGCCAAAAGTTCAGAAGAAAAGGGTATAACATAAAACATTGCCACTAAATTATAATTGTTGAAGTTTCTCTTTCTGTTTCAAATATTAACTATAATTTCTGCACATATGTTAATAGAATACAAGTAATTAGATTCTGAAAATAAGTATTCCTACATTTATTTACGTTATTTTATTGTCAATAAAAGTGTATAATAGTGAATGTGCCTCTTTACTGTTCTTCCTGGTAATTCTACCTCACGCCTGGTCTTCACGTCTGCGAAGTCTACTAGTGTTTGGCAGCAGACACGCAAACCATGCGAACACTTCAGTTTACCAATGAAAATAAAGGTGGTCGTAGGGAGTTAGCGACAAGAAACGGAGGGGGTTCTGTATGTTTTTTGTAATGGTGGTGATCATAGTGGTCGTGATGGTAAAGGTAGTAGACGTGGTAGACGTGGTCGTGCTGGTCGTGCTGGACGTGTTGGTGGTGTTCGTAGTGGTCATGGTAGTCCTGGTGGTCGTGGTGGTCCTAGGAGTCGTGGTAATAGTGGTGGTCGTGATAGCAGTGGTACAAGTGGTAGTGGGGGTCGTGATGGTAGTGGTGGTCATGCAGTAATGGTGGCCGTGGTATTCGTGAAAGTCGAGGTGGTCGTGGTAGTCATGGTGGTGCTGGTGATAGTGGTGGTCCGAATAGTCGTGGTGATAGTTGTGGTCGTGGAGTCATGGGGGTTGTGGTGGTGCTGGTGCTAGTGACGGCGGTGGGGCATAGTGTTGTGTGTGGTAAGGGCGGTGATGTGTAGAGTGTACTACGTAGATTGTAGTGTCTGTAACTGTGTGAAAGAGGATTTATTTTTTCAAAACTCAGAAACTGGACAACATAATGAAAGATAAGTCTTTTCTGTGTATAACGCATCTAGACACGTAGTTTAAGTGTTTATTTTAATTGAAGAAGTTCACGTTGACCTACAGTTATCGGATGTGATTGGTCAAGGCAACAACAACTGTTGTCTCTACTGCAACTCCTACCGGGAGATTGTGTGTCCGAGTTCCAACAGTGGTGAATTTTACATTAGCTGATAATATCTATAAATGCATAGCACGTGTATCGCAGGGTAGTTCCCTAACAAACAGGCAACGGGTCGCGTGTGACCTGTTCTTCCTCGTCATTGTCTCTTCCTCTACACACCCTGACATGCACAAGACCACGATACATGCCGAGATCTCAGTCGGACGCTTTGCGGACAGTTGGTGACAGATCTCGTTTCCAGCCGGGTATGAACACCGCCCTCTTCCCAGTATATAAAATGAATAACACGTAAGGGACTGGAGACCCCAGCAGTTGACTCGCACGGAAATACCAATCAATTAATCAACCAAACCAATCACGGACCTACATTGACCCTTCTTCATCTCTAAATTTTTAGTTGCCAAAAAACCTCCTTTCTTAATTTTGCCTATTTGATGAATACTGATTTTATTCCCAATGAGAATGTCACACAGTCTATCTGAAAATAAATAACATTCTGTGGTTTTGACGTGTTGTTTTACTTGCTGTCAGCTTAAAGAGGTATGTGAAATATGTTTGAAATTTCCCATCAACATCCAACTTGAATTATGTCAACTTTTTCCCCGTTTCGGTTATCACAGGTCTCTGAATAGTGCTAGACGAGGCACGAGGTAAAAAAATGATTCCAGTTAGAAGTGTAGGGGTATGAACGCTTCATTTTTTTAAATAGGATCTCCAAAGTGAACCATTTGCCCTACAAGAGGTCAACTTTTTCGTATTACATGCACCTGGCTCGTAATATTACAGCACTAGTTCATCAGGCAAAAGTAGTTTTCAAACAGCAAAGATTTGACAGAGCCGGGGCGCAAACCTACGTATTCAGATTACGCAGGCTAAAACTTAAATCTCTGAGCTCACATCTCTCATACCAAAATCGAAGTTCTAGTGTATGCGGGTTGAAATCGTATTGATGAGGGTTAAGATATCTAGGTCCGTGAATCCCTGTACTTACATGATTTAGTGAAAAATAATTATTATACATATTCTTGAAATTTAAGCATAAAGTATAATCCCAACGGGATTCGACTACGCCTTTAACCCGTGTCATCATGAATTTCACCATAGTTTTGCCTAACATTTTCACAACATCTTCACATCACTCATTTGTTCACTGCAAGAAGTAATAGAAATCTTCAGAAATTAAATACCTTCATAATAAAAAGAATTAATTATGTATTTTGGCACTATTGTAAAAATATAATTGACAATGCGTTTCATGGTTGTATGTAAGATAGCAATACTCTATATTAAAAAAATCATGCGCACTCCGTCTAGAAAGTAAATACATTTAATAACTGTTTTCATAAACTCTTTTTTAAACACATTCGAAAAATATAAGTATTTTTTTTATTTTAAAATAAATACAAGAATAATGCATTTTGATACAAATGCAAGAAGCTTGCTTGCATGAAGTTTACCTACTATTAAAAATAATAAATGTAGATTGCTCGGCCGGAATAGAGCCAAATATTCTAAGCCATGGAAAATATTTACAGAATGTGATTTATCTTTCTGTAAGTAAAATCCTTCACAAACATGGCATGAACATCCAAATTCAATAATGGCACTGAATCAGAGTTAGCTAATTTTTACCACATGTTTTATTTAAATTAATATTTGCTCGGTAATATAAAGTATACGTCGAATGCAAATGCTGTGCATTAACGCTGAATTCCTATTGACCAGGAGAAAGTAAAATTCAATACATTTGGCAGCCTTGAAGGAGGTTGCGATGGGCGCGAAAAACGCGTTTTTCGGGCAGTTCCCGTGGACTGATTAGACAATTCGTGCAAAGGTTGGGAAATGGTGCTGGATAGCTTTAACAGGGAAAATATATTGCGCAACGGCAGTGCTGGGGAAGACTGGGCGAATTAGCACCTTCTAAAACAACAGAACACTCCAGACTTTATCATTCTTGCTATTAGTAAATGAACGAACGCATTTGAAGTATCTGATTCGTGTATTATTTGAATTATATTAAAGGTTTATTATAATTATGTGTGTTGTTATAATATTTATTATGTATGTATTATGACATCTGACTCATATTTTATATTCAAACAAATATTAAAAAGCGACAACATCTTTGTAAACTGAGAGCGTAGGCTTCCGACGCTGGAGTCACTAGATACTTAGCTGTCCGGGAGACGGCGCGTCCTAGGTTCCAACTTTTCGCCGCCATTCTGCGACTTTACTCAAGGCGAAATGCCCATATATCTAAACTACTTTGTCCAGCGCAAAAATACAAAGTGTCTTATGGTCGCTAGGCGTAATGTCTCTGCACACGTTTCGACACGTAGCTTACTCCTAAGCAAACCTCGACTAATCACCTGATGACAGCGAGGTTACAAAAGTGGGCGCTTGAGGTGCTCGCCCCTTTCTCTTTGCGTTTGACCACACGAGTTGAGGAGCGTTCGGCCGCCGTCTTCATGCAACTCCTTGAGGCTACGCTATTGCATGCGTGAGTGCATTGACTAAATCTGTGGGTGATTATTTCCCCTAACTGGTATCCCGGCACAACCAAGACATTATTAAACCTGTTTAGGCACCAAACCGCAACTTTCCTGTTAAACGTACGTTAATCTCCGATGGTGCCAGCACAAAGTCAAAGAGTAAGTAGATATTTTTGTTCAATGTCACTATTAAACCACTTCTTTCTTCTGAATGTCTCTTTATTAATTCAATAAAAAGAGTTCCTTTATATTATAGACATTCAATTTTATTTATTCCGTAATTGTAGCTATTAAGTTACATTGGTGACGTGACATTTCGGCTACTCCTGTTAGCCAGCATCAAAGATCTGTTTAGTCAGACATCTGATCTGATAATGGCTCATAGAAGTAGCCGACCCGTCACCTCACTAATTAAACTTAACAACCACAATTAGAGAATTAATAAAACTGAATGTAACATAAAATAACTACTTCTATTGAAATAAGTTTTGCATAAATTCAATGCTATCTCAAATACATACACGCTCATATATCATTAATTGTTAACATTTCACGCACAAAGATTCTGAAAACTTTTTTATCCGAATTTAGGTATGGAAGCCTTTTCACGGTTTCCAAATGTCAGAAGTATTTTACGTCATACAAAACTTTTAAAACTTTCAAAACTTTTATTAAATATATTCTAAGGTATTTTGCTAATAATCAATTGTTTATACAAAATCAGTTTATATTGTACCTCATACTAACATTTCTTTTAAAATCCCGAATAAAATGATCTTTTGAAGCTTAACCGCGGTGGGACGGCGCATGACACAACTGCAAGTGATGCTCAGCAAACCGCCATGCATCCTAAATACGAGGTCGATAGTTAAGTGCAGCGTCACGGCGCCAGGTGGCCTCGTTTCACGTGAAGGTTATGAATGACGCTACTTAGCCCAAGATGCTGTACGTCGCGTGACCTGTAAACCGTTTTTGAAATATTTTTGTTCGAGTTGATCTTCTGTAAGAAAAACGTTTTATACGTGATTTTAAGTTACATGTTCGTTTCTATTAAACGCAGAGCTATTATAATTTATTTTAAAGTAACGACGCTTATTGTCACATACTTGTTACGAATTCTTGTTAATGAGATACCCAAGTTAATCTAGTGCTAGTCTACAGCGTGTGGAAGTGATTAGCACTTGTGGAGGGGGAGCATGAGCAATTTTTTGTCACGTCGAGAACATTCTGATCACATGGGGGAACACGTGTGCATACAGACGAAGCAGATGGTGCATGTGACTGCGGTTACTATCAACAAGAACCATTTACCATGTCGTCATCATCGCATAACTATCAGATTGTAGCGTACCAAATATATGCAATATTCCATTGTCCCTAAATCAAAGGGAAACGAGGTCAATATATGTAGTTTAGGGTTAGTAGATAATCTTCTGGCAAGAGTACACCGCAGATGTATTTTACTTTCCTGTATACATATGTGTGTAAGGAGTAATGCTCGTATACGTAGTATAGAGAACGTTATATACTGCTGCGGAAAATCGATTTAGAGATTTCAATGTAAGTACACGTTTCGGGTTCCGCTGATAATGAAGAGTATGCTTTTTTCGAAACATCCATCTGTCCGTCCGCCTCACTGTCAGTGTGTGATCACCACTAGCGTCTAAACCATACGTACGATTATTTCTAAAATGGATATTCCCTGGTCGTGATCGATCTGGTTTCACTCGAGGCGCCGCGATTTTGAAAAACTTCCTTTAAAATTTGGTGGTACTTTACATAAAGTGCAACTTTATGTAAGTACCACCCGGATATTTTCGAAAATTTCTCAAAACAACTCCAAAGTTTTTCTTTAAATTTCTTGTAAGAATAAAGTACACTTATAAAGGTGGTATTTGCTCGAATTTCACGGTTAACTTTGGAACAATTGAATTTTTCCGCATTTTCCCTTAACTACACAGTTGAAGATAGAAATTTTTCCTTCAAATAAAGCTTGTTCTTTATATTTCATTTTCTTAATAATGTTATATACAGTTTTTGAATATTTTAGAATTTTTTTCACAAGGATTCCTACATGTAAAAATACTTTCAAAAGCCCTATAATCGTGTTACGTGACCTCTACAACATACTCTTTGTCCTACAGAAGGAACAGTATGTGTGCAATGTTGGAACAAACTGTGTTCTGAAATATTTTGCTAGTGCCAACTTACCTGAATGCCTGTACTTAAGAACCCTGCAAGTGGGATTGGGTGGTACATTTTTACTTGTTAAATTTTAAAAACTCTAATATTTCAACAAGACAAATAAACGTTGTTTGCATTTAAACTTGTCAAAACTAATACATAAATCTGTAAAAAAGATTAAAAACGCAAATTCATCCCGGTATCTTTTGTGCCTTGTTATACATGTAGAATTTATAAACTCGCGTGTCGTTTCGAGGGAACAAGTGACGGTCACCTATCGACCAGCACAGATTGCAAGCCGTCTGCAACAATGCAGAAACGTGGTGGAGGGGGCAACTTCTTTCTTTGGCGCAAGGAAAACACCGGATATAAGACGAACTTCATCGGCTTCCAGTACGATTTCCCCTACCGGACCAGCTCGATAGCCGCTGCTTTTTTGTACGCACATTGAGTCTCTTTCAAACTTGTGTAAAATGGCTTTCAAATTCGTTTAATTAGTAGTTGGAGGACTTTTCAGCTTCTTTGCCAAAAACTAAAATTGTACGAGGCAAAAATTATTCTGCATTAAAGTTTTTGAATGTAATACAAACTTTCAGAAGGTACACATCTTAACCGAGAAGAAAAAATGGAACTCGTGTCAGAAATGTAGGGCATACTACATCAATTGAAAGTAGTTTAGTACGAAATGTAAATGCTTCTGCATCTAATTATTCTAAAAATGTTGAGTGGTCGTAAATTATAATCATTAGTGTGAAATAACATTCACTTGCATACTACATACTACCTTATACAATACCAAAGTTGTTCAATAATAATTATTGAATGTTTGTTATAATACTGTTTTTAAATAATTACATTTGATTTCCGTTTCTGAAATTCATTTCTTTTAACAAACGTGGTCGTCGAGGCGAGTAATGTGTGGTAGAGAAATTTAATTACATCATTTTATCTTTGAAGAACTCATTGTAATGCCGAAAATGACAACACTCAATCAAATATAGTAGTATGAGGATCGAGTATTTTTTATATGAGTTCAGTAAGAGTTATAGGAATGTAAAATATTTTGCAATGATCAAATAAAGAAATTGAATAAAAATAATTAGAAATAATCAACAAACACTCAGTTCTGATAAACATATGATAGTATATGCTTCATAATTGTTTCATGATACTGGATAATTACAAGACCGAGATATATAACAAAAATGGTGAAATGAAGGCAAATGCTCTGATAATTTTGTTTTAATATGTTAACTCATCCCAAATCCACAATTACTTTCGTATTATGAATTTCATACATATTTATTTCTTAACTCACGATCTTATAATAGAATTGGTGGGGCTACTTCGGGACATAACTTCTCGCATTATTTCTAAAACAGAAACTTTCGAAAATTAAACCCGCACCATTATTTTAAGTGTTTTTTGAGAAAATATGTTTTTATAAATTGCATAACTTTGAGCCCAAATATGCAAAAATTATTCGTTTTTCAAAAAGTGATTAAGAAGTGTTTTCTTACTGCCTTTGTCTATGGTCAAAACTTATATCTTCATTTTTGTAGTTTTATACAGTTAACTTTTTGCCATTTTGAAAACAAAGAGTTTGCTGAATAAGAGATTGGTACCATATTCATTGCAGCCCCTTTAAACTTACGATGAGAAATTTAAAGAAAAAATTTATAGTCGATTTTGAAAAAAAATATTAAAAATAATTTAATTACCTTACATTTTCCGCAAAATTACGTGAAATATATTCATATTTTTGAAAAAACGGTTCATAACTTTATTTCAATAGTTGTCTGGAAAAAACAGATGTCTTTAAGAAAAAATCTCTATTTTCAATGTTACTGTTTTAGGAAGATGCCCCCAAAAAAGCTTACTTTTGCAATTTTCGAAAAATCAAGAATATCAACTAATATGAAATCTGCATCATTCTCTTAAGCGGCCATTGCGGGACACAGAAAAAAACCGTTGGAGTATACCAGATCCATGGTACTGTAACAAGGAAACTTGTTACAGTATCATGGATCTGGTATACTCCAACGGTTTTTTTTTTGTGTGTTCGCATGGTCAAAGTGTAATAAAGCAATTGGTACGATTATTAAAAATTCTTTTGAAGTAAGTAACGTACCTTCAAAAATAAAACTATTTATTTGACACTCCCAAATCCTGGAATGAATTGAAATCGATCCGGGAATATCAATTTTGGAGAAAATCGGCTGAAGGTTCAGGCGCTAGCGTTGACCACAGCCGGATGAAGGGATAGAGACACAGACGGACAGACAGACGTTTTGCCGTCAATTGATTATTTCTGTATTAAGGATTCACATAACATGGGTTCTAGCTCACGTGTTAGAGGAAGTAATTTAATATAAACAGCAACCGGATTTATCCAATAAGAGATTTTATGCGAAAAACACGCCGTTTCCAAGTGCATGATTAAATAATTTTCCAAGTAAGAACGAGTAAGTAAAATGAGATATCGTCATATTTTTATTGAGAATGCATTTACATTATTATATATTAATACAAACTTGTAAGAAAATGAGTTACACAAGAACATGTAAAACCAGTTATGAAATTATGCTTAGATATGTCGTAATTTTATGAGCTCGTATCTGACATTGCCCATTAGTTCGGCGTCGGTGTTCCCTTCTTTGTCAGCTGTAAATCGGAGTCAAACAGCAGCTCCACGACCTCCTGAGTAAAGAAGGGCGCTGACCGAGTCAGAGGCACAGGCATAGGCGGCGGAGGCAATGGCGGAGGCAGGGGCGGAGGCAGGGACGGAGGCAGGGGCGGAGGCAGGGGCGGAGGCAGGGGCGGAGGCAGGGGCGGAGGCAGGGGCGGAGACAGGGGCGGAGGCAGGGGCGGAGGCAGGGGCGGAGGCAGGGGCGGAGGCAGGGGCGGAGGCAGGGGCGGAGGCAGGGGCGGAGGCAGGGGCGGAGGCAGGGGCGGAGGCAGGGGCGGAGGCAGGGGCGGAGGCAGGGGCGGAGGCAGGGGCGGAGGCAGGGGCGGAGGCAGGGGCGGAGGCAGGGGCGGAGGCTGGGGCGGAGGCGGATGAAGAAAACGCGTGGGCGACCGCTCATCAGGCGCAATTTAGGGGCAGCAGAACTCCCTGTGCGGGGGGGGGGGCTCGTGACGTGCATCGCCGATGCCCTTACGCCGATGCCGATCCCCGCGCGCATCCCACTGCCCCAGAGACCCCCCCCCCAAAGCTCCTCCCCAAGCCCATCGCCCCATCCAGTGTCGCGTATCCTCTCCTCTCAACCTCACCTCGCCCAACTCATCCAACGCCATCTCATCCTATCTTATCCAATCCTATACCACGTCTTCACTTCCAGTCCCATCGCTTCCCATTCCAGCCAATTCCATCCCACACACGCTCTCATTCTCAACTTCTCATCCCCACCCAGATCTGCCCAGCTGTTCTCGTGTCTAGAACCGCCCAGGCTCTCCCAGCCTCTCCGGTTCTGTCCAGTCTATCCATTCCCGCATACACATCCATTCCATCCTCTCCCCATCCTATACACCTTTGTGACCCTACCCGTCTCCGACTTTCCCACCTTGTTCCGTGCCATACTCGCCAGAACTATCAGAAACTCTCTTTTAAATCCCGGCTTATCCCATAACATCCTCACCCTTCCCATCCACCCCTTTATATTCTGGCCCTGCCCATCTCATTCCCTGCAATCCAAACCCAATGGCGCTCATCCTATCCCATTTCTTCTGACATCAGCGTGATTCCAAACCCATTCGCGCCCATTTAGCACGTATATCCAATTCCATTCGATACCATCCTAGTCTTTCCCTGCCCAGCCACCCGTCCTCCCTGGCCTGCCGGACCTCGTTCTGACCGTTCCGTTTCACCAGGTCACTCCCTGTTCTGCTCAGCTCCGCTCAATATCTTTCCTCTGCACCTCGCGTCCATTGCTCCTTCGCTATCTTGCAGATATACAACCCTGCTAGGCTTCCTTTCAGCTCTGTTATGCCTCCGTTCTCACTCTCCCCCTTCGCTCTCCTTGGCCTCATCGCTTTGCCCTATTCACATAACTGATCTCGTTGTCATACTCCCTCTGCTGAAACCGACACCCACCTACCCACATTACTAGAATACACACACCGATACGTGTTATTCCGTTTTGTTCTTTCACGTTTTGTTCTTTCATTCTATCTTCGTTACTACGTTTTATTCAAATTCATCTCACATCCACCTCAAACAATTTTTTTAGTTCTACATCGTTCTCTTATTTCTTTACATCATTTTTCGTCATCTCTTCCACCCTTCCCCTTTACTGATTTCAGTCTTGCTCTTTCTCAATGTCACCAATACCATCTTCTCGCACACTACAGCCACTTGACTACCTAAATTCTTCCTCGGTCTATTGTTCACCGCAGCCTCTCCAATATTTCGCTCTAGTCCATTGCGTTCCCTCTTCTTCCGTCTTCAGCGTATCTCCTCCACCAGCGGCCACCGCCATCCTCCACCGCCACACCGCCGCCATCCTCCACCGCCGTTGTCTCTCCCGCCTCCGCCACCACCGCTGCCACCGCCACTGCTACCGCCACGGCCGTCACCATCACCTCCGCCACCGCCGTCGCCGTCGCCGTCGCCGTCGCCGTCGCCGTCGCCGTCGCCGTCGCCGTCGCCGTCGCCGTCGCCGTCGCCGTCGCCATCGCCATCGCCATCGCCTCCGCCTCCGCCTCCACCTTCGTCTCCACCACCATCTCCGTCACCATCTCCCCCATCTCTCCCACCATCTCCGCCACCGCCTCCTTTTCCTCTCCGTTACCGTCATCGTTACCGCCTCCGCGGCCACCACCGTCGACCGCTCCGCGCACGCGCGACGCCGAATAAGTAACGGCCCGGCAAAACATCTGAGCGGGGATTCGCGTGGCCCGGGTCTCCTAATGACCTCGCGCGCGCTCCGTGTTTCGCGTTTCTTCGGGGGCGGCGCGGCCGGCGTGGCCGGCCCGGCAGCGCTACGGGGCGGCGCTTCGCGGCAAGAAATGGGCCTCGGAGATAAATCTCGGTCGGGGAGGCCCCGGCGGGGGGTTCTTCGCCAGGTCACTCTTACTCACGGCGCCGCCGCGCCGTGCGCGGGTTTGTGATTTGGTCGCCGTCGCTGGAACACGCTTGTTGCGCACATTAGCACCGTAATGAATACAAGAGGGCGTAGTGTACTCTTCTTGTGGGATTTTTATTCTCAATCGCGCAGTGCATTTTACTGAGCAGTTTTAACTCTTAAGTGGTACTATACGATTCTCGGTCTACTGGTCTACTAGGGTATTCTTTTGTCGTATTAGCTAAACTACTAGTAGAATCAACTTGAACCCAGAATTATGAGTTATTAGATTGTTTTCGATGGAACGATGTTGAAAAATTTTTGTGCCTCTGTTTCGTTTCGAGGTCTGTTCGCCTTAGAAACTAATGCTAACGTTGTGTTTAGGGCACTACTGCAAAATTTAAATTAGTATACATTACACAGTTAAAATTATCAGATTGCAATGTGTACTGTGTGTACATAATGCTATTAGAATGTGTTTTGCGTATGTTTCTCAAGAAATTCGTATCTTATTCAAAGTAATTTTCTGAAAATGTACTATTATCATCGTGGTTTTGTTTCTGTGTCACTTAAATTGTTTTTCTTTAACTGCAATTTATTATTATGTTTATCTATTAAAAAAATAGAAAATATTTTTGTTAATACAATTTATAATTAATAATTAATGCAATTAATAATTAATACAATTCCATATGTAAGACTCTCAGTCTCTTCAAAATATATATCGAAATAAAGGAAAAATAAAGATGTAAGAATTTTAGAGAGAAAGCTCTTAGCAACATAACTAACTTCTTGCTGAAAAAACCTTTGCTATAATCACCACGATGGTATCTTTTCCTTCCACAAATTTGCTTCTTCTCGACAAAACTTATTTTACTTATTACATTGTTACTATGTGACAAAGCGCATACACTAATAACACACGAGTACACTAATAACTAGAGGATTACTAACGCATGTAGTGATAACTACGGATTATCTCAATTTTCAACACAGTTATTAGAACTTGTTTGCCCCTTATTTTAATAAATTTAAAATAATAACTTCCAATAGTCTTTTGTTTACGGAAAAAGGAGCGGAGCGTTTGCAGTTATGTTTTGACCTCTTGATATCTTACAAATATTTTTACTGTCTCTACAAATTTGTTGTACTGTCTTAATTAGCAACATAACGACTATCTGGGCAAAAACGATTCTCCTCCTGGTTTTCTGCGTTATAATGTTCTTCACTTTCCATTTTCCTTTCTATTTCACAAGGCAGCTATCATAATATTTCTTATTGCTTCAACCGTTTCGTTTTCCCTTCCATTTCCGACGCAATATTTATCTCCATGCTTTGGGCGCCGGTCGCGGAAATGCTCTGTGTAGCTCTTTCTCGTCACGTACGTTTTTAGTGGTGTCGGATGTAGCAGAGGAGTTCTAGAGTTGGCCAGGAGAAGAGAAATACGAAGCAAAAAGCCGGAAAGATAAGAAATCTTCATTAAGCACAGCGATGTGACCGGTAATTGATGTGACATCTTAAAGCAGAAGGTCTGCTCCCGGCGACAGTGATAAGTAACGGGACACGTTCAGACATCTCAAAATGAAAATTGTGAAATACGTAGTGTTGTAAATCATAAAAGTGATATTTTGTCTTAAATGTACTTTTTAATGCGTAGCTCTTCAATCTCTGTAATTTTACGATTGGTAGTTCAATAGTCTTTTGTCTGTAAAGATATTATACGAGACGGACATAAATTTGTAATTTTTTTATTTTAATTTACTAATTTCAAGCAACATCATGATTCAAAATTTAGTTGCTAATATTTTCATTGTCAAACTTATCACCAAAATACTCTTTTAAAAATGTTAATTTAATAAAAATTATAATTTCCATTTTAAACACAAACAAACCTATTTATTTATTTATTTATTTAGTATGCTTTTCATTGTTCATTAGCCAATTGCGTATAAGCCATTTGTATATCAATGCGTAGGCAATTTGGTATGCTGCTTACAAATATATTCCAAATATCATGTGGAATATCGCATTCTCTCACGTGGCAACTGTATGAAACTTTATTTTCAATGAAGTATAATAGATTTGATCGATTTGCATCCAAATCAGAATCGATACTCTAGGGGTTCCAAAAATTGTTTGGTTCTCTAAATATACATAAAAGATAACCTAATTATTTCATTATTTTTGTTTTCTTAGAAAAAACAGTCCTGTATCAACTGAGCTAAGTTCTTTACAAAGTGTTCCGCAGAGTAGTTACAATAGAGACTGTCTTACGGTCATAGTCGGTTGATATATAGGAATTTCAACTTTATGAAGACTAAACATATTACAAAATAGTAACTATAGTTTCAGACATCACTGGTAAAAGACTTCAAAACATATGTAGAACAAACAGCGTTTTATTTTTTTGAAAAAACGACCTACAATTAAGAAATTGATCATACCTGTAAATAAAGAGATCAAGAACGAATTCGTTTATATGAGAATTTCAGTTTCATATAGAAGGGTTTTTTATTAAAGCTGGCATGGAAGTTTAAAAATATCGCACGAAATACACTTAATACATTCAATTAATAATTTGTTAGTTACTTACGACAATTTTGATGTGCTTTTATGTTAAAGCTATTATCATGTATTTTTCAATAGTACATTCACTCGGTTATGCTTTCTAGAGATGGAAAAAAATAGAGCCGTGGGCAGAGTCTTGAATGTAAATCAAAAGACCACTCTCCAAAAATGCCATAGAGAACAATACAGTACATGGTATAAGTAAATATAAATAAATTCTGTATGATGTACAGCTTGCAATGTTTGTTCAATTCAACGTCAAACCACTGCAACTGAGTTCGGTCAAAGTTCGAAGCAGCAGAAACCTCACTGGAGGCCTGCCACTTCCTGACACGCGGCGCTGCGCTGCTGGTGTGCCCGCACCAGCCACAAATTGGCTCGGGATGAAACAAATTAGCTCGGCAGTTGACGAACCCTGTGGCTGCAGTTTCGTCTTGTTGCACAATTACAACTCGTGCCCCAAATCGGGAACGAGCGTTCGGCGTTAAATCGACTTTAGGCAAAGGCCGGCTGAGCAGCAGGCAGAGTTTGGCGCAACACACACACAGCGCAGCGGTCAGCCGCCTTCATTTCCGTGCTGGTCGCCCACACACGGCAATTGTGCTCAAATTACGGCGCGTACGAAGAGGGACACGGCACCAGGGCGCTAGAGATCGCATCCGACACACAAAGATATAACAACAGCACATTATTTCTAGTATTATTTGTAAATTTTGCAATTTTCGGATATTCAGATAGTTATAAAAATGGAGCAGATCCGATTTTTGTTTAAGCTTACTTTGCACTATCCGCAAAAAATTAAAGAAAAATTTAGAGCCGTTTTAGAGAAAATATTGTTTTAAAAATCGAATTTCATACAATATTACGCGAAAACTACTCATATTTTCATAAACTTGTGCATGACCTTATCTAAATGCAAAGTGTTTGCAGAAGAGATATTAAGAAAAAACGTAACTTCAAAATTGTTGCAGAAAGACGCGGGAAAAATGTGTGGTTTTCGAAACTTCAGAGAATTTGTCGCAAACGGGACATGAACCATTTTTATAAGTGGTTTTGTTCTATTAGAAATAAAAATAACTTAAAAATGTTAGGCTCTTTTTGAGAATATTTTGAAAAGGTTGAGATATTAGGTAAAGTGCCCTAATGCTAAATACCCGTTTCAAATTTAATTGGGACCACGACATCAGCCAGATCGATCTAAGAATAATTATTTTGATGCTTATCTTCCCTTCAGTTTACCCACGTTGTTTGCTGAAACATATAAGAACGGACGATTTACCGTACATCAATTTTTCGGTATCAAAACCCCACAAAACGTGGATTCAGACTGCACCATCCACGTTAAAGAGGATGTTATTTACTATATATTGGAAGGAGATATTAACAATGTTTCGGCATCAGGAACCCACAAATCTGAGTTTTTCTATAAAAAATCTATTTTTAGCCCCAATTGCGGTACTTTCTCTATACCACGTATACAGTATGCGGAAAGTGAGAAGAACAATATCCAAAAACTAGGGCGAGACGAAGACCGAATGAGAGGGTGAAGCGTAGGAACTGAAGAGCATCGAGGGATAGAAGGCGATGAAGTAAATAAAACAGTTGTGCCGTAGACTATAATTTTACCTCTACCCGTGTTTTCTACTGGTAACCTACACGTAGTCTACATGACTATTCTTTCGTGTAAACTACGTAGGCAACGTAATCTGGGTAGACAATTAATTTTTCCGTATCATACAACCCCTAAAAGTTTATAATAATTAGTAATAGAAGATGCATGTTGCAATGTAATATTAGAAATTTTATTGTATTCAATATGTCAAATAAACTATGCCACTCCTGATGAAGAAATGACAACCTCCGTAAGCATCTCAACGAACCAGTCGGAACTTGTTTCAACTTGCACATCAAGCCACTCTGCATCCGACTCTTTCCCTTCATGTGCGGTGTTACCAACCTTACAGAAATATGGTGCAGATTTCTGAGTATGTTGCCAACCTCTTCGCCCCCCGCAAGAGAGACGGTCCCGATAAGAATTTCGCAGGGGAGGAAGGCAATTCCAGTTATGACTGTCACTCGACCCATCAATTATTTTGAAGCACAGAATGTTAACTTGAAATTTAAAAAAATATTTATTCATAATAGTCGAACTACTTTGGATGTGATTCAATCAATATGTAGTATTGCTTTGAATAAATTTTAAATAATAATTATGCCCAATTTATTAATAATTATTATAAATAAATTTTGGCTTTGGGGCAAAGCCTGGAACTCGTATATTTGCCTCTTCCTCACAATAAAGACAGATTACCGTTGCCCACATAGATTACCTTTGTCTATGCAATGTGCCTTGTATGTGCGTTGTTTACACCTACACTACGGTTCTTTGCGCGTAGACGCACATCACTGAAATAAAATTATTTCCGTTTTACACTATAGATTAAATTAACTTCCTTTCCTGCCTAATAGATCATTATTATAATCAAAAGCCCAGGAAATGACGATTTACTTCCTCTGCTAAAATCATGAAACTTACTCACCACGGGTTTGTAAACATATTATAGGAACCTCTCCGTTCTCTAATAAAAACCTCGCATCCGGCTATCAGGGACAAAAGAACCCTCCGTTACAATAAAACTATTGATTAGTAACAAACTGCTTGTTTCATCTAGAGAGATCAAAGCACGTACGGTATTACCCATGCATGAGACGGGTCATAATTGCATTGTGTTGAAAATGGATACTGCTTGGAATGAATTTCAAGTAGTATAGGATACAGATCATAGTCTATAAAAAAAAGAAAAAAAATAATAAGTATGAATAGATAATACCAACGCCACAAAGGATGAGCGTTGAGGCAACGCTTGACACTCGCGCTTGACACTCGCGCTTGACACTCGCGCTTGACACTCGCGCTTGACACTCGCGCTTGACACTCGCGCTTGACACTCGCGCTTGACACTCGCGCTTGACACTCGCGCTTGACACTCGCGCTTGACACTCGCGCTTGACACTCGCGCTTGACACTCGCGCTTGACACTCGCGCTTGACACTCGCGCTTGACACTCGCGCTTGACACTCGCGCTTGACACTCGCGCTTGACACTCACGCTTACTGGTGACCAAATTGTCGCATTTTCGATCCCACCAAGTGTCGAAAATATGAATTATGTGTTTAACATCTGTGTGTGTTTGTAGCGCCTTCTGGAATTGAATTCAACTACCTGCAGTTCCTATAAGTAGCTTACTCGGTGTCGCTGATTGCTTCCAGGCGAATGTCAGAGCAACATATTTGAATAAGGGCCAAGGACTGCGCGCAATTCTTTCTGCCCTATCCTGTCCCATTCTTCATCCCCAGGACTTAGTAATCCCTTCCTCTCCACTCCCTTCCTCTCCACTCCCTTCCTCTCCACTCCCTTCCTCTCCACTCCCTTCCTCTCCACTCCCTTCCTCTCCACTCCCTTCCTCTCCACTCCCTTCCTCTCCACTCCCTTCCTCTCCACTCCCTTCCTCTCCACTCCCTTCCTCTCCACTCCCTTCCTCTCCACTCCCTTCCTCTCCACTCCCTTCCTCTCCACTCCCTTCCTCTCCACTCCCTTACTCTCCACTCCCTTACTCTCCACTCCCTTACTCTCCACTCCCTTACTCTCCACTCCCTTACTCTCCACTCCCTTACTCTCCACTCCCTTCCTCTCCACTCCCTTCCTCTCCACTCCCTTCCTCTCCACTCCCTTCCACTCCACTCCCTTACTCTCCACTCCCTTCCTCTCCACTCCCTTCCTCTCCACTCCCTTCCTCTCCACTCCCTTCCTCTCCACTCCCTTACTCTCCACTCCCTTACTCTCCACTCCCTTACTCTCCAATCCCTTACTCTCCAATCCGGTCCTCTCGACTGGAAAAATCCCCAATGTAGGAAATACGCAGAAGCATAACTGTATCAAGGCGCATTTAATATGGTATGCCGATGCGCATCTCCCCTCTACAGATGGCCCAGCGCGTGACGTCACGTAGGGAGCAAACACAGTGAAGTAAACGGAGCGCAGCGTATATATTCCAATTTTACCGACATTAAACTTTGCAAGATAGCAACTGCGAACATCGCAATGCCACTGGTTAAGTCTCTTTCTTATTTAGAATTAAATATAGAATTCATACCTATATGAAATTGCTTTCCATTTCAAAGAGTAGCTGAAGATCTGCACATCCGTAGTCACTGGTCGTAAGAAAGGTGAAAGGTACAATATGTATCAAATTTGATTTTTACAGGAAAAATACATGCTCTGAAATACAGGATTGAACAAATCGATCAGAAAATAAAATTATTTCATTGCCGCCGCCAATTAGTTTATTTTAAGTCGATTTATGTACAAAAGAGTCCATTAAGTGATCCCTGAGCTACATTATTTTTGACGATCAGATTGTGTACCTCGTTTCTACTCAAAGGCCGGCTTTTTATCCATCCCTGATGTTTGTTGTAAACGTCTTAATTATAGAGAGGGCTGTAAGTTTACTAGTTTTTTGGCTATATTTCATTTGCCATACGTAATTGTTAACAGTTAAATCGATTTATCCATTCCTGTTCCATTCCTGTTTCCCTAAATGTCCATATTTCTTACTCTGTCTACCTACTCAGTCTGCCTGCATCTTGAACAAAAAATGTATATCTAAATTAGCTAATAATGGACCAATTTAGAAATTTAGGAGGCACACAAATAACTTACGTTTTTAGTACTTAATTCAGAATCTTTTACTCTTTCTTAGAATTTTTGCTTTGAATGTTTTTTAAAACAATTGAACATTCCATAGACATGAAAAACTATTTTCTTAAAAATGAAACTTCCAACTGAAATAAATCAAAATGTATACTGTATACCTTACAACTGTACGTCACGAGAACAAATCATGCAAAAACATTTCGCGAATCTTCACCTTTATGAAAGAGAAAATAAAACTAAAAATATACAGCTTTTTTGTCTTATCACCGTTAATAGAAATAGCAAGAACAAATATTACAACAACAATAATAATAAAATAATATTAAAATATTATTTAATAAAAATGGTATAATAATAATAATGATAATAATAATAGTAATGATAATAATAATAGTAATAATAATAATTATGATAATAGTGTTAATAATAATGATATTTTGAAATAATACACATCCCTCGACAAATGTATCAATTAGTAGTAGTGTTAGTGGCTATGGCCAACGTGAAGCTTCACAAGCTTCCATTATTATTGGTATGTAGGCTGATGCGATTGCACGAAAGACGATGGAGGTGAGCTACGTATCCACAGGGACCTCTTCTCGATCATTACAATGTATGCGTATGTATAGAATGTAATACTGGAGGGCATGAAGCCCCAAATCAATCAATATATCATCAATTGAAAAAGTAGAACGATTGGGGCAGTAACGAGATACCCCCAGCAGCTACTTCATGACTCCAATTATTCATAAAGGTTATCTCGATTGTGGTGAAAGTGCAGAGTATCTCTTTACTTCGATACTCATTTACATATTTTTGAACGTAAGGCAGTAACGACACGAGGCATTTTGACCAAAATCGAGGAATTAGCATTTATCACCAGCGGGAGGCTACCCGCGGTTGGCATGGCTTAATCTTGTTTCTGCTTGTAGCCCTTGAATTGATGAAATCTCTCCGCTCTCTGTGACGCACGAGTCCAACACTGAGGGTAATTCTCAATATACGATTTAAATTTCAAACTCCGAAAATAGGAAATAAATTCCATTATTTACCCCGGAGCAACGATGCGTCGAGTCAGGAGACGCTTCTGTAGGTTCATGGCTCTGACACTTCGGGGCGCAGGAGGCGCACAGTAATGGAGAAAAGAACTGCTCAAATACAGATTCCGGATCTATCTGCTGTCGGTGCAGTGGCACGCCTGTCACCGTACTATTCACTAGAACCCATCTATCGTTTCCCCTCATTCAGCAATGCGAGCTGCGCTTCGTCTCCCTTCCGCTTCACTATCTGAGGTCGACGACAAGCAGCGGGCCTCCTCGTTTGCCCGCAATATACGTTGACCCGGGTACCGGAATATGCACCGCCCGGCGGTTCGAGCGATTGAACAGGTTCGAGGATTGAGCGGTTCAATTGAGCAGTCCTGGTCTAGAGCTGGGCTACTCAAATGGGAGAAATGGGAGTCTTACTGATCGCAGTGGCCCGCTGCAGTGGCCCACGCCACTTCTATTTCATTAGACGTTTACCCTTCCTTTTACCTTCACCAGCAATGCGAGCAGCGCCTTCTCTCACTTCCTCTCTACTGCACTCAGGCTGATTCAACAAGCAGCGCGCCACACTCCCCGCAGATATAGTGTTTTGTATAAGAAAGGAGCGTTTGACAGCTAGTGCTGGAAACATAACTGAAGGTTCTATAGTCGTTTCCTTGGCTTTTTGTATTTCGTTGTTCATTGCAAGCAAAGTGATAAATAATACTTTATATATTTTCATTTACCTTCTCAGCCAAGTTTTGATAGCAAATTTCAGTTAAAAAAGCATCCCAAATGCGGCACTAAACTCAATGAAATTAATCTGGATTTAATCTGCATTCTTTTCACCTCCCTCTTTCTCCTTCCCTCTGCCTTTCTCCGACTCTCTCTCTCTGTCCTTGACTCAGTCTGACTCGGTCTCTGTATGACTCTCTGTCCATCTCTGCCTCTCTTTGCCCCTCTCATTCACATTTAGTTGCAGATTCTGTACGTCTCTGAGCAGGTGCGATAACATCGAGACATTCCGCTTATACGAAGCTTTTAGGGCATAAAAACTTAGCTTTTGAAGCCTAAGGCCTACGGCCTCAAAGAAATGTTTCTCACTCCGCAAACTAGAGGATGAGATCTTCTTGAACATTCTATTATATTTTTTCTAGTCCGGAATTTCTCGATATTATCGCACCTTATCAGAGACGTACAGAACCTGCAACTAAATTAATGAGAGGGACAAAGAGAGGTAGAGACAGACAGAGAGTCATACAGAGACCGAGTCAGGCTGAGTCAAAAACAGAGAGAGACGGAGAGAGAAAGGCAGAGGGAAGGAGAAAGAGGGAGGTGTAGAGAATGGAAATTAAATCTAGATTAATTTCATTGAGTTTAATGCAGCATTTGGGATGCTTTTTTAACTGAAATTTGCTATCTAAACTTGGCTGAGAAGGTAAATGAAAATATATAAAACATTATTTATCACTTAGCTTGCAATGAACAACGAAATAAAAAACCAAGGTAACATTTGATTAAAAATACGTGTGTTAAAAAAATATAAGCCAGCTGCTGAACAAATTTCAGAGCAGTACACTATCCCTCCACCAAAATGACTCGTATACTGCGATAACAATGCAAGTCACCAAAATCTACAAGAAAGTATTGAGTTTAATATCCAATCACACATAATTAGGAATAAAAAAGTATCCCGACAACCAAGCAATTTTTCTCTTGATGTAAACGCTTGTTCATTACACCGTGAAACAATGAAATTTGCCACTACTTAAAACACACTGTAATAATATATTTTAATGTCCCGAATACGTAAATGCAATTGACTTTCGCACGTAACTTTTTCACTATTTTCTGAAATCTCGGATTTGGATGTTAAAGCTCGGGACGGGAATTATCTTATTTTTCTTATGTGTCAACTGGTTGCTTGGTGCTCCTACGATATAATAACACACAACCAGTACTCTACTGTACATAAACCTCATATTTACATTTGTTTAAGTTTCCCTTCCAAAAGTACGACAGGAGTGGAATGGTAGAGGTTGTGTCGCTATGGTAGGCTGTAGGCTGACTTCACCGCAGATATATTCCGTTTTGAGTCGAGTTATGTTCATGTAATGTTCTTAGTGAGCATCTCAAACCCTCTGGTTGATAGTAAAAGATATTTCACTACCTCCACTGCTCATCAAATTTGGATTAATAAAATTTTAAACGTAATAGACAATGAAGGAGAAGGCTTCCTATACTTACGAATAAAACATCGTGTTCTTACTGATTCAAAACTTAAAGAATTTTCATTTTACCTCAGATCCGTGAGTTCATAAAAGATCTTAATTACGAAGAACTGTCGCGCAATTTTAAAAAACCGGCTTGAGGTACAGTAAAAATGTTTATACCAATTTTCTGGGCAACCATAAAGCTGAAAATGACTCTGATCTCGTAAATTACTGGAAATATTATATTTCTCTAAAAATACATTTTAACCCTCGCATTTAAACTTCTTTTTCACTAGACTCGGATCCGTTAGTGATTATCATGGGGAATTATTTCACCACAAGAGATAAAGTGTATGGAAAAAATGATGATACATTATACATTTCTGACGTTATATCTGATTTCAGCGCCTGCCTATTGGCAAAAGATAATTGTCTTCCTTCAGCGGTAGGAAAAATGTTCTCATTGGTTCCTCAGCGACATCAACATGAACAGGGGATGACGCCGATTCCTCTTTCCCGAGTCACCGCCGGTGACATCCACAAGCTCGTCCCGTTGCTGCTCGACACACTCTGACCTTTACCCCTCCGCTCGCGTGGCTGCAGATGCTATCTCCGTAGAAACCGCAGATGTGAATTTTTCTTCCGAAGCGCGCTTTTCAGCCCACTGTGCGGCGGTGCCACTGTCGCCGGCGGCGCGGCGGTGGCGCTAGCAGTGGCGGTGGCGGGCGTCGCTCCACTCCAAGTTGGCGCAGTTTGCGGAAGCGACAGATATGCCCGCGGGGCTACAAAAGCGCGGTGGCGTCGCGCGAACGGAGAGGTGCAACGACGGAAGTGGCTGAACAGGAAGGAGCGTAGAAGACGTGGAGGGGATGAAGGATTGAAGGGCGAGTTGGAGGGGATGTGGGATGGGAAAGGGGAGGGAAACTGATAGAGAAGGGGCAGAGAAGAAGGGAAGGATTATGGAGAGGAACAGTCAGAGAGGACTGGGAAGTGAAAGGAGAGGTTGAGAGGGAGATCGGGGTTAATTGTAGGCGGGTAGCGGCAGCGAATGGGGTAGAAGAGAGTAGGACATGGCGATGGGAGGGCGTTAAAACGAGGGGGAGTGGCGAAAGAAAGAGGAGTGGTGGATGTAACAACGGATGAATGGAGATGCGGAATAGGGGGAGAGTGGGGGATGCGAGAGGTTTAGAGAGAAGGCAAGGAGGAAGCGAAAGGGAGAGGGGGACGAAGGTGGTGATTGTGGAGGGTAAGGGGGCAGAGAGGAGATGTTTGGGAAAGAGAGGTAAAAGGGAATCGGAAGAGGAGGGAGAGAGGTGAGAAAGAGGGAGGGAGGTGGAGGAGGGAGAAAGGGGGTTGGGAGAGGAAGGGGGAGGGAGTGGTAAGATAAAAGAGGAAATGAGAGGAAGGAAAGGGAGGGAGAGGAGGGAGGGAGAGGAGGGAGGAAGAAGGGGGAGGGGAGAGGAGAGGAGGAGGAATGAGAGGAGTGGAGGCAGAAAGAGGCAGGGAGCAGGGGATGGGGTAGAGACGGAGGAGGGGGCGTGGCCATTCGGGCGACTCGCCGGGCGCCGCAGGGCCCTTTGAAGGCGCAGAGGAGGCCGCTGGCAGCGCGCCCGCAGCCCTCGCAAGGCGCCGCCGGCGACCACGCGCTCTAAAGCCCTCGGGTTACGCCAGGTCCCATTATCCTTGCGGTGGACGCCCTGTCGCCGGAACGAATGCGTGTTGCGCCGAGGTAAAACAGGGCGGTGCAATTGTCTTGGCTCTCATTTAGATGTCAGGGAACTAATGTTACTCTTACCCAATTCGGTTTGTTCTCGCACACTTTTAACAGATATTTCAACATTTGCATGCGTCCAGAAATAAATTGAAATTGTAATTGGTTTTCAACACAGAAATTCCGTTTCGCTTGTGGATTTCAACCATTTTACCGGCAATTGAGAGATCGCATCATGGCAATATTCTACGGCCTGTCATTGGCTGCACAGGATGGCCTGTGATTGCCATCTCAAGAGTGATTGCATTTTACTTGCACCAGCCTGTACCAAATATGCAGAGAAAGTTTGTTTTGGTGCATGTGAACTCTAAGAACGTAGTGTTAAAACACGTTTGAGACATATGTGTGTTTTTCTTTTTAGTTCTGAGCCCTCACACATTATGCTCAGACTAGTGTTCAGGAATAAATACAATGTTAGCTACACACATACAGAACTGAAAGGCACGTGATCAATACATTATATATCGCAATACTGCTAATGGAATCTAAAATTAAATAATTATTTTTAATAATTTAAATTATGTATTTTCTACACTTTTCACTCACGTATGCATTCAATACAACTTTTATAAATTCAACAAAAAATATTTCAAACACACCCAAGGACTTTCATTGGGCTCAAACCTTTTTCCTTTATTTGCTGAAATATTTATGATAACTTTGAAAATGCACTATTTTAGGCCCTTAATCCTCAAACACATAATCTATAATTACAGATATGCAGATGTCATTATTCATCTATAGAATGGTACCCTCGGACAACAAAAGTAGTTCTTAGATTTTTTACACACGTTACATTAAAAAATTATATTAAAATGGAACTTGAACAGAATCATACAGTAAACTTCTGGATTTAACTATTACAATTTCTAACAATAAGCACAAGTTTAAAGCTTTTAGAAAACCTACACAAAGTGACCTAATCATTTCAAATAGTTCAAATCCCATTCATCACAATAAATTAGCTGTTTTCCACTCTTAGGTTCTTTGACTTTGAAAAGTTCCCATGGAAAAATCAGACTATTTAAATGAAATTAGCATAATTAAATCTATATCTATTCAGAATGACTATGATCCGATGACTATGATAAATGACTATGATAGATCATAAATAAAATTACCAAACAGAAAGAAAAAAATTACAATTTTATGTTTTAAATTTTAAAGTTTGCAAGTTTTCTTTAATATCCTGTGAAAGATAAAATACCTCGAATGTCTGTTAATGCTGTAACTGAATGATAGTTAATAAATTTTGTTAGTGGAATATCATTTCTGTTTCCTCCCGTTGTATTACAATAAATGTGTATTAGTAAACCTACAAGGTTACAATCTAAGACTATCCACGAAACTATAGTTTTCTTTGCAGATGAATTTACACGTATTACATATACGTATGGTACTCAGATTTCATGTATTTTTACTATCTTGTAATGCTTACAAAAAAGAGACTTAGAGATACACAGATATACAATAAAAGCTTTTAGATCTTGTTCGAGGTATCCAGTTCCAATTAGTTCCTAGTTTAAACGTATGATTTTGATTGCATGACTTGCAAACACTCATTTTTCAGAAGATAAGTTATTTTTTATAGACGATAATGTTTACGTACAATTACCGGGGTTAATGGGATTTTACCGTCTTGAAAAAAAATATCTATTAACAGGGAGCAATGCAGCACTTATGATTTTGATTTTAAGAGGATCATGGCTGTAGGCCATCAGAGCCAACATTTCAACGCTTCACTATAATTATTTGCCCTGAGACGCTCTTCACTGGAATTATTTCGAAGAATTGGTCACTAGAAGCACTTGCCCTGTCACTTCATTAGTCTATAATTTATTATCATCACAATGCAATTCGTGAATCCCCGTTACTCTGGTAACTATAGTAGCGAACGTCAAACAACGATTTTAAGCAACAGATCTGACAGAGTTTCACAGCAGAGCTCTGACTACCTCTTGCCACCACTGTCAGATGGAGAATGTGGATAGTAGTAACAACGTATATTGTCATTTGGCTGAATAATTTGATAAGTGATGCATCATTGTTTATTAAAATATTATGAATTATCATTTTAACATATATTTTTTCTTGACTGGCGAGCCCTCTACCACTGTATATGATATATTAAAGAGCAATTTACAATTTAATTACATTGTGGACCGCATACTATATTACCTGATTTGTTGTGAAAAGTCACTGTGGGTAAATGCTAACTTTGGTACGTCAAAATTGTCTTAGTAGTTTACACTTTATCTTTGTTTTGTACGGATTTTGGTTGCCAATTTTGTACATACTGGATCTCAAATTATTGGTATAATTAGACGAATCTGTGAGAGTTTGGTATAAAAGCGAGAATATAGGATGAAAATGGAGGGAGATTCAAGTCATGTAGAGTTTAGTTTGTAGATGGAAATTCTTGGCGAATCGTGCTCCTTTTGTAATATTGTTTTGAGGAATTTTTGAAAAATTTGAATTTTTATTTCGCGTATACATACGTATTTACGGAGTAAGATACGTAGCGTAGAGAAAATTATGTGATTCTGCAGCAAACCCACCAATCTCCCGGCATGTGTGGTAGTGTAGTGCATGTTAATGTAAGTGTGTGTAAGGGAACACGATAGGACAAGGAAGACGAAGTAATGATCGCGCGCCGTCCGTGGCCCGTTTGTTAGAGTACTGCTCTGGCATTCATCTGGTTCTGATCGCAGAAACCACGGAAAACTACCTATCAGAGCAGCCAGCCTCTTAAATTCTCCTCCAAATAGCGACTGAATTAGATCTAGCTGACAAGCTAGTGTCGAAAATCCTGCCACTGTCGGGACTCAAACCTAGGATCTTCCAGTCAGAAGCACTGCAGTGATATCAGTTGATGCACTGAGCCACCTCTCCCACTGCCATTCTGTGTCACGTACCACTAGATACATAGATTAGTATAAGTTTTGCTAGCAAGGCGCCAATAGGAGAAATGTAGGTGGGGACTGGTTAGTTAATTCTTTAGTAGAAGTGAACATGTTATCGGACAATTTGAAGGCTTTTATAAGATGTGTTTAGCTAAAACGAGTGACGAGGGATATTCAGTGTAGGATATTTGTTTTCAAATGTGCCATCTATCGAATATTGTAGCAAGATGACTAGTTTGTTCCATGGAAGCCAACTAATACTTCATATTTTTTTAATGAGAGATGGGGAATCATTAGGTTGATGGAGCGGGAATATTAGACCTTGAAATTTCGATGTTTCAGTATATCAATAATACGTGAAAATAGTATATTTCAAAAAGACTGTACTTCTTATGGCTCATTACATAACCACGTATAACTGGAAGATTAATCTTCATCTGTATGTATATTTGTGAAAACACTTGTTAGTGTTTTGTAAAAATATAACCGACCATATTTAAATATTAAATCCAATCTACTTTCTTCACAACATATTACACTGCATGAATTACTTACGCGGCCTCAGAAAGATATATACCTTCCATTCGCATTTGCATTTGTTCATTTACCGTCTCGTTATTAACTTATACCAAACTTCAGTACTTGTTACAAAATTGTTTGCATGATTTATGGCTTTCAAGCTTTATTTATTGCCCTCCGGCGCTTCCTTTTAACTTTATATATTACTCTTCCTTTTACCAACACAAATTTATTATTTCCTACAGTCTAATTCTACATGTGCTGTTTACCTTTTCCCCTGAAACACGAAACCTAATATTTGTAGCGACATAAATCCCACTGCCGTAGTATATATTTTGATAAATATTAGATTCACATAGCGCAATATTTATTTCGTCGCTGTTATTACTACATAGTTCTCAGAAAAACACCACACGAGTTATATTAAAGAATGTCACGCGGAGCGATTTTGTGCGACATCCCGAGTTTCATTACGCCACGCCCACCTCGCCCTCAGACAGAACATGAGGGGGCGTAGAAGTACGGAAAAGGGCAGGAAAGAAGGAGAAGTGGGGGAAGGATGGAAAAAGTGGGGATGGACGGCAGCAGCAGCAGCAACAAGCAGTGGCCGTGGAAGAGTAAAAGAAAGTGGAAAGGTGCGGAAGGAAAGAAAGGTGAGGAAAAGCGGGGGGGACTATTAAAGGGCGGCACGGTAAAGAAATCTAAAGCAATCTAAAGGGCGGGGAGAACTATGAAATAATGAGATAACTGTGGAAGAGAGGAAAGGTTTGTGAAAGATTGGAGATGACTTTGAAACGGCAGGCAGAACTGAAAAGGGAGAGGAGGATTGTAAAAGATGGGAAGAACTGGAAGAGGCCGAAAGAATTGGAAAGGGCGGGGAGGAATATAAAGGGTGGGAGGGATATAAAGGGTGGGAGGAATATAAAGGGTGGGGAGCAATATAAATGGCGGGGACTGTGATGTGTGAGGAGGACTGTGAAGTGTGGGGAGGAAAGGGAAAAGACAAGAGGATCGTGATATAGCGGAGAGTACTAGATCGTAGGAAGAAGCAGGAGGGAACGGGGGAGAGAACGTGCACGGAGTAGGAAACGGGGCTCGGCGTAAAGGAGGAGAGCGGGGCACTGTAGGCAGGGTGTGAATAGGTATTGCAGTACATAATAGGGTTTGTGTGGTTCAAGAACAAGATGGGACAGGGCGTGAAGGGACAGGGCGTGAAAAGACGGGGCGTGGTGGGGCTGGGAGGGACGTGGCGGGGCTGTTTGTGGCGGGGCGTGGTGGGGTGAGGCGGGGCGGGGAGGCGGGACGGGACGGTTTGTGGCAAGGCGTGGTGAGGCGTGGCGGGACGTAGTGGGGTGGGGCGGGGTGGGGTGAGGCGGAGTGTGAGGGGCAGTGGCGAAGTGTGGCGGGAGTGGCGCGGCAGGGCGGTAGGGAGGGGCGATAGATCGGGGCGGGGAGGGAAATGGTGTGGCGTGGCGGGGAATGGAATGGCGTAGCGTAACGTGGCGGGGCGGAGCAGAGCGGGGCGGTGGGGGGGGGGGTAGCGAGTGAGGTCGCGGTGTACCTGGACAGGCTGTTATCCTCCCACGCCCAGTGTCCTCCTTGAGCTCGCCCCGGGCGCAAAGCGAAGTTGCCCACGCGCTAATCCTGGTGCGCTGGCCGCTGCTGCGATATTAAACATTTACACGTGTAGCGCCGCCACCGACGCAACCACTTGGCTGCCCCGATGCGGCCTTCCTTTGTGTAGCGCCCGCTCCCACTCACTTTACCTGTAAGCCGCCTCCGCCTCCAGTACGCTCCTTCATCTTCAGACAAGAATCCAATCCCAGAGCTGCCGTTGCCGTTCAACATCTAATGGATCGAATGGATTTTTAACGAATCGGTTATATGCGTTTCCATTTATAAATGTTCTTCTATCACAAATAAAATAAATATTTATTCCATTGATAAATGAATGGAATAAATAAATATTTATTCCATTGATATTTTTTAGGTATAACCTGCCTTTAGAGAAAAAAATTAATACCAAAAACAATGTCGGTACGCAAATGTTAGTACTATTGTTTATTACGACGAAAATACTACAAAATTAATATATTGATGCAGGACGTAAGTGAAAAGTGGAACACATGCACTTTTCATCAGTTTGTCTATCGCTTTTCAATGCCATTTCTACATCCAAAACATATGATCCAATGGCAGATCTTAGAATAAACTGCAAAACAATTGAGCATATAACTGATGAATTCAAGAAATAATGAATAAAATGTATTAGCAATACATTTCATTCATTTTCTGCAAATTAGTAATAAGTTCAGTTTGCGTTGTGTGGCAATGACAAATGTACTGAACATACATTGAACAGTTTTCTGTACTTGATATTTTCACGAAAGTTCATTACCGAATATAACTACTCTAAAATTTACATAGAACAAAACAGAAACAATAACTAACAATACAGCAGTGATGGTGGGGGGGATCTACTGCTTTCACAACTACTACTACCCACGACCTAGAGAGTACTTTCCCTGAAGGCGCTGCCCCTGCTTCGACCATATTCCCCTTCTCCTCTGCGGACTCGCGAAGAGTGGTTTGACCGAGCCTCTGTTACATGTATACACACGCTCTCTTCTGACTGAATACGGTCGAGTGTTTGCAGTTCCAACTAGGAAGTGCGGGACAGTTTTATTTCTCTATAAAAATGAAATCGCTTTTTCTTGTTGTTGCAAATCTCAGTCTTTCTTACCACAACAATCTTTGTCAAGTCTGTTCAACGACACAACAGAATATAAATAGCGGTTTTAGACGACTCAAAAGAGAGCACTAGTTGATGGATGACTATTAAAATGTACTTGTAGTTTCACTTTTACCGTACGTTTGTGACAATGCCATAAAAGTTGTAATATTCAAGTTAATACATGAAACTTATGACACACAGATTTACTTCACTTACAGGCTACATTATAAATTAAATATTACTGATGAAAAATATTTCATCACCTTACTGACGAATATAAAAGCAAAAATGAAATACCGGTGCCTTTATTCACAATAATACGATAAAAATTGATCAATTTGTAATTATTGTAACACTAAGAAAATAGTTAAAGCCCAATGCTATAAGTATGTTGACCTACAAGTGATGTGTATTTAATAGAGCTCAAAATATCGTGGAGTAAAGTAATTAAATACAGTATTTCAACATTTCATTTAAAATACACAAATTCCTTAAGCGAGGTCAAACATTAGATAACTGTATTTTCTAAACAACATGTAATCTGTCACATTTCATTGATATTGAACAGATGAACATTAATGAATATTGCTGAAACAACAAACTATTGTCGTTCATTGAAGGTTTATAATACTACAGATATTACATAACCATGTACATGGGATGGTACAACGAAGGTCGTTAATTTGAATCAAGATGATTTGAAAATCTCGTCAATTGGAAATTATTATTTTAATCAAGTAAAATGTCGAAATCTCCAATCCTAATGACATCATTTCAATATGAAAACTTGCAATAGATTATGTTGCTAAATAGTGTAAAAATGACAATGCAGCATTAAAAATCAGCAATTTCGCTAATATTAACTTACAAAAACTCATTTTCTTTTGAGCTAGTCAAATAAATCTGCCCCGATCCTAAAGAGATTCAGACTCCCTCAAAAAGGGAATCGGATTGTCTGGAAGATAAGACGATTTCCAGTTGCAGAAATCATTAGAGAAACTAGTGGTGGTGCAAGAAGTATTCTTACTTGCATTATTTCTAAATTTGCAATTTTCAAAAATTCAGAGAATTTAACGAAAATGAAACCTGCGCCATTCTTTTCAGCGTATTATCCTCTATCCATGAAAAAAACTTAAAGAAAAAGTTTAGAGGACTTTTGGGAAAAAAATATCTTTAAAAATGTATATAAATTGCCGATATTTCGAACCTAGTTACGCAAAAACTTATTTTTGATAAATTAAACATGAAATTATTCCAAGAGCCGTCTTTAAAGAACAGATTTCATTAAAGCTAAATCTCTACCTGCAATATTACGGTTGTAGAAAGACGCCTAAAACAAATTGTGACTTTGCAATTTTCAGAAAATCTGGAATTTCTCCCTCCCCCCATTGTTTGTACCGCTTTTCCAACAAGGCGCGCGGGGAGGGGGATGGAGCATCAATGTCATTTCTCCAGCAGTTGGCAGACGCTGGTTTAAGCGCTAGCGTTGCCAACACGGACAGACATTTTGCCGTCAATCGAATTTTCGGCATCAAAGATCTACATATCCATGGATTCTGCCTACATCTCTTGTTAGAATTTTTTCTATATTTAGCAACCAAATATGGGGATATTTTGTTACGAGGATCCGGCAACATAAGTTATTCTGACGAAAATTCTCCGTTTTCCAGCGCACAATTACATAACTTTCCCTTCCTATTAAGTACCTTAGTAAGCGCGAGAAAGTAAAAATGCGAGGTGAACGTAGTTGGAGAACAGGAAGCTACACCGCACGAGCTTCACTCTCAGATGGAAGACTGGTAGAGGACCGCGAATAACGGAAGTGGCGTGAAGTCGGCAAAAAGAAGCATGGCAGCTGGGAAGGGATGGTGAGTTGAGGAAACCTGGCAGGTAAGGAAGTGGGGATTAGAGGAAGAGGGATACTCTAGCCAGAGATGGGCTGTACCAAATGAAGGGCGAGTGATCGGAAGGGTAGGCAATTTGATGCGAGGGTGAACTGATGGGTGGTCGAACATTCAGAGGATGAACTGTCGGGGGATAGAGACTGGCGATTGGTTGATTGGTTGGTTGGTTGGGTGGGTGGGTGGGTGGGTGGAGGGAATGAGGGAGGGCGGACGGGGAGACAGGTATGCGTGCGTGCGGGTGGGCAGGCGTATGGGAATGTGGGCGGGCGTGCGGGCAGGCGGGTGGAGGATGCGGGAGTGGGGGGGGGGTAAGCAAGCAGGCGGATAGGCAAGCGGGCGGGCGGATGGATGGGCGGCGGGGGCGGCGGGGCGGACGGGCGGTCGGGCGGACGGGTGGACGTGTGGACGGGTGGACGTGCGGACGGGCAGACAGGCGGACAGGCGGTCGGGCGGATTAAGACTGGCGAACGGACGGGTGGACGGGCGGATAGGCGGGTAGGCGAACGGGGGCTAGTAGCTACTGCGGAGGCGAGAGCGACGGAAGAGTCTGTGCCGTGCAGAAGAAGCAACTTTAATTAAGTAACCGATCGTTCCAGGCCTCCTGCCGGTGAAATTAATCACAGCCGCCCGGCAGCTTGAGAGAGCGCCGCGGGGAGCGCCAGCGGCGAGCGCTGCGAAGGCAGGGGGTGGGGGGAGCGAAGAAGAGACGCTGGAGGAGGAGTTCAACAGACGAGAACACATAAGGGATGCGCACGCGTCTCTTTAAGCGAGAGAAACCCTCGTTCGTGATGCTTTAACATCACTAGAGCACAAAACCTTTCAAGGTATTTTCGATTAATTCTGTACTCTCGTATTTCACTAGCACCATTGCATACAAATTCATGTAGATCACAAACATCAAATTTAATAGTTATGCAAATATATTAATGATACATTTCGTATATAATTATATCAAACATTATCATTAACGTTTTTTAATTAATAATATCAAAAAAGGATATTTAGTTTGTTTATTTGGGGACGGGGGTGTGTAAGGGATTGAAAATGATAACTTACTTTATATAAGAATACGACTGAAATTGAAATTTGGAACAAATATACGAAATACACCATTTTACTAAAGAGTAAAATAATCACAGCGAACCATTTGGACAACATTTTTATGTTTTGATTTCTCGAACCAATATAACGTTTCTTCACAGTTTGATGTGTGTTTGACATCAGTTACTGGTAAGAATAATATTTTCTATATGATTTAATGTCTAATTCAAGCTTTCAGAAGGATTTTCGGATACACAGGAAAAACAATTCTTATCCTATTTCAAAATCTCACAAGTTATTTTTGTTTGTATTGTTAATTTTTGTCCTAGAAATTTATCTGGTGCATAGTACTGTCATCAATCTACTTGTTGTCTCACTCTCCATTATACGACTTACAAAACTCTCACTGTGCTGGGAAATTCGAAAATTTGAAGGCGTAATCGTCTTGTCAAATTAAAATTAACAGTTTGTTTTACTCAATTCTGAGAAACAATGTTGAAACTGATACGGTATTTTCCCCATAAGAAATTATCTCTATCCATCAAACTCCAAAAATTGAATAATGAATGATGAAATAATGAACCTTATTTCCGTTACATATGTCGTCATACACCTCATTTTGGTCTTAATTAGCAAGTGTTCAGTTATCTAGTAGTATCAAGCGAGTCATAAAGGTATATTTAGAATACATCATTTAGTTTTCTCGGAGCAGTGAATTAACGTGTAATATTATTAAGACGATAATCAATATATTATTATCATCTTCAAGTAAAGGATGCAGTAATCTGAGGAAATCAAGAGACATTCTACATTTCTCGTTGAACGTAACAAAGTTTTGTTAGTTTTTCAACTAAAATGTTTACGGATGTTGCGTACGCACGTTGTAAGGATATCTTTAATTTTATACATTGTATATATGTAATACCTCAAGTGTTTTGGAAATTGGTGATTAATTTCCGACTCGCGAAGCAAGGAAGGGATTTATGTGAGAATTTCCAAAGCACAAGTGGTATTTAATCGGACTATTTCACGAGTGAAATTATGTTAAACAGTTCCAAACTGCGCGAAATATTGAAGATAACCCAATGCGTATCTTAAAATAAGAGGTTATATTATAATACATAAGATGTGTATTGGACATCAACCCATGTATTCTGCCTCTGAAGATAGATGAGTCACAGTTTATGATAGAAGAAGCGGTAAGAAAAATCGAATCGAAAAAGCGATAATATTTTGAATACACCGCCCAGATTGGGGAATTTGGGGTGTTTAGTTAAACACTGTTTTAATTTCAGAAGTGGAATAGTCGCTAAATTGACATAAACATTTCTCATATTCATGTACTTGTACTATAAATGCTTTATTTGTAAATTTGAAAATATCGGAGACATAAAGATGTGTATTAGCTGTGTATTTTGTTATCTATCCTGTATTTTTTACCTACATAGGTTTATCGAATATTCAGTGCACATTTCAAACGACAATAATCATGAAAACTTACTAAGAGACCTGAAATGTACAACGAGCTCATTTGCACCAATTTCAGTTTCCACATATTGATATTAACTCTGAACATCAAATTGTAATTGAAACTTCCCTATTAATATACTCATTTCGCTAGAGTCCATCATTTATCGCTCTTGAAATATCTTACAACCAATACTACTTCCAGTGATCTACCAGCAGAGCACGCAGTGTACGGATTTCCAATTCCAAAATGGCGAAAGACCGCAGGGCTAAAGAACGAAACAAAGTAATTTCTACAAATTTTTATTAATAGTTATTTTTGAAATATTTTGAACATAATTTTAAAAATACGAACATTTTTGTTTTGAAGTATATATGACGGTTTATAATACACATGTATTTAAATTGGCACTACAATATTATGTAAATCACTCAGATAAGTACCGTATTATTTAAAATTGCCAAGTATTGTACGTAAAAATACAGTAAAATTATACTTCATTATTATATTCATCATTAAAATTTTACATTCGCGCTTTTTGTGCGCGTAATATTTAAGAAAAAAGAAAAAAAATCAACAGATAAATCCAACATTCACATTTTAACAGGCTAGAATTACAGTATTCTTCAACTGTGAAGGGCCACCAAGCGACGGCAGCGCATCTAGCGGAGGCGTCCTCTCCTCGATCGGGACGTAAATATCGCGCGTCCGCTCGCTCGTTCGTTCTCGTAACGACCTTGTAAGTGATAAATTCCAACAATAACGTCCCCGGGGCGGGCGCGCCGGGGCAGCGGGAGTCCTTCGGGGCGAATTGACGCCCGCGCATCGCGTTGCGTCGCACGCCTCGGGCGGGTGGTTGTTCGCTGTGACCTTGACAAGACAGGTCGCGACCTTCCGCAAGGTCACACGGCGCCATCGGCGCTACGAAAAGAGTGCGGTCGCTCTTCCGTGACACGTGGCTGAAATGGAAGTACGGATTTACAGAGAATGTGATGACCTGTCATACAGAGTCGGTAGTAGCGTACAGAAGCAGATGAGTGAGAGGGGTAGGTTTAATGAATGAGTGCTAGTTCTGGGCTCGGCAAACATTTAGGTCAATAGACTCACAAGAGAAGTACATGGCTCATCTCAGAAGATGCAGGAGTCCCACTCACTCTGGCATGTGAGAACCGGCGCCGGACTACACGTATACTCGGCTTGAAGGGTTTCTCCTCCTGCAGTTACATTTCAGTCCCAGGCAGTGTGATAGGGTAGAGTATGGAAGTGCAAGTGCAAGTGAAAAGAAAGGGGAGAGGACAGAAGTGGAAACGGATGGAGTCGAAAAGATCGCGCAGGAACCCTGGCTCGTTGGTGTGGATACTACACTAAATCTATTCCCGCATGAACGTGGTATTAAACGAACACGGGAATTGCTGATAAGTAGGACTGTTAAGCCGTCCACTAGAATTCTCCTCCAGATTGTCAATTCGACTCAGCTCTGTAGCTGATGCTGAAAATCTGCGACGGGGTTGAAATCCTTTGACCGCCTGGTCAACGTTGCAGAAGATGTGTTGTCACTGAGCTCTTGCAACCAGGAGCATGGAGACATGGGCAATTCTACACTAGGTATTTCTACGTCCTTAAATAAAAATCGTCATGTACGCGTGATTCAAGCTTATAGCTTCGGGTTTACATAGTGTGCGACCTGGCAGGTTCGACTGTTGTCCAAATTTGAAGAAATCAGCTTGAAGAGAGCAATCTCCAGTAATATGTTCATTTTTGGACAAAGGACGTTGTAGAAGATCGTTTGCCACAGACCATAGAACCGAAACGCAAAACTACATTCCACAGAACGAAATCAAATCGTTTTCGTGCTAAAATAATAGTGACTTTGGATGTAAAAAGAATATACGATTGTGTTATGTACTTTGAGAAGAACAACGTTTTCGTGTGTCATTTTTCTGAAAAAACGTGCCACGAGGTAAACAGTAGATTGCGGACGATGTTTGCCGTTTCAAGAATTAATAACGCTGGATTCAATGATAAATAGAATTGGTAAGCGTAGTGTTTAGCATCACTCAAGATTTTGGTTATAATTGAGGAATCACTCAATTTTGTATGTTTACCATGGAACTGGGAAATACGATAAATACAGAATACGACACTATTATTAATGTCTCCTGCAACCAAAGTTTGAGTCTATCAGCAGTGTTTTGAATCAGAAAAGCTTATTGGCGGCAAGAAGTAAAACATTAGTATTTCTTTTTCAACACTAGAAAACAATTAGTTGGTCGTACCAATATATGAAATATTTGTAGAGATGACAGTAAGAAAATTAGAGCAATCTTTGTTTTAGTTAATAGCAGACAATTCGTTTATGTAGTGCCGTAGTGATATCGGACTGAAGGATTGCGGGTTCGAGTCCTGTCTCGTTCATTATTGTCTTTGTGCCTTTTCACCCCTCACCATCACCATATCACATCATTCCGATCGTTAATCTATAACGGTCGCTAATGTTCTAGCTGTTAATGCGACCTAATTTCGTTGGATGTCAACTGTGCGTCATTTTTTGCTTTATATCTAAGAACGTGTGTAAAATTTACAGAATACTTGTAAGAAGAAACGCTGAATGACACTTCATGATCATCAAAGATGCCTTTCTTATTTGAATGCATTAAAATGTAGTACTGATCGATTCTGATTCTCTGAATTTGTGCCGAACAAGGTTTAAACATATTTAATAAAGAAGTTCGAACATCTGCATTCTCTTACCAAATCCGATTAGGAAATGGAATCCACTGGTAAAAGAAAACATAAATTTTGAATGTGATTTCAGCAGTTCCTTTTTCTACGTCGGCGAATATCAAAAAATATTGAATCCAATATTAGTATGTATCCCTGCTGCGATAGAGGGAGATAGAGAGATGATAGAGAGAGAGAGAGACAGAGAGAGAGGGGGGAGGGAGGGAGGGAGGGAGAAAGAAAGGAGACAGAGAGAAAGCAGTGTGAGAGGAAAATAAAGACAAAAAACGAGGCAGAGAGGCCAGCAGAGAAACAAATTCACATAGCCAAACAGAGAGCGGAAAAATAATTTTAAAAAATGCAAGCAAATAAACAATACAATTGAATTTTAAACAGTACATAGTTTAGTCACAATTTAAGCCATTATTTCACAGTCTCTAAATTGAACCACTTTCTTCGAAAAAAAAACAACTAAACGTACGTATCGCATTTCCAATTAAACAACGGCTCTCTTCGGGGTCCTTAAAACATTCAGCGGCATGAATCGAACTCGCTGGCCAGAGAAAGTGTCCCTCCGTGGAAAAACCGCCCGAGAGCCAAGCCGTTCGCTTTGAGAAGGAAACGCAACCCAAGGGGAAAAAGAGATTTCCTTCCGACTCCGCCCCCCCCCCTCCCGGTCGCGGGGACTCCGGTACCTGATCACCCCGAAGCTAATGGAGCGTGGAGGCGCGCGGAGGCAGCGGTGACCTGGGCTGCGATCGGTTCACCGCAATCGCCTTTCCCCGCGCCTTTGTCCTCGCCTCTGCGCGCGCAGACATCGTGCGTCTCGTCCGACCTCTCAAGCACTTCCGATTCGCGTTGCAGGCGCTCGCTGTCCGCGCCCGACTTGCCGCCTCTTACGAGTCGCAATCCGCTGCTCGATTGCGAATATTGCGAATTCTGCAAACGCTATTTTTTGATCTGCGCTTTCCGGGTGACGCTGCGTCGATGGCTGAGGTGCCGAAGTTTCGACCGACATATCGCGGTCCTCTTCAGAACTGTAATGCTTCAGGGCTGAAGGGGACCGCGATATGTCGGTCGAAACATCGGCACCTCAGCCATTGACGCGGCGTCACCCGGACAGCCCAGATCATGACTCTGGCCGCGGAAGCCTACGACATCGCTTATTTTTTGATTGACGTCCATCCGCACTTCGCACTTGTCTGGTTCACTCTCGACTAATGTCTGACTAAATACTGAGAATATCCCGACTCGTATTTATACAGTTATTACTTCAATCCACTCAATCGGGCGAAAGAACCCTTCGTACGACTTCATTCGGAGGGGAAGTAAAACCGGCTATCCCATGTTAGTAGATTTACTTGCATGTAAAAGATACTCAAACCTAAATGACCTTTAAGCTAAATTCAAATCGCCTCTTTCGTCGCCCAAAAATACCTCCTTTCTCCGCTAGTGGGTGAAAGGAGCGAAGCAAAATTTAAGTGGTCGGACGGAAGAGCGGGCCTGATGGCTCGAGTCTCACCACGTAAAATAAGGCATCGTTTCAATTCAATTCAATCGTGATACAAACCAAATTTCGACCAGATTCAAACCTGAATGAAATAAACTCACCGTTCACATTCCGCCCAGTCCAAGGTCAACACACGTGTCAACACTCTTCATACGAGTCAAGGACGATTCCCATAATTATATTTTATCGTAGGCGCTTCATTCATTTCCACATCTGTTCCGTTTCAAATCTGACCTTCGCTTACCCTAACCCTCGACCGCCCTCACTACTGCTTCCACACTCCCCAGCCACTACTCCTCGAGCAGCCCTTCACATCTCCGGTGACGCCTCCGCCCTCCACGACACCTCCGCTGTCGCGCCCTCTCCCCTCCTGCAGGAGCGCGCCCCTTCGGCGCCGCCCGCGCCGCCCCCGCAGGCCCTTCTCCCTAACGCACCGCTGCAGCTGCGACCGCGACGAATTGCCACGTAATGGAGGAGCAAACGGGGGACGGATCGCTACTGGAAACTAAGCCCTACTCTTCCGCTACCAGGCCCATTCCAAGGGGAGGAAAAATTACGCTTACTCTCCTGAGCATTTTTCTGACTCTCTAATTCGTTTTTTTTTGTTGGAAACGTGTCGGTCCCACGTAGTTAATTGAAGCAATAAGTTTAATGTTAGAATTTGGATTCATTAATTTTTGAATGGAAATACAGTTAGTTTTTAATGGACAGATTAATGTTTTCGGGCCCGTTTACTGCTGTAGTCATTCGTTGTATTAATATCGTGAATGATTTTTGTCAAAAGCTGGGGGTGTTCTTTACCACTGGATAATGAGGTCTGGCGCCGACTTCTATGTTTGCTTGGAGGATTTCTCCCTCCAGGTATCTCCCTAAGAGAGGCATTGCCCAAGCTGGGACAAGCGTCATGCTCCCGACGTGTGTGGTAGTGTTATGTTTGTAAGTGTGAGTGTAGGGAATGGGAGAGGACAAACAAAAGAAAGAAAAGGCGGCACGCGGTCATTGGTGGTTTGTTAGGGTACTTATACGACATTCGCCTGGTATTGATCGGAGAAACCACGGGAAACTACCAATTAGAGCATCCGATCCCTTCACCTTAAGCCAGCGGTTGAATTTAAAGTAGTGTATAGCTACCGTCAAAAGTCAGTCACTAATGAAACTCAATCTCTAGGTTAGAGACACTGAAGAGACAGCGGTCATACTGACCCTAAGATAAACTCATCCAGTATATTAACTGAGTTGTATAATGGATATCATTAATTCAAGAAAGGTTTCTTGGTAGAGGTGGTTAGCATGCTAGCATTTCAATTTTGGGTATGGGGATAAAAGCGTAGAAGGTTTGATCGGTGCAGCGGGTTTGCTACAGATTTTCCTGGGGGGCCCCTGCCCCAGCTCTAGTTACGTCAATGATCGATTATCATTTTATATTATATAATTACAACATTCAATAATAAATTCATAAAATCATGAATGGATATTCCAGTAGAACAAATTATTAGGTTCTGGATTAGTATTCAATTCAATCATAAAAAGGTTCGTAATTTCCTACACACTGAAATATTTATTACATAATTACACATTCAAAATTTGACATTAATTACAAATTATATATAATTTATTCCCGAGAGAAAACTATGAATTCGGTGATTTTTATTTATTTTCTTTGGTCAATGAAATAATGCTGTGGAATGAACCACTCGTGAAGCTGTATAATCACTATCTCACACAATTTGTTCTGGGTGGCTACGCACAAGTGAACCAGAGACAAGCAACTTAAATGGTGCTTCCGATTGGAGTAGATCAATTTGCTTAAGTGGCAATTGGGGGCGAGGCCGAGCAAACAATGAGAGAAGAATTCTTCAGCAACCCACAAGGCGACATGAGATCTAACCATTGCTGACAGCGGTCTGAAGAACCCTCGTTAATTAATTTAATTTCCTGAATGGGAGTGGGATTACAAAGTGTCTCGCCGCCCTTCCACCACCAACGCGTCCGTCCTCTAAAGGTTTAAGCGTTTGAAGAATTTCCTGCAGTCTCCATCACCACTTCCGCGTGCTAATATCTCGTTTCGAATTATATCGCTTTTATTCTGCAATTGCACTTTGCAAATGCCTCACGTCCTTTATTTTTCGGCCACTTCGCCTTGACACAAACTTCACCATACATCGAAGACCATCTACCTCATATTCTTATACCTAACCACCAACACCGGTAACGGCGAAAGGAAGTACATGTATCATACGATAATTCGGTCGCTTATCAGTGTAGGGAGCTGTGTTGATGCCGGACAGAGTGAAGGGAATATGCTTCACCTCTTCACTTTCAAGACATTTTTGGCACTTATTGGCACCTATTTGTATGCAGAATGCTCTGATAAACGGTGGTAATTCCGTTGTGTATCTTATCTCTCCCAACCGAATGCCCAATAATTGACAAAAACGTGCGACGGTCCACCCGTGATCTCTTTCATTACATTTCCTTTCTACTACCAAGACTTATTGACTATAACAATACCTCTGAAACCAAAATGAAATCAAATTTCGTCTACGTTCATTTAACTTCATATTGTCTCCAATCCTCCATTTATCTGTGTTTTGCTCACCTCCATTTCCGTCGCCAACCGCCCCTCCAACCTTGTATCTCTGCTTCTCTCTACCTTCTTACAACTTATTTTCATATTTTCAGCATCTATCAGGTCTCCTTCCTCCATAACTTAATTTTAACTCAAATCTTGCATTTTAGTATACAGATTATTTTTTCTTTCCCTTTCATCACCTAACCTTCTACATGATCTTCTCACTTTCACTCACTTCTCAGTTTCAATTTTCACATTGCACGTTCACATTTTCTCTTATACCGAATGCCACCTTTTTTCTTCTAAAACTTATAAATCAAGCGGTAATGTAATCCCTCCTTAGAAGGATTTATTTTACTGAACACTTGATAGCCTAAAGAGTGAATTACTGCTAATTGATGAAATGTGACCCGTCTCCCTGTTCTTAAAAGACGATCGATTGCCTCAGGTGCTCTTCATTCCGACACATTTCTAGAGTTCCGTGAGGGATCTTCAGAAACAAGCGATTGGTTCAATAGGAACACAAAGGACCCCGCATTAGACATCTTGTTTTACTCTCACTGAAATTGTACGCTCACTTTTCTTTAGAAATATCTTCATATAAAGACTATTCATTAAAATAATATTATTGCCACCAGACGTTGAAGACTGGCAAAGACTCAAAAATAAAAAAAAATATTGCTGAATTCTTAATACTTTTAAAATGAAATGAATAAAAATAAATGAAGTTTCGTATGTATCATTCGACACGTAAATCATTCAATTACTGTGGACTAAAAATAAGTAACGCAAACAATTTTAGACATTAACTAGGCACAAATTAATAAAACGTATGTCAGGTTTGTCAATTAGTTTGTACTAAAATAATTTAATCAATTAAAATATGGAAATTAAAAGTTAATAAACATAATCAGTAGAACTCGATAGGGATTCTGTGAGTGAAAATTCATTTTTTAAATGTTTATGAAACAAGAGTATACACGGAAAGAAAGTATAACAATTATAATAACATTCAAAATAAATCTAAATGTGGTAATAAATTAGATGATAAAGTGGTTATAAAAATATTTAAGTAGGATAATATGAATTCGTTTAATTTCGGTTCATATAGCGTCATAATGTTAACTAATATTTATCTTTCACAATTGTATGTTTATTAATAATTTTACGATTACGATACAGTAGAGAATAATTGAATTATGTATTCTATTTGTGTCACGTTACTCATAATATACATACATTCAACGCTGTCTGTCGAATGATCATTGCATTCCTAGAAGAATAAATTAATACAATAAAAATGGACAATAAATTTGAGATTACACACAGTCAATTCGCAATACTATTTCAACACAAACGTCTCCTTTATTTGCACGTAAGGTCCACTCAAGTACTTCTCCCTTTAACGTGGGACTTGCGTAGAAGGCCAGTAGAGTGCACAATTAAATGCAGCGCAATAACGTCCACTTCTAATTGCTCTGCACATGATCTCGCCCTTGATGTGTCTCCGCCACATTTCATAGTTCCGTTGTTCTCTTTTCCATAAAAACAAAAGTATCGACAATGCAGAAAATCGTGAACTCGCATACTAAATTCTCACTTAAAATTCCATTACAAATTCCTCTAAACCCGCAGAGTTTGCGTTTTATTTTTGCGCGACCCATGCAGGGGTGATAATTTATATTCAATCATTTAGAAATTAATTTTTTGCTGCAAAACAAAGTATTTTTTTATATTTCTCAAAAAAATGATTCAAATGTTGATATATATTTGTGCAAAATATCTCTTATTGGATAGCACTTTATATCAGAATTCAAATAAGTAATGCTATTAAAATAATGATAAATATTATGTATATTATTAGGAGTTAACATATAACAATTTTACATATACTCTTTAAAGTAACTACGAGTATATTTGAAGTACAGTCATTACTCATTAAGCATAGTTAACTTCACATTGATTAAAAAACGATGATTCAAATATGACACGGATAATACGAGTAGAGGAATTATTACAAAAATTAAGTGATACAACGTGTTGTTTATTTTCTCATATCCTAATTCACGTAACTTATTATTATGGATCACTAGCATCTATTACCACGGAGCAAAGGGACTCTGTTTGGAACATTTTTTGTTCCTTTGCTATTTGAATACTGTTCTCAAATGTTGAATGATTTGTATTATTTGTATTAGTTCCTTATAAAATATGTGTAATATATTATTGCTGAAAAAATTATTTACATCACTGCTTTGAAATGTTCAATTTTATACAATCTTGTATCATTTGTTCCGAATGGATCTACAGCCTTTTTTATTTAATATGTGTAATTAAGTGTTGAAGGAATATGTTTTTGCAAACGTTGCAGTTTTATATAATCTCATTTTATGTGTTGAATGTAAACAATTGAAGTCTCTTATTAGTCAATTAAGAAGTCAATTGGGCTCAGATAAACATTGGCAATGGAATAGAGACTTAAAGGCTACAAAGTAAAATAAATTAAGGTTTTTTGTAAAATACCTTTGACATATTTTTCAATATTGTTCAAAATAATTGAATTGAAGAAGCCTACTTTTTAAATTCTCCACACAAGCAACACATGTTCAATTTATTTTAAATTGTCTTTTTTGGGATAAGCATTTAGTTTTACACCATTGATCATCATAATTGAACATAAAACATCAACATTAATTATCATACTCAGTACAACAAAAACAGTTAACAAAAACAGTTAACAAAATCAAAATAAATGTAGCAATGAAATGAATATAAATATTTTGGTATTAAAAATAATAATAATTATGTAATAAAACTAATAGTAAAAATATGTATTAGTTCCTGGTGTATTTCAAGTCTCTCTCCCACAACTTTCAGATTCAATTGAATTTTTTTATGTGTACATTGGTGAAGAGCAGTTGATTTCATGTATATAACTCTCCATATTGTAATTGATACTTAAGTTCACACCTGTGTATATACAGTTGTAACGAGTAAATTCATGACATTTATTACAGAAATCAATTTTAGGTTTCTAGCACTGAAAGTATTGATGTAGTAGTTCACTCACATGTTTTATGAATCCAATGATATTGAAGCAATATTTATTAATTTCATTACAGCAATATAGTTGGATTTAGATACATTGGATGTAAATGTTTAATGTTCATATTTTCAAGTTGTATTATGATCAACAGTAAAATATTCAAACTAGCGTTTTTGTTAGAGAGAAAAAATACAAATAAAATTGAATTTGTGTGTAGTTTGTGTTCAAAATTATTTAACCAGTATTTCTCAATTGTTTTATGATGGTCAATAATAAGAAATACGTTTAAAGTATTATTTTATAATTTTTACTTTCATTCATTTTTTACTTATAATACAATTACTTTTCAATTTCAATTAAGTTTAATATTTTAAATATTAGTACATATCACAGTAGTGAAATTTGCAATTTCCCCTCAGACCTTTGGCAGCACTAGGAAGACATAAGAAATAAAGCAAATGCTTCAATGTTCAAATAATGCCTAATTGATTTTATCACGGTTAATAACAGATTTAATTTATTTTATTACACACTGAAGCTGAATTAGTTTAAACAGTAAAGATTACAAAAAACATGAATATTTCTTCAATGCAATAATCACACATATTTAAAAATAAATGAACTTATAGAAGACTATTTAGAACTAGGAATGTCTGATTGTATTAAACTGAATATTTTTTTGCAGTAATTCATATTAATGTAGATATTTCTTGATTGATAATACAAAAGACATATGAAATAAATAATTTATAAGAAACAGTTAACATTTGATAACGGGAGACAAATAGTGCCAAAACAAATGTTTCAAACACGATTTTCCCCTGTAAACGGATATAGCTACACATGTGCAAAAAACTGATCATAAAACAAATTACTGATGCTAAAATGAATGTACAGTGTCAGCTCTGAAATATAAAAATTTCGCCACCAAGAACATGCAATTGGTCAAATGAATTATTAATTGAAGTCGTTTCCTATGTTTAGATTAATAGCATATTGCTGATGTTTCACGATATAATCTGGTACAATTCAAACACCAAAATTCCTTCAAAATAAACTACTAACTCGATATCACAGATGTCTAACCTACTACATTATACACCAAGAACATCAACACAGCAAGAACACAGCTTTGAGAAGGTGTACCAACATACCGCCACTCGTTAGTAAACGTATTAAAACTCAGCAATTAGTATTGGAGGACTTTTCCGGAAATGACAATGGCATGTTGATTGGACTATTTTCATTTGCTGTTTGAAGAAAATGCAATATCGAAATAACCAATGCCAGCTCTCGGCGCAGGACCTGTGTATTTTATTTGAATCTGTCACTCTCGGCAATTTACATATGTCAACCAATGCCATGAAGTAATTTTCTTCTGGTTCCGAATGAAGTTAAGGAGTGCTAATATGAATCCTGCCTTGCCCCAATCCTCCCGACTAGCTCCTTTCCTCAGCACAGCAACGCAACCCCATAATACATGAGTGGCGTGCGGGTTGCATTATATTTAAACACTTATTTTGACGGACGTATTTAAATCGTACTTGTATGTCTTTTTCGACGCGTGAATGTTTTGTGCAAAATTTGGTTTTATCACGTTTTATCAACGCGTTCTGTAGTTATTGGGGGACAATCAAACACATACACATGTGCACGCTAACACATCTGGATCCATGCATAAGAACATCGCTGTACACCGAGTTGTATATTAGGATTTCTACTGTACGAAATTGAAAATGGTTTAGATTAGGCGAATGGGCCTGCCAAAGAATAAATAATGTAAAAATATCGCTGGACGCAGAATTGTTTGGATTAGTTGTAAAAGCACATTTTTGATTTATTGTGATCGCTTTCCTTTAGCCTACCATATTCTTAATATATTGTTTCGCCTTTAAAATAGGGTAAAATTGTTAAATTATGTGTGTGATCTACATTACAACATTTGCTAATAAAAATAATGGTTTGATGTGGAACTTCTTAAAACCAAAATTAGGCGAAGATAACTTGCAAGTCTCATTGGAATTTTAGGCCTTTTGCTTGCTCATTGAAGTGTGTATTTATAATTATTTGTATTGAAGGGAAACGAGTAGAAGTAAGATTTCGAATGTTCGAGAAGCATATAGAAAGTATGTTTGTTTGGGGTATAGAGTATATTATGCGGTATAGAGTAAAGAGTTGCGGTATTGCGGTAATTTTTTTTCGGTATAAACACGTCCCAGAGTCTACTGGTAACTGCTGCAGAAGATCTTCCTCGAGCCGTGTCGTATGATGCCAACCGAATGATCAGCAGTCCCGATATCTTCTACAGTAATTTCAATTTTCCTGAAACTTCACGAAATAACTGCACGGTCAGCATTGTTTCGTTCACACTGATGCAGTGCTGCAGGTGGCTACCAAAATTTGGTACCCATCTCAGGGAGCAGCCTTCTACAAAACAGGGATACAAATATTAATCCCATGTTACGTCCAATTCATCAGAACTGGTGGTCAGTATGAGGGAGAATAGTGCAATAAGTGCAGCATCTACTACATCACAGTTTTTCCGTGAAACTGTTTCTTTTCTATTGACGACCAAGGAAAACTTTCTTCTGTATTCACCTCGTAAAACAGTTTTAATGTTATCTATTGCAGGTTTGAAACAAGTTTAGCTCTTGCGACATTCATTTATCTCCTTTTTTACTTACAAATTAACAGTCATGAACCAATGCAATTCACGGGGAATATCAAGTAGAGAGAATAAATTGCCCCAGAGTAATTGCCAATAAAAATTGAAATAAAATTTGAAAACTTTAGGAACTAATGTTACATGTACTTGGTGATATATTACAATAGTTTTTTGCAAGTTTATGTTGAAATATATTCAGTTTTTGAACTGTGTAAAGGTCATAAATACGTTGAGCATTGTTTGTACTTCAGGTTCATTTAGCGGAGACTCAGATGATCTCTCGTGCTTCTTTAAAGAACTAGTCTCACATTCACTCTGTTACTCAAATTGCACAACTCTACATTGACAGATTCTAAAATTCGTTTCCAATGTGTTTAAGAGAAGGTTTAGCCGTAAAAGAACACCGCAGCTTTCACAAAATTATTTCGAATGAGGACGGTTTAGAATATTTTTTAGTATCTGGCAAGCATTGAAAGAAGAAACTGTTTCTTGGGGGTTAAGTTAGGTTTTAATGACAAAAGTCCTAAGCGATTAAAGAATACTGGATTACTGTGTTCTATGTTATTGAGTTCCTATTTTAAAATACGTATAAACCTTAGAATCCTGAATAACGTTATATGTGCTACTAAGAAAACCAAAATTCATTCATATTTGATGATTTGTTAGCTTATTAAAAAAATTCATAACGAAACGTATCTTCTCTTTTTTATTACTATCTCATATTCTTTTCAAGAATGGCACTTCTATTTTTGTACGCATCATGTGACAATCTAAAACTTCTTGATGGAAGTAATGTTGTGTTTCAGCGCTTCATAACTTTACCACTAAAGCAAAAACATCGTAGCAATATTTTTGTACATACCCATTAATCGAGTGAAATAGATTAGGAGGAAATTTCTTTAGGGTTTTATTAATATTTGATAAGTTGTGCGTATGAACACCTCTAAGACAAATCTCAGTAGATAAATCATAACGAAGTAAGTGAATTATTTCCATTCCAATGAACGGGATGTTTATTTTTTCAATGAAAATACTATATTTAAACATGTAACATGTTTACACATTTGTTTACATGTTACTATTTGTTCTAGAATCCAAGGTTAGTGACTGCTGTTTCCAAGAGTAACTTTCCTGCTGCCATCAGAATTCTCAGATCTCTTTTCGGGGCAAATATCGCTCTCCTAATTGTTGATTTTTCTTTGCTGTCATCTTGTCTTCACCACCTACTCTTCCGACGAAGTCGTTGCGCAAACTCGCCGCCCTTTGTGGTTGACCGCCGCGTCACCTCATTTCCTCCGCCGTCAGTTGCCGCGTGCACCTGCTCTTGTCAGACCTCATGACACTGCTCTTGCCCCGTCGCCTTCTCCTTTGTCCTTCTCGACTCGTTGAGTTTGTCAACGCCCGCAGCGGGCTTAAAGCAGCGTCTCTCACGGAACATAGATGATCTAAGTAGCTTGGGAAACATCTAGAATTCAATTTGCAAAATAGTCAAACTTGCGGCAACATGTAGTGTTAGTGTCATAGTAACAGTTACTGGTACAAAATGTTCCTAATACACCATGACGAATAGTCAAATTTAAGCGGAAATTTTAGTGCTCTGAAATTTTTTACAATGTGGCAAAACGTACGATACTCCTATTGTAATATCGTATTACAGTATTCGACTGGTCATCAAACGAGTTTGATAATTTTGTAATTGTATACACATTGTGATAATATTTCTTACGATACTTGAGTCATTAATAACTATTATGTTGTTATTCAGATAGATAAATATTGCATTGCAGGAAATGTGAAATTTTAATCGCAAATAGTGAAATTCCATTGTCCCAAACTGTATCAATTTTGGTTACATACTCTAACCGAGATAAATCGTATTTTTCTGTATTTTAAATTGAAAATATATTATTAATTTTAGATAGATTTAGCAATCAGATAACTCTGTATACAGTGCCCCGTATTCAACACGAAGCATGCATTGGTTGGATGTTTTTTTAATAATTTATTTGGGTTGATTAAATTGTCAGTTGTCGTTGGAGTAGTAATTTAAAGCTGCATTTAATAAGAAGACATTTTTCTAACAAGATTTGGGGGTGCACGTTAACATATTGAACTTACAAGTTGATTAAATAATTCTGTTGACGATATACTGAACTAATTGGTACAAAGTTTATTTTTAAAATTAAATTTAAGAAATAAACTTATTGAATTTCAAGCCATACGAACCGGTTTTTAGTTGTCAAATTCCACAAAACACACAGTTCAGTGAATCTTGCTTAAATAGCTTTCTTCTATAATAAAAGCAATAAAATCTAAATATTTACATTTTTGAGGACGTTTACATGTACTCTTGTAACATAACGATACAATAGTGAGGTCTATCAAACAATAAAACTCCTTACTACCCATTTCAAGACTGTCGAGCGAAATTCTTATAGAACCCAACCCTCTTCTTTACGTAGGATTTTTTGTTCACTCAAACTGACATGAAGGAGGCTTTCTTGCTTCCGAGAAGTGCGCTGTTGGAGCAATTGTTCCTTTCTTCAGCTTCTTTCAGTTTTGTTGGCGCTGCGACGTTCGGCGAATGAAAAGGTGCCGGAGGCAGTCGCCTATTACAGTCCCCACCCCCATCCCTTCCCTTGTCTTGAAGTCCAGTTGTCCGCTGCTTTTACCGTCTTGTTCCTTGCTGTCCGAAGACGGCGCTGTCCTCATCCAACCCCCATCCTCAGCCGAGCCTACGGCGAAGCTCTATCTTCGTCCTTTGGTTTGGTGGTATACGTAGTCCATCCTTTCCCGAAGTCGGCTTTTCAACTTGTAATTACTACTCGTTCTTAAGTTCCGTCCAAGAAGTTTGAATGAAAAAAGAATCGCGGATGTGTTGGTTTGCTTATAACGAGGCTGGCAGTCGGTTTTAGGCCGGTCTGAGCGGGAGGAGGATGCCGTTGCTAATGAAGACGAACGGAGACGTAGACCGAACTTCGCGGGTCGTCTTTGCTTTTGAGGTGCAGCAGGAAAGTGTAATAATTAACTCCTGGGAGGAATCACAGCGTTGATGTTTCACAGGGTATGGAACCATTTAAGAAAAATTGGAAAGGTCTTGGTTAAATTTAGAAACATCGACGTAAGCGATAGATAATTAAGAGATGACTACGAATGAATAATATTTACACAGTAACGCGAGTCACGTCACTTCACTTAACGGAAAATATAATGACAAATCAATATTTACAAACATTTCTAATGTATATGAAAAATGTGTGAGAAGTGGGTCACTTTGTAATAATTATTTTTTATTCTTTTCTGAAAATACTACGAATGAGCTGACTTGATACTTTAACGACTTAGACTTTCATCAAACGCGTGGGCGTATACAAAGGCTGATGTGAATTTAAAACTTAATAATGTAACTTTTGTACTGATGGAGCGATTGTTCTCAAATATTTCACTAAAACGTATTTGCAACCTAGAAAAAAGGTACCCGATTCCATTAAAATACCTTGAATTTCGTTACTTTTCCAAATTTGTGTTTCTAGAAGTACAATATTCAAATATTTAAACGAATATCTTCATGCAGCAAGAAACCAAAAACTATTACATTCATAACAACATGAAATGAATACCGGATGATAAAAAGACGTTCTAAAAACTGTTTAAAATTAATTAAAAGCCCCACTTTTTATGTTGAAACCACAAATTAAAATCTTGGTTGTATAAAATTAGTACCAAAAGTTAAAGTATGACTTCAAAAACTGTTGATGTCATCGAAATGTCAATGATAATTTGATTTCAAACCATGATGTCTCAAAACGGGGACTCGTAACTAGGTGGTGTACTTACGCACAAGTGGCGAGGAGGAGAATCCGTGATTGTCGCTAGGAATACATTATGTGAGCGACGCACAGTACTGTTGAATAGTGCTTTTGAACAGAAATAGAGAGTGAAAAAAAGGACCGAACAAAAATTTATCTTAAATATTGATACTAACTTTTAAGTGAAGAGGTTTAATTTTTTCGTACCCTGACTTTTTCGCCATTTAAAAAATATTAAACGTATTTGTAACTTTCGTTATTATACTAAAAACTGAAAGTAAAAGTACCCAATAATTGCATCTTACGTTCTGCAGAGACGCAATCAAATTAAAACAAAAGTATTTCCGTAATTAGCAAAAAGCTTTTCGGGTCGCAGCGGAAAAAACGCGAAGGAAGGAACCTAGTACCAGACGCACGCGTAACGCGTCGACTCCCTCAGACCTCAATTCACGCAGAAGAGACTTGGCTGCGCAAAACCTCGCACTACGATAAAGCAAACGTCAGAGTTTCACAAAAAAAGTTTTGAAAACTTAACATTCGAAACAATTTAACACAAAATTTTAATAAAACATTACATAAAATTATCGTCTTAAATAAAATTTTACATTCAATTATGATTTTAATTAAAATTTCACAACGCAAATACCAAATTAAATTCAATGAACCATTAGTTCTTTAAAAACTACGACTTAAAGTTTACGACTTAACTGAAACAACAACTATCTAAAGCAATCCAATCAACTTATGTTTATTGAACTTTAAAAACAACTATCTTTAAATGCAATTTTGTAGCTACATTTTCTCTTCTTTTCCGGATATTCTGTATATGCACCAAAGTACTCTTACTTTTATTATAATACTAATGAGTGTTAACCAAAATAAAATTTGACATTAATTATGAACTGTATTATTTGAGAGTGTGCAGTTTTGTTTCTACTAGCGTCTTTGTCGAGTGATACAATAGCAATTTCACTAAAATCATAACCCCAAACCTGCTTCATCTAATTGAACATCTGCTGATGAATTACGACGTCCTCTGCTCCGACCGCAAACCTCCGATTCGTTGCTTTGATGGTTCATGAGATAACCACATGGGGTCAGAGACATATTAGATAGTGCTAATGTACCTGAGGGAGAAGAAAAAGAAGACGAAGTTGAAGGGGAAAGAGGTATGTTGCCGAGGATCAAAGTGTGTAATAATATCAATGGTATAGAAACTTTAGATTTCTTATTGCAATTTTAGGTTGAAAAATTATCACACGCAACCATCTGGATGTTTGATAATCAACCAAGATGTTACGTTACGAATATCGTACGTTTTATCAGTTTTCTAAAATGTTTAATTTATTACATATAACTAATAATCATTGTAAATGTGGCAAACTGACGTTGTAAGTAGTTGCTAGGAATTAATAGGCTTTAAGAAATCCTCTGTTTTAATGATGATTCTTACGCGACTGAATCAACATTGTAACGTTTGACTTTCAGTAAACCAAAATGGTTAAACAAATGTTAGGCGCTGTAAAGGTGTTATCAAGATCTTTCGTTTAACTTTGCACTCGTTTTTATTATTTTTTCAGGTGCAATGGATTAACTACTTTACAGAATTGTTAGAGAATTTTCCACATAGTATATATGCTATGTTCGAATTATTACAAATAAGGAGGGTGTCACCTGTGGGATCCTCTTCAACCATCAAGCAGTGCGGAATTGAATTGGCTTTTTAGTTAATTGGAAATCAGTTATTATACATCGTTTATATTGTAAATGTAGAATTTATGGGATTGGTTTAAGGTAAATGAAATTTGTTCTTGGGAAGTCTGTAGCTGATTCTTTTTTTGACTTTGCGCCCGAGAAGAAATGAACGAGGGTATCTCATGATACACGTGTCTCGCGTCTGTAACCCGGTTATTCTATCAATTGAATTTGAACTCCAAGATGTCTCGAGGTGGACTGCAATGGTGAAGTGATAAAATGTTCTAACTGAATCCGATGTTATTTTTAGAATTTCAATATTACATTACATTTATTGGGACCAATTATTTGTAATATTCTTACATATAACTTACCAATATTTAAATAATTAACTATATATTCAATTGTTGGTAGATTTTTATGCCTTGATTGCCATAATGGGGAAAGATTCCTTTCACTCATGGAAATATTCGTACTATATGATCCGTACATGAAGCAGTAATTGAAAACCTTTATTTTAAATTCCATTTCAGAGCAAATGTTACTAACTTTAAATAGTTTACAAAAACAAGTATATTCCTAAAAGGACATTCTGTAATTCAAAATTGTTATTTTGATGTTTCATGCATTGTCAATCATTACTGAAAAAACTAATATTAAATGAAAATAGTTTTTCATTTATAATTAACAATATTTTGTAAGTAAATTAGTAATATTGATTGCAAATCACTATTAATTGAAACAAAATCTTTCATTACTTTATGAAAGGGATACGAAAGCTACTACTAACAATAGATATCATATTCACATACTGCATAGAATCATTCATCATATAAAATATAACAAATAATGTTTAATTGATCAATTCAAAATTAATGAGACATGAAATATGCAAAGTATATTATTGCCAAAAATATCTCAAACTAATATGTATTTCATCACTCATTCATTAGTAAAAATGAGAGATCTGACAACTCATAGACGCTCTTTCTATCCAGAACTGATCATACTCCCAAGTCAGGTTCTTCGGATTGGATTCCAGAATTATAAAATTATATAAAAGCAAATGCCATAGCAGGTAATTTCCAATCATTTTTAGAGCTCATAGTCGTTTAATTTTGTATGAATATAACTAGCAAAACAATATTTCACATCCCTTCCCAAAATATTTTTTTTTTGAATGCTTATAATATATTTTGTTTTCATTCATCAGATTTTACGAACCAATTCCCCTTATCAATACATACAAACTGATTCATACTGATACTTGAGTTGCACGAAATTTTGCGCTGCGTCATAGCATCATGAACTGTACATTTCCGTCGACTTACAATGCCGATCAATATGAAAACGACGTTGGTAACTGACTGCAAACGCTGATCCATCCATCATTGGATTTCTTTGAAATGGAATATCCTCCTCGCTCAAGTAGGCCCGCCATCTCAGCGGGCCACCTTTAGGCGGTAGAGCACGCTGCAATCGTTCCTCGGGTGGCGACCTCTCTGGGAAATCTCTGTTTTCCGTCACTCGATTGCACTCTTCCTTCTTCTCGTGCAAAGCCTCCCACCGCGCTGTTCCCTTCCGTTCCGTTCCTCACACGCGCTCGCGAGCGCCGCCTGGCGGCGCCCGCATGAACTACCGAGCGAACAGGTGATGACTCGCGCCGTTCCGTTCCGTTCCGTTCCGTTCCACGCTCGCGTTCGCTCTCGCGAAGTTCCGCGCTCGCGGGCGCCGCCTCGCGGTAGTCGCGTGAACTAGGGAGCGAGCTTGCGAACAGACGAACGTAGCAGAGCTTGACGTCAAATATTCACGGTGCAGCTGCTAACGAGGAGAGAGCAGGACGAGCGGCAATGCAAGTACAGCGCGTCTCAGATTTGGTGTGTAGTACGCGTTGGCAAATATGGAATACGTCCTTTACATATCTATATATTTTTAAAATGCTGCTAAGGATTTTCGTTTAGAAAGGAATCTAGGCTTTAATACGCAATTCTGGTGATTTTGTTCTTTAAATGAAAAATACTGAGCAGTAGAAGAGTCTTTATTGCTCTTAATATTCGATTTTTCAATAAAACCATTACATTTTAATAATATGTTGAAATAAATAGAATAAATGGGTATATGTCATTTGTGCAAGACCATCTACAATACAATTATAGTTACTCTTGTTCGTTTTGTTTCAAGAGTTGCAATTGAACTAGCAGGTGAAGTTTAGTCATTAGCGCGAGTAAGCGTGAGTTAGAGTTCCTAAAGGTAGCGAATTTTTTTTAGTTCAAGCCGATCGACGAATTTGCAAATGTTTTTTAAATGTAAATATTACTGAGGTAAATAAACGCAATGCCCACCTGTTGTCTGACAGATGTGTCTCTTTACAAAACATTTTCAGTAAATACTATAATTATGTTGTACTACGTTTCTCAGACAATTGAATAGCAGGATATTCTAGAATGGTATACTGCAACATACAAGTATAGATCTTGGTAAATTTAAAACATTTGTATTATATTGTTTTATAAATATGTTTAACTCTGTTTTCACAATGATTAGTGGTTCTATTTGTACAGAATTTGTTAATCTCCGTTGTTACATCAGATTTGAATTATAAGTACTGACCCACATGAAACATTTTTAGGGTTTTTGATTTTCCTTATATTGCATATGTAAAACATTTATTTTGTATGTTCTTTCACTTTCTAGCTCGCGCTTCCTCTAACAAGTGATGTAGCCAATCTATGTTTTGGATGTCTTTGAGACGGAAAAATCGATCCAAGTGCACGTGTTACTTACATTGCTTACGCACATTAATCATTAAAACCTAGTGTTTATCCATGTTCTTTAACTTGCCGGAATTTGTAGTATTTAATTATAAAGAATTGTATGTGTCACTCTCAGAGGCCATTTACGTGAGATATCTGAAATCTTCGTAACATACAGGAGATATATTTTTCTCTCGAGTGCAGTTGTCATCCGCAGATGTTTGTGCGCTCACTACTTCAGTTACAAGAGGAATGGAAGTCATTTCGATGCAAGGACTTTCACAAAAAAACTGTATATTGTTTGCTAATTCAAGTAATCTCTATTTAACGGAAGTGAAGTTATCACATTTTCACAACCACGCTCGTTGTTTCTTTTATTCATAACACAAACGTGTTGGTAAAGAAAAGGGGACAAGAATTTTGGAACTCTAAAAATCTAGTGCATGTAATATCTGGAATTGGGAAAGTGACAACTTTTGTTTCTGTCAAACGTTTGAGCATCTTTTAGATGTTACATATCTAAAATGTTTTTTAATTACTTAAATATATATAATATTTCTTGGAAAAAAATATTAAGTCACTTGTATCTCAATTGTATCCCACTAAAATCATTCAAAACAAATATGGAAAACGATGTGGCAATATGAGAAATCTTGTAAGAATGCAATACTGCAACGGACTCGGCTATTGTAATGAAAAGAAAGCATTCGTTCTGCGAAGGCTGAAGACAATCGGCAGTAACCACCAAAAATGTCGCAGAAATGTTGATAAAATTGTAATAATTAATAGAGTTTAGAGTTAGCTTTCAAAGTTGTATTTTAAGATATTTAGTAGTTTGTTGTTTTATTCACCCTCCCTCGAAAAAATAATTTTAAAAATATTTTATCATACTTATTAAGCACATTTTATTATCGGGAAAGCATTGTAATATTGAAGGTACTTCGAAGGTCCCTGAACCAAATTGTGGTTCTATACTGTACATAGGATTTTTACTAAAATTGATATTTCGTGATCAATAATGCTGAACACGCAACCCCGCGAATTAGAAAAATATATTTCAATTTCACTTAACATGAAGCCTCTAACACATTGCCTGTGTATATGTGTGTGTGTAAGAAGAAATGAAGAAAGAAGTGAAAAATACAACATTAAACGAAATGAAGTGAGAGAAGTGAGAGAAGACAGGAAAGGAGACACATTGTGGGAGGAAAAGAAAAAGAGAAAGACAAAGAAGGGAAGAGAAAGACTGAAAAAGAAAGGGGAAAACGGAAAGAGAAAGGAGGAAAGAGATAGAAGAGAAATACGGAAAGAGACTGGAGCAAAGTGACAAGAGGAAAGGGGCAGGAGGAAAGAGAAAGAAAAAAGACAAGGAAAAAGAAAGAGGTGAAGAGAAAGAAATAAAAGGAAAAATAAAGACGAATAGTGAAAGAAAGAAAGAGAAAAATAGGAGTAATGAGGGAAGAGAAAATAAAGAAAGAGAAAGAAGAAATGAGGAGAGTAATAAAAAGACAAGGAAAAAGAAAGAGGTGAATAGAAAGAAGGAAATAGAAAGAGGGAAAGAGAAAGAGGGAAAAAGAAAGAGGGGAAAGAGGGAAAGAGAAGAAAGGAAAGATAAACACGAAAAGAGAAAGAAAAAGAAATAAGGAAAGAGAAAAGAAGAAAAGAGAAAAGAAGCAAAGAGAAAGTAGAAAAGAGAAAGAAGAGAAAGAGGGAAAGAAAGAGAAAAAGAAAAGGGAAAGTAAAATCGGAAAGAAAGACGGAGAGACTTATAGAGTGTGAACGAGAAAGAGAATGGGATGGGATGCAAAAGAGAAAGCTAAAGTGAGCCAAGAGGTGTGCCAAGAGGTGCAACGGTGGCTGGGCGGGCGAGGAGCGGAGTCGCGGCAGCCGGGCCCGGGCGGCGGCGGCGCGTGCACCCATCCATATTTAAGGGCGGGCGCTGAATTAGAGCAGGCGCCGAATTGCGCGGCGACAGCCTCAGAGACTGAAGGGTGCAGGGCGGGGAAGGTGGGGGGCGCGCAGTGAAAACGGGTCGACGAAATCTCCGGGAAAAACTGTGGTTAGAGGCAAATGACACAAAGGGTGATGGAAGTACCTGACAAAAAGGCAGGAATAGCACATAAAATAATTAGAGAAGGAGAATTTTCAAATATAGGCAGTGTCGAGAGACTCAATTTTCAAGAGGGCACGTTTGCCACGACATATTCATAATATAATCGTAATTAAAATTTTTATTGCTCGTATTTTGTGCAGATGAATGTTATAGCTAAAACAGAATTGTATAGAGTTGGTATAAATAAGTTCTCACAATTCTATTTTCACACCACATTCCATCGCCTTTGACTTTCATCAGAGATCTACACAAATCAATAATAGAGTAATATAAATAATTAGTTTTTGTAATTAGTAAAATAAATTATTTGTGTGTTTGTTCAACCCACACGAATCTGATGCGCAATGACCGTAAAGGTGATGTATTCGTATCAGTCGGTAGTGAAACTCTCGTCCATTTATTACATCAACAAACTTTAATAGCTGCTTATAAATGTAAACGAAGAATTTAAATAGTTATATGTAAATAGTCAAAAGAGAAGTATTGAGTAGTTACTGTACGAAAACAATATTTTATTAGTATCTTTAATCTCTATCAATTTTCATTTTAGTAAGTGTTTCACCTATTTTACAAACCCTACAGAAAACAAGTAATATAAAATTTAGGTGCCAATGTTGAATCAACCTAATAACAATATGTAACCAAATATTGTAAACTTCATGTAGAACAATGTCACAAAGTTATATTTACGAGTAGTTCTAGTTATACCTGTACTTACATGGAAATGTTCAGTTGATAGGTATTCCCTTTCGTGACTCAAAACTACCAATGTTCTTTAACAGCAAAACCCAGTTACCTAAAACAGAAGAAATAACAATGTTTGGCATTTATAAACAATAGACAGAGTGAGTGTAATAATCACAAAGGGTATTTTAGAAATCACTTAGTCACACAATCACTTTGGTCGTTCTGATGTCCCAGATCGTTAAGGCAGTAGTGCCGTAGCGATCTCGGACTGAAGGATCGGAGGAGGGAGTCAAGGGTTCAAGTCCCACCTGCAGCCTGGTTGTATTTGTGGTCGTCCTTTCACCCCTCATCATCACCAAACTACATCATACTGTTAACCCTATCATTAATCTACAGTGATCGCTAATGATCAAGCTGTTGGTGAAACCGACTAAAAAAGAAAATAAAAAAAATCACTTTAATCACTTTAGTGACGTTGATCAATTGAAACCACTTACAAGTCAAAGAGACGAACAAATTTTTCTAATGTAATTTTGTTGAATAGTAAGTTTCTTTATCCCAGATTTTTACCGAGTTTCTGGTGTTTCATTACGTTTTCATTACATTACGTCAGTCGGTATGCGTAGTTTCTAATACCGCTGCAGATAAAGACTGATCATAATGAAATGAGCGCAAAATAAATAACTAGAATTGAAGAACTAATAACAACAGCCTTGTATAGGTACGATGAAAGACTAAGTACTGTAAATGTCTTTTGCGACTGACTGACATTTTTGGGAACGTAAACTACTGTGGATGAACACAGTATGAAAGCGTAACAAAATGTTAGAAATGTCCCTTAGTGTGATGTTTTGTCGCTGGAGGTAAAGCCACAGACCTATACGTAGGCTTGAAGGGTATCCCCCTACAGGTTTCTCCTCCAGCAAAGCACCGTTCCAGCCGGGACAAGATCTATACTCCCGAAAGTTCTTCTGATATGTGTGGTGGGGTAGTGCTTGTGTGTGTGTGGGGATTAAGGGCAGAGGATGGGTGTGTGAGTAAGGCAAGGAAAAGTAAGAAAATGTCGCACGTGATCCAGCAATGTGTCGTTACGTGTTGCACGTAATAACAGCAACAGCAGTAACAACAGCAACAGCAGTAACAACAGCGACAGCAGACGCATCAGCGACTACATTAGAAACAGTAACAGATGGAACAATACCAACAGTAGATGCAACATCAGGAGTAACAGCAGAACCTGAAGTAAAAGCTCCAGCAGGTCATGTTGCTTCGAGTGCAGCCGTCAGTCAAGAGAGATCTGGTTTGCATTCACCACTTACTTTTCCATGCCATCCACTAAGAATAATTGCCATTCTAAAGCACAGGAGTCTTCTTAATTTACACACAAATACATATGTATTCCAAATGTTGTGAGAAAAAGTAACATAATGAATTGAGAATAGAAATAAACTTGAAATTAGTTATTTTCCGAGTTCAGTTGCAGTTTTGTCGAAGATATTTCAAAAATTTATTGTTTTTTATCTTTTTCCGAGCAAATGTAGTTATCCTTGATGTTTGATTATAAATTGTATTAAAAAGTAGAAAATTTTTCATCACAAAATTACAGTCAACAGAAACATTAATACGTTTTTTGAATGCTTTACGCATGTCGTGTTTAACATGCATGAATAACTACAACCGCACATCCATTAGGAAGTATATTGTTATCATTATTAACTTTGAGAAACCTGTGTTGAACGTTGTTTCAAAGGGAAGTAGGACGCTATCCTCAGAGTATACCACATGATGAATTCGCAAAAACCGTAAATCACAACAATGAAAGTTTGTCGTGGTTGCTATTTGCATATATCTGTTTAACAAAAACAATGGTGTAATTACAATTTTACCATAAGTTTAAACTTCTATTGAAAACACTCATTTTCTGGAACTGGTACGTTTACTTCAACACTTTAATTACATACCCTATAATTATTCTGTGAGTAACTCTTTGATTACGTTGTCTAGCTTGGAACAAAAGTTTTCACTTCCAGTGGGTTATTCCAGTGGCGCCAATTAAATGCACTTAATGAACATATACATTGATTGTTAAAGTACAATTACAAATGATTGAGTAATATGTTTCTTGCCACTGGCATTGATTGTATTTGCATCAAGTGCTTTATATTACATTCCAATTACATCAAGATATATATATATATATATATATATATATATATATATATATATATTGTGGCGTCACCGATTAATTAAATATAATTTTATTATGGCATCGCCAATAACCAATAATTCCTACAGCTGGAAATAGCTCGCGCCGCGGCACAGAAGTGGGTCGAGAGGCACGGCCCTCGCAGCGGAGGGTTCTTTCGTCACGCCGCCGGCCCCACCCGACCGCGCGCCGGCCTTTTTTCCAGAAGGCAGCTGGTTTATTGCCCTCATAAATAGCCATTCTAGTTTTCGGAGCCGTTCGCCGGCCCTCTCCTGGGACAGAACGCGCCCCCGCGTCCTTTCTCCAGCCGCGCGACCGGGGGGTGCAAACCCCAAAGAAAGGATTGGCCGGGTGTCAATTAAAGACGACGACGCATTTACGACACGTCGTAAGCGAGAACCTTTCTCGGTCCCTCCTCGAACAATGCTAACTCCCCACATTCGTTCTGGCACGCGTCTGGGCACGCGACGGGCACCAGAAGCCTCGCGGGAGCTGTTTCTCTCTAAATACAGTAGACAGTCAATTAGCCCATGACGGTCCGGGAATCCGGGAATCGGGAATACGTGAAATGCGCCTTTACGCGCGCACGTGTCCAGGACAGCTGCGATCAGCTTCTGGAACAACTGACAAAGGGAAGCGAGTGAGAGAGCGAAACCAGCGACAGACAGAGAACATTTACGGAAAATTACAGAAAAATCGACACGAGATTGGTTAATCAGAATTCCGCGACGCAGCCACCCTCGGCCAATGGGAAGCTTCGCCATGAGGGAAGGGAGAAATTTGGTGTCAGGAACATTTTGGGAAGGGGAAACGTAGCTCTTTTATAAACGCGATGCACAGTGGGAAGAGAGATCTTTTGTAAAATTTCTTCGGGCACTTGTAAAATTTCTTCGGAGACTTCACCTTGTAAGATTTCTTCGAGAGAGACTTGTAAATTTTTGTTACTACGGGAGAGTTCCAAGATACTTCTTGGTAGCTAAATGTGCCTAATTATTCAGTCATTCACGATCGGGACGCGAGTTTGGGAAAAGACTTTCCCAGAGCCGAATCAGTCAGGACGCGACTCGTAAATTGTTGCGGAGAAAACTCGGGCGGGAAACTACCGGATCCCGCGCCGTTTTCGCTTCGGCCCGCCAGCCTTGCCGCCTCTCGTCCCGGGCTAAGTGACAGCCCTTTTCGCAACGTCAACGCCCGTGGCCACTCGCCCCCTCTGAGCCTGCTCGAGCTGACAATCTGGAATCGCCGCTACCTGAGCGAGAGAAGACGCGCCGCAGAAGATCAGCAACCCGGAGCCGCCGCCGCCTCTGCTTTGAGGCTGCCGCCTCGGCCTGCCCACGAAGACCAGCAGCCATTGGTGAAAACTATGAGACGTTGCCGTCTCACTGAACAATTATAACAGCGAAAAACTGCAAGTGGCCGCGCTCAGGCCCAGCAGAATTAACCACTTGTAATTAATTCACAGAGTAGTTTTAGTAAAAAAACTTGCGTCGCCCAATGCGACATTGTAATTTCCCTGGTAGCTTTTGGTGCCAGGAATAAACAGTTGTTGTCACAAATGACTCAATTGCTCATTCTTGACCTCCCCACTCTTCCATTCAGTTACATTTCAGGAGCTGAACCTGGCGCCCTCCCCCGTGCACATTAGGTTTGTTTACATTTGGCTGGTCCCAGCGTGGGGCTAGTTGAGTGCATCATTGGGTTTGTTTACAATATATATATATACATATATATATATATATATATATATATATATATATATATATATATATATATATAGTGACGTACCTGGTAGTCGGTACTTTCCACTGCAAATCTAAAGGTAATAAAGGACGGATGTCTTGTTCGTGAATGGGTTTTCTGAGGGACTCGATAATACATTGGTAAATCAAAATAGTAAAGTAGTATAAACACAAATACAATTTATTCATGAATCGACGTCTAATACACCTGATTACATACATAAAACCTCGATGTCTTGGTACCAAGATTCTATCAACAATGTAATCTTATCATACCTTGGGGCCCCATTAATAATTCGACTGTTGTGGCTGCTCACCCACGGCGACGGCGACCGTTGACCTTCACCGCGGCTCGGCGTCCCCGGGCGGTTGATGACGCAGACACGTGCCTCGCTGGTCTACAGAGGCGGCGACGAGAATTCCTCGGCCGCAACCTCGGATGTTTCCGCATTCGCTCCCACACGCGCAATCATAGCATCTCGTAGATGTCCATTGCGTTCATACCATGCACTCGAATTATATTACTGCGCCCCTCCTCGGTTCTGTTCGGCTTCCCTCTCGCAACCGCTATGCACGTGATCACACTTCGTACCGGCGTTCATTACACTATGCACTGTTCTATAAATTACCAGCTTCTAATCAGCGATTATATAAATCTAACACTGTTGAACGTTCTTCGTCTTTTGTAATGACATGCTCTGCTTACAGCTAACCGTCTTTTTCCGGCCACTTTCTTCTACTCGCTCTCAGCAACTGTCCTCTACGACCGTCTCCACTCGGCGTCTCCTCGCAACTGTCCAACCGTCGCCGCTCGGCTTGTAACGGCCGGAATCCCCCCCTCTCTCGCTAGGCCGCGGCGGCGGCGACCGTTCACTCTTCCCCCACCGTGCGTCCTCGCACCTGCCGCTATGCCGCGCCGTTCAAAATGAGTTGTAATTATACTCCTGTACACTTCGTCTGTAATTGCGTATAGAAACGCTTCCGCGTTTCATCACCCCCTCCTCCCCTTTTTCGGATTTTTCTTGCCCGAGAAAAATTCACTTCACTACTGTCGTCTCTACCGATAGTAGCACCAACTTATACACTAAATGATACAGTATACACACTTGTTTTCCTAAAATCAGATATATACATGATTGTTTTGTCTAATACTAGTAATACACTTTATTTACACTTCACTGATGCCCTCACTTATTGGATCCGGTTTCCGATTGGGAGCTTGTAATGTCCTACCACGTCTTGTCTTTTGTACGGCGATTTAGTCCCATTTTGACGACGGTGGTTTCCTAAACAACTATTGTAGGACATTGCTTCCAGTGTGTTGAACACATCTTGTTAGGTATCGTCCCATTTCCAACTACGACCTCTTCTGCGTTGATCCCACTGACTGACCGTGCCATCGCCATTCCCTCGCCCCTGGCTTCGCTCCATTCTTGACATGTTTACATCTCCCTCATTCCCATTCTTTGGGGCGCCTGCAAAGGTAAGGTCGTACCCTCCCAACACGTTCTGAAATCTCTCTAAATCGGTATGATTCACGCTGCATAGTAAGTTCTGCGCAGTAACGGGACACTGTCGCGTTAATACGCAAATCATTCCTTGGTAGTTCATAGGGACAAATGATGTTTTTGGCTCCATAATGCTCTTCGTTCCGTATTCACTACGACTTCCCATGACGTAGTTGTAATGGCTATTCCTCTGGTTGATCATGACGTTTATTTGGGTTTCTTCGCTCCGATCTCGTACGAAAATTTTGTCTTCAAATTCCTTCAAAAATTTCGGAAATACACCAAAGGTCTCTGCCCACGTCCTGGCGTTCCCCTCTAGAATTAGGTATGAGAACTGGATCTTGTATCCTTCCAATATGTTAAATACTGCTACATGCCGTTCTGCTGCTCGCATAACAGCATAAGGGTTTTCCTTACCGCCTCCCGAAGATTTCAGCGACTTTGGAGGCATAACTGGTGTCACCCCACTCTTGACACCCGGTAACGTTTTCCACTCTTTTTCCCATTTAAACTTAACTTGTAATAATGCTTTCTCTTCGCACCCTTGTACATTTTCCTCGATTTCTTCTTCCATTATTTGCTCCAATCCTTCCATTTCCACTTCTACCCTGCATACATCATCCTCTGCCTCGATTTGGACCTCCACCATTTTGCTCTCCGCTGTCTTGATTTCTTCTTGAAGTTGGTTCGTCATCCCCTCACTTTTATCCTCTGCAGCAACCGTAGCATCCACTTGATGGTGTGGTTGAAATTCCAATTCCCCACCCAAATTGATTACTATAGACTCTATTTCCTTTTTCTGATTCACAAATCCATTGGTCAATAATTGGTCTCGATCCTCCAGTCGGTCCACAATTTTAGACGTCCCACTCTTGGTTACCTCAGTTAGTTCTTCGAATTTTTGATTCCGTTCTTCCAATTTTCCCTTCAATTCTTCCCTCGTTCTCTTCATTTCTTCCAATATCTCCCTAGTCTGCTCTTCGATCGACTTTCTATTCCGTTCCTCGCCTTCCTGCTCTGTTCTTCTGCTAATGTCCTATTCTGTTCATCCGCTGTCCCATTCAGTTCTTCGGCCAACTTCCCTTTCTGTTCCTCCGCGAACCTCTTTTGTTCATCTAATTTCTTGCTCTGCTCTTCCGCGATCCTCTTCTGTTCTTCTGCCGACTTCCTAATCTGTTCCCGTACTCTCCTGCCGTGTTCTTCCATCATCCTACCCCGTTCTTCCCAAAACTTCTTCTGTTCTTCGAACATCTTCATCATCATCTGCATTATATCTGAATCGGTAACTTCTCCACCCCCCCGATTTAGATTTCCTGCTGCCTGGATCATCGGCGTCGACGTAATTTTTACTTTTTTATCAAAACATTCTCCCGACGTATCGTCTAATTGGCTCCCGATAGCACTATCCCCGCTCTCCACTAATATGCTTCTACCAATTCCTTCATCTGTATTATCGGCTTGTCCCCCCTTCTCGTCCTGATTCAACACTGTGCTTTGCACCTCCATTTTATTATTTTGAACCTCACGTTCGTCCCCAACTACTTCAAAATGTTTACCCAATCTTTCCATTTGCCTAGTTCGACAATAATACACCAGGTGCCCTATTAATCAACTGTGCCAGTCACTGCAATAAATACTTTTCCCTGCCGTCCTAATACACTATGATTACAGATATTGAACAATCAATACAGGTCCTCACTCACCACCAAATTCACAAGTACACTACTTCTGTAAACACATAATCCCCAGTCACATAAATCACACAAAAATATCCTTCCCAATACATCATACCACTATCAAATGAGCAATATCTGTCGCTACTGATCTCCTTAAAATTGTTAATCTCGTGACCTCAAATTTATATAAATCCACTATTTGCTTTTGGACTAATTTGTATCTCAAGTAACTGGTATATTACATGTGCAACCATCACACCCAATTAAGTATAATGCCTTCTTCATAAAATTCCCTCAGCACTAATGCATGAATATTCCAGATGCATATTTACAATGCTACTAAAAAGACTTCACAGATAATATCATTTCCAGAAAATTTTAACATTTCCCATAACCAACCAATGAACAATGCATTCCAGAATGTGTATTCAAATCGAGTAATGTGCACCACTGGTACAACAATCCAGTACCTCTATGGTTATACAAAATTTATTTCTATTTCACAAATTCTCTAGTTGCCATGCCATGAATAACATAAACAATCAAATTAACACTAACCTGCATTACAAAATCTTGGAAGTTATACTGCTCTTTATCACTTACAATATGTGCACTATTTGTTTTCATAAGCCCAGTAAATATAGTAACAAATTTATACTGGTCACTTTTCCAAATAATCCCATGTACCTGCCCACTACTAATTAAAATTTTTGTAATTACCAAGTAATCCTTATACTTTCACCAATCTTCACATATATTTTGTCAGTACATATACTGTTATTTTCTTCCCTCCAAATAATGAATTCTCTTACTGCCTACAAATTACTCTCACATTTACTTTGTTGCACAATCATTTATCATACCGTAATATTCATATTCTCAATTCAATTACACACACAGTATTTCCCAATGTTTCATCAAATTCTTCAGAGCCACATTTCTTAAATACACGAGTCCATACTGTTCGGGCGCCAGCTGTGACGTACCTGGTAGTCGGTACTTTCCACTGCAAATCTAAAGGTAATAAAGGACGGGTGTCTTGCTCGTGAATGGGTTTTCTGAGGGACTCGATAATACATTGGTAAATCAAAATAGTAAAGTAGTATAAACACAAATACAATTTATTCATGAATCGACGTCTAATACACCTGATTACATACATAAAACCTCGATGTCTTGGTACCAAGATTCTATCAACCATGTAATCTTATCATACCTTGGGGCCCCATTAATAATTCGACTGTTGTGGCTGCTCACCCACGGCGACGGCGACCGTTGACCTTCACCGCGGCTCGGCGTCCCCGGGCGGTTGATGACGCAGACACGTGCCTCGCTGGTCTACAGAGGCGGCGACGAGAATTCCTCGGCCGCAACCTCGGATGTTTCCGCATTCGCTCCCACACGCGCAATCATAGCATCTCGTAGATGTCCATTGCGTTCATACCATGCACTCGAATTATATTACTGCGCCCCTCCTCGGTTCTGTTCGGCTTCCCTCTCGCAACCCTATGCACGTGATCACACTTCGTACCGGCGTTCATTACACTATGCACTGTTCTATAAATTACCAGCTTCTAATCAGCGATTATATAAATCTAACACTGTTGAACGTTCTTCGTCTTTTGTAATGTCCTGCTCTGCTTACAGCTAACCGTCTTTTTCCGGCCACTTTCTTCTACTCGCTCTCAGCAACTGTCCTCTACGGCCGTCTCCACTCGGCGTCTCCTCGCAACTGTCCAACCGTCGCCGCTCGGCTTGTAACGGCCGGAATCCCCCCTCTCTCGCTAGGCCGCGGCGGCGGCGACCGTTCACTCTTCCCCCACCGTGCGTCCTCGCACCTGCCGCTATGCCGCGCCGTTCAAAATGAGTTGTAATTATACTCCTGTACACTTCGTCTCTAATTGCGTATAGAAACGCTTCCGCGTTTCAATATATATATTGAAACGCGGAGCGTTTCTCTACGTAATTAGAGACACAGAGTGTAATAGTATAATTACGACCAGTTTTGAACTGCGCGGTATTAGCGACAGGTGCGGCGACCGGCGGAGGGGGACGGGGGACTAGAGAACGAATCCGCCGCCGTGGGCCGACGAGAGCGGGCAAGACATCGGCCGTTGGCAGTTGGCAGTTGGCCGTTTGCAGAGTAGAGTGTGAGACGGTGTTCGCGACGAGGAAGATTAAATTCAGTGAACTGATCATAGAAATACGGACAGGAAGCAGGTGAATGTAATGTTGGCAGATGTCGGAATGTATAAGCTAAAGATTGTGGTCGTAATATCAGAAATAGTGAAGATAGAAGTAAAACTGTAAATCGCGGAACTGATGCCTGTACGAGTGGCGGCCACGTGCTCCGTAGTGATAATTAGGAGAGTGGAAGAGAACTGACGAAAGGTGTTGCGACATAACAAGAAGTACATTGCAAGGGCAAGACGAACGTAATCCAGAGGCCGTAAATGCTCAAGCGGAACTACACGCACAACAAACAGCGTCGAAGCAGAGGGATTCGTGCCTCCCGCCGCCGCGGGCCGACAAGGCAGGAGCCCGCCTCACCAACCGCCCGAAGCGCCGGACTGCGTCGAAGGTCACCGGCCGCTGCTGGCCGTTGGCGATAGTCAGTGAACAAACGAGGTATTCATGGGACCCGAGGTATGATGAAATCTAGTTGTATACCGAATCTTGGTACCAAGACGGGGAGTAATCGTATGTGTGATAATGTACAGAACGTGTGATTTTAAGAATAAATTGTATTTGTGTTCAGACGAATTTCTTGCTTTGATTTTCCAATGTAATGCCGATTCCTTTAAGAGACCCATTCACGAGATAAGACACCCGTCCGTTACAAATTTTATTGCAGTGGAAAGTACCGCCAATCAGGTACGTCACAATATATATATATATATATATATATATATATATATATATATATATATATATATATATATATATATATATATATATATTTGAAACAGGGATATAAATACAATTTTAGTTTTTGATTTGAAACTAATTCCAAAATAGTTGTTTGAGAAATTATTGATTTTTGAAATTTTATTTATAATACTTTCTCTCTAATAACCCATTTTCCTAGTCGAAGAAATCATCGTATAAGATGAGGGTGAAGATGGAACTGAACGTAGAGGTCTTTGCAGAAAGTAAGTTATCATCGATGTCGACAAAATGAAATCACAATTTCAAAGGAAATCTCCATTGTAGTAGACACATCAAATGTTGCATTATTTCCGTACACAATATTAACCAGAATTGTGATACTGATTATTGCGAATAATCATTTTTATGTCTGTGGCGTAGAATTCTACCAAATAGGTTAGGTACAGCCACTTGCTACTCAGCGTCACTTTGATTTGCATAATGCTGATAAGGCAGGAATTTCTTGAGGTGTAGGAAATAATAGAAATCACAGAGGGGCAAGATTCAAACTATACAGAGTATTGTCAATTACCTCCCAGCGGAATTGCTACAAAAGATCTGTTTTAAGCCGTGTCTTATATGGCCGACTGAATGGTTACCAGTTTCAAAGAGTAAAATGGAACAAGGAGATGAAAAGGAATTCTTAAAATAAAATATATCAAATCAGCAGGTTTCAAAGTCTAGAGTTTTAAAGAACATCTAGAAGATTTGGTGGAATAATAAAAGTGGCGTGAGCTGCATTATATTACTAAAAACACATTTTTGTACGCAGTTGCATTTATTGCCTTGAAACTATTAGAACGAACTATATAACGCTCTTCTACTACGACATTTCGATGATGAGATAAACTTACAAAGTGAAAATAAGTCCGGCCTTGATAGATGATTACCATGGATTGTGAAAAGGGGAACTTCTGAAACTGTATAGGACACCAAGTAAAAAGTATTTGCTATGAAGATAGAATATTTGTAATAAATGTTTTGAAATATATTGTTCTTTATTTATTAAAATTTACGTCAAATAAGTGCTTTCATCCAGGAAATGAGAGAAAGCCAATAATTTTCAGCAGGCTTTTTGTGTCCAATGACCCACAAAACATAAAATATATTCTTTAACCAAATAAATGTTTAAATGTTATTCAACAATGATGTTCTTGTAGTTGTCAATAATATTTTAACGCAAGATATATTTTTGTAAGCATTGTTTTTCGTAAATAAGGGCAAATAGTTATCAGAAGTTAAATGTAACGAAAATGCTTTTAAATCAATCAAGTTTTTAAATTTAATTAAAGTAAATGAAGTCAACCAAATTGTTATTATATTAAAATTTTGAAAAATCATTAGAAATACTGGTAATATTTTTTCACGCAATTGAGTTAATGAATTAAAACTAAAACTTTACAGAAGGCAATTACTACAGCAAATTGCACCTCGTTCTGAGAAATCTCAAACAAAATGCCTTGACCGATCCTGGAACACGTTGTCAGCGAGTAGCCCAAGTCGTTGCGCTCCGGGAAGGGGTCGGTCGCATCGAATTTTCCGGCGGTACACTGGAAGGCACTCGCAGCCCGCGGCAAACGAGACGCGGCCTGGCCGTCGCTAGCCCATTTGCAAATACTCCGTCCTAACGATGGCGTCATTGGCCGCGCAGATCGATGCGCGCGGCGGGGAGCGGCGGGGAGCGGCGGGAAGGACGGGGCGGGCGAGGCGGGCGGGTCGAGCGGGACGAGCGGGGTGGGGCGGGCGGGGCGGTGGACGACCAGGTGCTGCGGGGAAGGAGGGTGCGGAAAGGGGCGAGACCGGGAGAGCGGCCAGAGGGTCGGGTGGGAGGGGAAGGGGTGTGTAAGGTGGAATGGTCTGGGTTCGGGAGATGCGGTGCGGCACGGGATCATGATGGGGAAATGAATGAGGGTGTTTGGAGTTGAGGCTAGATGGAGCGGGTTTGAGATTGTTTGGGATGGGGTGGACGGGAGCGGAAGGAGGCGGATCCTAGCGGATAGGGTGAATGGACCCGGATGGAGCCGGGTGGGGCGGATGGGGCCGGGTGGGAAAGGGTGGGGTTGGATGCGATGGGAAGGGTTCGAATAGGGCACGATGCTGTAGGATGTGGTAGAGTGCAGTAGGATGTGACAAGATGGGGTATGATGTGTCAGAATGGGGAATAGTGGTTCAGAATGGGGTAGCATGGGTCAAAATGGGGTAGGATGGGTAGAAGGGGGAAGGATGGGTAGAATGGGTAAAGAGGGGTCAGAATGGGGTAGGATAGGTAGAATGGGTAGAATAGGAAAGGATGCTGCAGGGTGAGATAAATTTTGGTAGGATGTAGCGTGATATGGAGGAATGGGCGGGAAGATGCAAGGTGTATCGAGATGGAGGATGAATATGGGCGTGGCTGAGAAGGCCGCCAAACGACGGGGAAGGGAGGAGATTGTGGTGCTGCTGGGTTAGATAGTGGCGAAGGTAGAAGTGGTCTGGAAAGTGCACAGCGAGGACGGGAGTGTCGGCGGTAAACGCGAGGCAGGGATATGGCGAGGGGGCGTTGGTGTATTGAGGAGACGGGTGGATTGGGGAGATAGAAAGACGAATGAGAGCACTCAGGTATGGGAACGTGTCTGGGGCGCTGCTAAACAGCAGGATCCGATAAAATTTGCAGCCCCTGGCTCACCGGCGGGGTGGGGGTTGAGTGGATGTGCAATACCGCCTGCGAGAAAAGGCGATGAAAGGAGATCATAATGATATCCAATAGTTTTCAACTGTTAGTAATTAGCGAGATACTTGAAGCTTTTACAGCGACTCTTTGGCTAAAATATTCGTTTTTTTATATTAAGATAATTTTACTACTTTAATATGACTAATCCATATTTAATCCATTTTCTTATATCTATGAACTTGAATTTAGGAAGTGATACCGTTTATAAATACACTATCATTACAAAATGTGCTGACGTGTGCGGAAAAGGTTCGTAAATTATGCTTAACGAGATTTTAAATAAACGTCCAATAACAGTTTTCGAAAAGTATTGTCTTATTCGCATTGCAGTTGAATTGTTACCACCTACAGACATCCTGATGAGTCAAACACGTTACAGAAAATTCACATTTTATTTACTATACTATGTGAATTTCAAATCTCAAATATTCGTTCATTCATATTATCTGTCGTACAGAAAGACAGAAACTAACCGGATAAAATAATAAGCGGATTCTTGCCTAAATTCCGAATTAACTACTGTGTCAATAGATTTGTCACAAATGATGAACGAGCAAGTAGTTAAGCTTGCTAGAAGTGTCCTCGATCAGGGTGCTACAATGTAAATTGACATAAACTTCACTAAAACGTGTTTTAATTTTCCTAATCCTCTTGACGGATCAGCTCCCATTTATTGATGATCAGGAACATATTGCGTAAAATAGTTCATTGGGTTTTATTATCGTATCTCACGGCTACAAGAATAAATTTTGTCTTAAATTAAATTATGTCAAATCCAAGATGCTGGCAAGATGTGTGATTAACAGTAGCAACCCGAACAAAACTTCCATTGTAAGCGATAAGATAATCATATTATTGTGGATCATCTAGCGTACCATTAATTAGTTATTGGTAACTTACACCCTGTCTGATTTTCTTACGTTAACCGCATTATTTTTACTCTCTCCTTACGATACAGAGAGAAAGTTATTTATTGCTGCGCCAAAAACAAGGAATTTTCGGCTGAAAAACTTGTTACTGGGTCTATGTAATGAAAACGTGAATCAATCAAATTCATAAATTTAGCAAAATCCTCTATCATGTGTGTAGCCAGAATCCATGTTTTATGAGTCCTTGATACCGAAAAATTGAATTACGGCAAAACCTCCGACCGACCGTCCGCCCGTCCGTCCGTCCGTCCGTGAACAACGCTGGTGGCTAATCCGTTCAGCCAATGTTCTCCAAAATTGATATTCTCCAAATGATCTGGCTGGTGCTACAGCCTCTTGAATTTGAAACCAATATTTCAATTTTTGGGGAAAATTTACATGAATCCCTTGGGACAGTTTAAAATTTTTCAAAAAAATGGACCCATCGTTGTTAATTAAATTTTGTTGTGGGATAGTGAGAAGGATGTTTAAGAAAAAGGTCGAATGATGTTCAACATTTTTCGGAGTCTTTCCAAAACTAAAATTATAGAGATAGAGATTTTTCTCTTAAAGAAATCTTCCTTAAAAACGTTTCTTAAAAAGAGATTTTGAAATATGGTCAAGTAAAATTTTTCGAACATTTTAGTAGTTTTGCGTAATTTTCTATGAAAATTCCGATGAAAGTATATGCTATTTTACCCCCACTATTTTACCAAGACGAAAATCGTATTCAACAATACTAACGCAAAATAAATAATAATATTATTATTAAAATATGCTTTGAAAATAGAGAAATATACTGATGATAAATATCAAAGATAAACTAAAGAAAATATGTACACAGTAAAAATAGCTGCTTCACATTCATTCTCAAATTTATATTTATAAAATCGAAATGAGTTTTAGGTATACAATTATTTTCATATTCATAGGTATAAGAGTACGAGTAGAATAGGAAGGTCATCGGAATGGTAACAATTGTACAGTTTCAGAATATTTGGTACGGTTTAACCTCTTAATTAACCGGAAATTAATTTGTTAATACGCCACGCCAACTTTTATAACATTTATGGGGTCTTATATATATATATATATATATATATATATATATATATATATATATATATATATATATATATTGTAACACCGCCACTCATCTCCCGGCGAATGGGATCGTCGGAAAATGCGCGGTTAGCGGCCCGGTTATAGCTCAGTCGGTCCTATTCCCTTCACTTCTTTAAAAACTAGCCAATTGTAACAATTTCCTTTGCTCATTTAAAATTAGGTGATGGAAGGAATTGCTAACTAAATTCATAGGCATTTAAAATAAACAATTTGATTACTGGTAAAAGACGTTTATTCCTGGATAAACTGTGCCAGGGAAGTTACATTAATAAAATAAAAGGAAAGATTGAATAAAAAGAAAAAATAGAGATTAAAATTAAAGGAAGGCTTACTACTAGAGAAGAGTACAAAATTATTTTATAGTTAGATTTACAGAGTTGTCCCTGAGGACCTTTCTTGTGCCTTGGCGCGGCACCGCTTTGACAATACTTCAAAAGGTTTATTGCCCCCAGTTACATTGCCTGAGAGCTTCCGTGGCAGATTCGCTCGATAGGCCCGGGCGGGCACGGCGGAGCTTGTAGGCGACCTTCGCAGGAATGCAGTCGGTCGCGCCCCCCCAACAGCAGGGCGGCTGGCAGCGGCTCGCGGCGTCTGCGGCAGTCCGTGACGTCAGGTAAGGGGCAGTCTAGAGACTGCTCCGGCGGAGTAGGCGGAGTCGTCGGGGTGTATTGCCCCCGGTCGCAGGTGCGGAGCACACAACAATGTTTCCCTCTGAACTATGCAAATCCTCTCAAATACTAATTCAGAAGTTGCGAAATCCTGTAGCGAATACGCAATTATAAAGGATTCGCCAATTTACTTTTGAAGTGCTTTTGCACTTCCTCTAAAATTCTCACTGAGAATTCCAGTCTATCACCTCAGTGATTTCAACCAAGTGCTTTCAGAGGCGCACTCGCCTCCCCCTGCGAATAGCTCCCACACCAGAGAAGTCTCTCTACCAACTGAAATTTTGTTTCTCATAAATGCATGAAGTTAACTTTTATCCCCACCCTTTCTCCTCATATGTTCTTGTTCCTTACGACGATCGCGTCGCTATTGGCTAAAGGTGATGGCGTTGTACACGAAATTTGGCCAATAAGCTCCGGCGGAGTATAGGAATTTTCCATCTCTCTGTTTCTGTCGGAACATGGTGTCCTTCTCTACCGTCTCGAAAGTAGGCCACGTCTCTGAAGGGGCTTCCCGGCTACTGAATTATTGCTTTGGGTTTCCCCGATCACGATGACAGGCGTTTCCAAAGTATGCCAGATGGGGCTGCAGCGGACGCCTGACAATTTACCCTTTCTTCGGCCGTTGGGTGGGGTGTCATAAACATCCGAAATGGGTCAGGGGATCGTGGTTATTGCAAGAATGGGGGCTGCGCGCGTGACGCCGTATGTTTTTCTTCAGTAAAAAATTTCTTAGATCTACTTTACTCAATTTAATTTATCTTAATAATTCTGTACCGCTACAATATATATATATATATATATATATATATATATATATATATATACTAGCGGACCCGACAGACCTCGTCCTGTCAAAAAGATTTGTAAAGGCAATTTTAATGCTAAATGGGCTGTTCGGCCACCTTCAAGCAAAGTTGCTGCGATTCCCGACGAAGCGAGTGCAAGTGCAATTTTATTTTGTGAGCGAATCGTTGCTAATCCTAATGAAATCAAGAACGTTTTTCCTGTACCACCAGGTGCATCTAAGAAGTAAATCCATCCAGTTTCATCATTTGTTACATTCATAAGAGAATCAAATACATACTTCTGTTGTTCATTCAACAGTGGAAGATTTGTTTGAATTAATTCTTCCAAAGTGTTGAGATCATACAGTTTTTCTCGATTCAACTCTTAGTTAAAAACATCATGCATTGGACGATTGGGCGCGGCCAGGCCTAATTGAATTAATAGTTTGTTTGACATCATCAAGCACATGTCCTCAATTGAAATCAATGCTTCGTTGTAAATTTCTTCACTGATTTGTATATTTTTTGGATTTCCCATTCTATTTCATATTTGATACAAAATATCATCACACATATAATCTATGTACTTGATCCACAAATCAATTGGGTTTGATGGGAAGCATGTAGTTATGATTATAGATAGCAATGTTCGTATTTGATGAGAGTTTGATGATATTACAGCATCATTAAGAGTTTGATCCCAATGAGCGTCATTTTATAGCAATTGCAAACGTTGACAGGCTTCTCTGTAAGATCCACACAATTCACCATCAACAGTTCGTAAATGTTGGAATGATGTTGGGCCACGTACATTGACTAATAGCAGTCGTAAATAAAAACATTCATCATTGCTTGGATTTACTGAATAAATTCGACCAATGGCGTCGGTGAAATACACATCTGGGTATCCTGGAACTTGTTTTTCCTTGTTTCCGTCGTATAAATCTCCTTGAGGATTGATTCCAAGTATAATATTTTGGCATTTCAGAATATAGCAATGTTTGTGCAAAATCATCGTTTTGGCATGTCTCAAAAAAACTGGTTAATGTAGATGGTGGCTGAGCAGCTCTTTGTACTGCGTTCTGTGCTGTAAAATACGCTCTTTGTCCATTTTCTAAATGCACTGCTAAGTGAACAACGGTAGGGTGTCTCTCATGAATAGGAAAATAAAATATTCGCCATACTGCTTCATTACTACTAACATAGCGGCCCATTTGGTATTGGGGAACTTCATCATTGGAATTCTCTGCACCAATTCCAATCACAGTCATATCACTCCCTTTGGTTACATATTTGCAAATGTATTTAATAGACTTCACTGAATGGCAAGATTCAACGTTGATGTGTGCTTTGAAGGTCTTTGATAAAATGGGTGAATATGGAACAATCCAACGATTATCTATTTCAATATCTTGTTGATATAATTTGGCAATTGTGGATCTTCCATTGTCTGCTGTCGATCGTCGACGAGACAGTGGATAACCGTCATTACCAGTAATTGTTTCCGATATGAATGTCCGTGGATATCGTTTTGAACATTTACCATCCATCATACATGGTGAATTTTGATTAAGAGTTCCACAGGGACCATGTATCATATTTTTGATAACGAACTCATGCAATCCAGGATCTACTTGTACATTAGGGATTTCAGCTGATATCACTGCATCAACTTCATTTGGCCTTATCTTTTCAACCAACCAAATCAAAATGTGTGCATGTGGCAATCCTCGTTTCTGACACTCCACAGAATACATCCAGCAGCGTGTCTCACCAAACACATAATGTTTTACGATGAATGTCATTAAAGATTTCAATTTTTGTCTAAAGACTCTGGCTGTAATATCATGACGATCAATGGGTGATTGCCCAGGGAATAACTCCTGCTTGATTTCTATCCAGTGCGGATTGCATGTAAATGTGATAAACAAATCTGCTGTACCATAATGACGAACATACGACATGGCATCTTGAGCATATTCGTGCATATGTTGAGGGCTTCCGATGTATGTTCTGGAAGAATAGTCATCCGACCAACATTCTGTGCATTTCCATCAGTATTAATCGCATCTCGAAGGTGAATATACTCTTCAGATTGGAGTTTGGTTTGATTCAACCTGATGAATGTTAATCTCTCCGCTTCAATTTTAACACACATGTCAACAATATATTTGTGATATAATCGCCGACTTTTCAGTATGTGATTGTCATTTTCTCGAATCATTAAGCGGTATGAATCATTAAGCGGTACAAAAAAGTCAGTTCAATGAACTATTGTTCATTGAACTGACTTTTTTGTTAGTTTCAGAACCTGTAAATAGATTTTGTTTTAATAACATTGAAATATAACATTAAAATACATAATATAGTGACAGATATGAGTATCGCCATAGCTAAACTAATATTTTAATTACCTCTAATGGGATTTATCAATTTTATTGAGAAATCATAGCCATCTTCACCTTAATATAATGGGATATTGCAGTGCATCATATGAGCGGTGTGTTTCCTTTATACGTTGTAATTGATCATTCCGACGATGTAAAAGCAGTATCACAGGATTCCAAGTTTTCTCCAACTACAACGATAGCAACTTCATCAATAGTTGGTGCAATAAAAAGTCTTGCATGTTGACCCGCAGGTGTTTTATCAGCTCTGATTACAATTTTGTGATTATCTGATGGCATCAGATCCAGGGCAGTTTTAAACAATATAATCAATTGATTGTGTTCATGAAATAAAGTTTGTAATTGTTCTACAATAGACCTCTTTACTAAATTGTTATGTGCACATCGCATATTCATTTCTTGTGGTGAATTGCCCATAAAATAAATTTGCAGGAATTTGTAGTTGCTATCTGACACTGGTAAGAGTGAACCTGCTCTGTGATATATTTGGCCTTGTTTCTGTAAATTTAAAAAAAATATGGTTTGTACCAAACACTATAAAATAAAATAAAATAAATGAGCAATGTGGGGTATAAATTTATGGATTGTCAGTGATCAAACTTAAATAATATTTGTTCTTAAAAATTATGTCTCCTAATTAGTTGTAACTAATATCTATCATCAAATAATTCTATTGGGTTTCAAAATAATAAAAGTGTCACTAAAACTGAATCACCAAATAATATGATGACTAAGTGATGATTATGATCTTAATGATTAAGATATGGAATATTAGTGACACATCTTAACGTTGGTGACAACATAAAATAATTATGATTAACTGCTGCGTATATTTATGCATACCTTGAAAGTTGGCATAAAATTTTCCCGAACTACATTTGTTGACCCAAATGAAGTCATTTGAAAGCAATTGTTATATTGTTGCATATTTGTCAAAAAGTCTATGGAATCTGTTCCTATTCCTGAAACCAATGAGTACAATGGCTCTCGTGGTGGTTTCAATGGTATCAATTTCACTCTACCATTTGCGCAACACAATCCATTAGCTTCGTTTTTATATTTCAATGCCTTACAAAATGAGCAAACCGAGTTCATAGAACCAATAACAACACATTGGTAGTTACTGTAGTCAATTGACACATCGTAACTGAAAGCAGCTTGATTCAACTTGCGCGATTATTAGTTGAATGTAGCGCTTGCGCTTCACGCGTTTGTGATATCCGAATTCTTTCACGTTCATTTCGGTCGTCACGTTCTTGTGCAGCATGATTAGATCGGTAATTAGCTTCGTTTGTAGCATTTCGGGTTCTTCTACCTAAATTTCTTCGTATAATAGGAGACATATCTATATTATAGATTATTTTGTTAATAGTTTCGGAACGCGACATTAAATCCTCCAACGATGTATTCTGTGCTCCAACGCACACACGCACACTGTTTAGTAAATGCATAAATATGATTGAATTTGAACTTTGTATAACGGTAATAAAGTGCAAATTGACTCTTTGATGTTAGGAACATACCTACATTGTTTAAACAACAATGAGTGCTCTATACAATAGCTATAAGGCTCAAATGACTCTACGTTTTAGTTAGAAAACGTTTGTATAGGAGAAAGAAAAGGGCTGTTTTTAGGGTTTTTCCGGCAACTATTCGAATTTTTCTCGACGTATAAACCATCCTTGAACTTCAACAAACATTCAAAAAAATAATTGGGCAAATTGGTCCAGGCGTTGTTGAGTTATGCGATTACCAACAAATTTTGCGATTCATTTTTATATTATAGATAGATAGATGACACCTTGGCAACTCTATTATTATTTATATAACGGCACCTTAGCAACTTTATTTTTATTTATAAAATGACACCTTATCAACTCTTTTTTTATTTATAAAATGACACCTTATCAATTCTTTTTTATTTATAAAATGACACCTTTGCAACTCCATTTTTATTTATAAAATGGCACCTTAGCAACTCTAATTGTATTTAAAAATGGCACCTTAGCAACTCTAATTGTATTTAAAAATGGCACCTTAGCAACTCTAATTGTATTTAAAAATGGCACCTTAGCAACTCTAATTGTATTTAAAAATGGCACCTTAGCAACTCTAATTGTATTTAAAAATGGCACCTTAGCAACTCTAATTGTATTTAAAAATGGCACCTTAGCAACTCTAATTGTATTTAAAAATGGCACCTTAGCAACTCTAATTGTATTTAAAAATGGCACCTTAGCAACTCTAATTGTATTTAAAAATGGCACCTTAGCAACTCTAATTGTATTTAAAAATGGCACCTTAGCAACTCTAATTGTATTTAAAAATGGCACCTTAGCAACTCTAATTGTATTTAAAAATGGCACCTTAGCAACTCTAATTGTATTTAAAAATGGCACCTTAGCAACTCTAATTGTATTTAAAAATGGCACCTTAGCAACTCTAATTGTATTTAAAAATGGCACCTTAGCAACTCTAATTGTATTTAAAAATGGCACCTTAGCAACTCTAATTGTATTTAAAAATGGCACCTTAGCAACTCTAATTGTATTTAAAAATGGCACCTTAGCAACTCTAATTGTATTTAAAAATGGCACCTTAGCAACTCTAATTGTATTTAAAAATGGCACATTAGCAACTCTAATTGTATTTAAAAATGGCACATTAGCAACTCTAATTGTATTTAAAAATGGCACCTTAGCAACTCTAATTGTATTTAAAAATGGCACCTTAGCAACTCTATTTTTATTTATAAAATGACACCTTAGCAGCTCTATATTTATTTATAAAATGACACCTTAGCAGCTCTATATTTACTTATAAAATGACACCTTAGCAACTCCATTTTTATGTATAAACTAGCGGACCCGGCAGTCTTCGTTCTGTCAAAAAGATTTGTAATGTGAAATTTTTTTGTTCCTACATATTTTGTAGTCTGGGCAAAAAATTCTCATGAACAGAACCGTCACCCTGGTGATAGGGCGTTGTGAATAAGAAATATAATTAAATAAAACCTATATAAGCATTTAAAAGTAAGTAATCGCTTTATTGTTAATCATGTGAATCATAAATATTAACAAAAGTCAGTTTTTTTATTTGATTACCTGGCGCATAGACAAATAAATGTGATGGTTTTCCAACATGGGAACAAGCAACATACAATTGACCATGTGAGAAACATGGGTTTTTCAGATTAATACTAGAAACACATAATGATTGCCCATGGGAATTGTTTATAGTCATAGCAAAAGCAAGCCGAACTGGAAATTGTATTCGTTTAAAGACAAACGGCACGTCAGTCGGAATCATTGGGATGCGCGGTATGATGACGTCTTCTCCTTTATACTTTCCTTTCAGTATAGTTGCTAGTAATTGTTTAGTAATTTTTTTTCGTTAACCGTGTGTCGTTGCAAAGACGTGGTTGGTTGATATTTCGCAACATAACTACCGATCCAACCTTTAATTGAAGATTGTGAGGTGGCAATCCTGGCAAATTCAGCGAGTTTAAAAATTCTAGTGTATAGTTCACTACATCATCTTGGTTAGTAGCCAAATCAACTGATTTATATATCCACGATTCGCCTGTAATTTGTTCTTGAATTTTTAAATTTAATTCATTTACATTTGTTTTTTGCAGCCAATATAGCTCGTTCGCTCAACCAATCATGGTTTCTGTAATTTTGAGAAACATCTGGAAACACCTGAATAAGTTCATCTTTTGATCGAGTTAACTGACAAAAACTTTGAGGAAAGTTAATGCAGCCAGTAAACATGTCTACCATTTGGAAATTTGCCATTACCAATGTCAATGAGTTGTTTAGAGAATATGTTTCCAGATTGGTCATTTTGCAACTCGACACGCATATTCTTGCTTAAATGAAGTACTTTGACATGTTTCCACAAATTGGAGGACTTTAGACATGCATTGAGTTCATCAGCTGGTGTTGATCGAGGAATCACGGGCAATGTTTGACGAAAATCTCCTGCTAATAAAATCATTGCACCACCAAATTGGTTATGATTGCTCCGTAGATCTTTTAAGGTTCTGTCTAAAGCATCCAACGATTTTTTTGTGCCATCGTGCATTCATCCCAAATAATTAATTTACATTGCTGCAAGACCTTTGCCATTGCAGAGTTCTTCGAAACGTTGCAGGTCGGAGTTTCATTGCTTTGCATATTTAATGGCAATTTTAATGCTGAACGGGCTGTTCGACCACCTTCAAGCAAAGTTGCTGCGATTCCCGACGAAACGAGTGCAAGTGCAATTTTATTTTGTGAGCGAATCGTTGCTAATATTAATGAAATCAAAAACGTTTTTCCTGTACCACCAGGTGCATCTAAGAAGTAAATCCCTCCAGTTTCATCATTTGTTACTTTCATAAGAGTATCAAATACATAATTCTGTTGTTCATTCAACAGTGGAAGATTTGTTTGAATTAATTCTTCCAAAGTGTTCAGATCATACAGTTTTTCTCGATTCAACTCTTGGTTAAAAGCATCATGCATTGGACGATTGGGCGCGGCCACGCCTAATTGAATTAATAGTTTGTTTGACATCATCAAGCACATGTCCTCAATTGAAATCAATGCTTCGTTGTAAATTTCTTGACTAAGTGATGATTATGATCTTAATGATTAATAAATGGAAGATTAGTGACACATCTTAACTTAGGTGACAGAACATAAAATAAATATGATTAACTGCTATAATAGATACCTTGAAAGTTGGCATAAAATTTTCCCGAACTACATTTGTTGACCCAAATGAAGTCATTTGAAAGCAATTGTTATATTGTTGGATATTTGTCAAAAAGTGTATGGAATCTGTTCCTATTCCTGAAACCAATGAGTACAATGGCTCTCGTGGTGGTCCCAATGGTATCAATTTCACTTTACCATTTGCGCAACACAATCCATTAGCTTCGTTTTTATATTTCAATGCCTCACAAAATGAGCAAACCGAGTTCATAGAACCAATAACAACACATTGGTAGTTACTGTAGTCAATTGACACATCGTAACTGAAAGCAGGTCGATTCAAACTTGCGCGATTATTAGTTGAATGTAGCGCTCGCGCTTCACGCGTTTGTGATATCCGAATTCTTTCACGTTCATTTCGGTCGTCACGTTCTTGTGCAGCATGATTGGATCGGTAATTAGCTTGGTTTGTAGCATATCGGGTTCTTCTACCTAAATTGCTTCGTCTAATAGGAGGCATAACAATATTTTACATTATTTTGTTAATAGTTTCGGAACGCGACATTAAATCCTCCAACGATGTATTCTGTGCTCCAACGCACACACGCACACTGTTTAGTAAATGCATAAATATGATTGAATTTGAACTTTGTATAACGGTAATAAAGTGCAAATTGACTCGTTGACGTTAGGAACATACCTACATTGTTTAAACAACAATGAGTGCTTTATACAATAGCTATAAAGCTCAAATTGACTCTACGTTTTAGTTAGAAAACGTTTGTATGGTAAAAAGAAAAGGGCTATTATTAGGGTTTTTCCGGTAATTATTCGAATTTTTCTGGACGTAAAAACCATCCTTGAACTTCAACAAACATTTACAAAAAAGAATTGGCCAAATTGGTCCAGGCGTCGTTGAGTTATGCGCTTACCAACACATTTTGCGATTCATTTATATATATATATATATATATATATATATATATATATATATATATATATATATATATATATATATATGTATATATATATATATGACTAAGTCAGTCAAAGTATTCGTAAAAATTGAGGAAAAATCAGAAAATATTTTATTTCACAATATTAGGTGTAATAAAGAAAATATTTTATTAGATATTCTCAAGTTTTTAAGAAAAATTAGAATGTCTGAAAGTATATAGAGAACTAAATATATACATAATTATAGTAAAGGGGTTTCTTACAAGAAACAAAGAGGTCCAAATTCCATATTTTAAAGTAAAGTTAGATTTCCTAATTTATTCCTCATCAACTGATGATTTCTAATAAGAAATTTTCATTCGGGAAATGCCGAACACATTTAATGACATAAGGCTGAGAAAAATCATAAATTCATAATTATGCCCGACTACACACGAAGTTGTTGGTGCCTCCTGAAAAATGTCGAATTGGGACGAGTTTCATTCTTGTAAGTAACTCATTTGGGCAATGAAATTCTGCGTTTCAACTTCTTAGCGGAAGCTAGCTGGCCACCTAAACGCGCAGCATCAAACTTCGTGTCCGCTTGACGTTTTTTGTGCTTTAACCGGAGAATCACACATATTTGTTTATAAAATCTATTACAAAATCCAAATAGTAGTGCCTAGGATTCTATTGGGCATCAACTGCAAAATTAATATACAAACACTCATACACTACTTATATGTAGTGGCGGATTTTGATGACCTAAAACATCACCAAAAATGATAAATAAAATGATCTTAAAATGTTTTTAAATAATTCTAAATGTTTAAAAAATGACGTAAAAAATTGATAAAAAACAGTTCAGATGAACAACTCAAGCCGTTGGATATGTTACCGATGTAATCGTGGGGTTCTCCCTTTCGTTCAAGCTTGCGAAAGCTTTGTTTGAACAGTTCTGTCGGTCGGAGGTATAGGACACTATGTCAATTTTTGACCAAAATGAGATTATTAGTACAATAATATGAGCTTTTTGTCCTCTATCCAGAGGAATACTACACTCTGTCCTACATCTAATAATGGCGGAGTTATGGTGCTATAAAATAACACTAAGTCCACTTTCACTTGCAGGTATGCAACCTTCAAACAGCTCTCCTGTAAAGTTTAGTAAATGTGACGTAGTGTCCTATACCTCCGACCCACAGAGTTCATTATTAAGAAATATTTGTCTTTAGTTATCCCGGTCGTTCCGACAATAACGTTGATAGGTGTCACAGGAACTGTACATTACATACTCTTAACGACTGCCATCACAATTTATGAGCGCAGAAATCAAATAGGCTGCTCAGGAATTTCGTGGTGAACATTTGTTGGATCTCGTAAATATTATTTGTATTAAGTACTATTAAAATGATATTAAAATCTATTAAATCAGCAAAAAATGCTTTAAAAATACGGAAAAGAGGAACAAATGTCTTATTCGATGAAGTCAACGATAAATGCAAAGCAATGTCTTATACAAATGGGTCATTTCCTTTTGTCATAATATAAAATTAAGGTCTATGCAAAAATGCATTGTTCTAAATTGAAAAAAGACACTTCCTTAAAATCCGCCTCCTTCTTATAAGAGCTTATATAGCAACGCAAACTCATTCCCGTCGTTTGCCAGCGCACTGTGTTCTAGTTTTCCATTCTAGGGCGACAAAATCGAAATTTTAATTTCGCGAATGGACTTCCATTTATTGCCCAATGCATCGCAAAAGCTTTACATCATACTGAATCGATCGATGCAGCACTTTTAACCGGACAGGACCAATAAGATACTGCGCTAAGTATAGACTTCTGCTTACGGTGACAGAGGCCGGCCGCAGTTGCGTTTCGTAGTTTGATTTGTGCGTTCTGTAGCGTCTCATATGCTTATTGTGCCATGGATATATACTAAAGATCAATGCAAGTACTTTCAAATGAAATATAACACTTTGCGTTGTGTTGTGCTGGCTTCCTTCAATAAGGCTTTAAAATCAGACTAGATAAGAGATAAAAAAGTTCTTAATTCAAATTTCACCGTGGCATAAGTTAATTCATGCACATGAAGACACCGAGATATTGCGTGGTGTCGATCTGCTTACATCTGCCTAACACGTTGCAGTGGCGAAGTATGAGGACCCTTTATGGATAATCTGTTGCCTTTGATTTTATAAAACTGCAATTTTTACTAGAAACCATATCTTAATAATTTATAGGCATTGACAATTTTGCCTTTTTATTATTTTCAGATAGCGAAACTTCCCAGGCAAAGGATAGTAAATTATCTGCATTGTTTTGAAATGAATAAATTGAGAGGTATTTAATTGATATATTTATTAACTCAAACTCATGTATAACTATATACATTGAAGTATTACAGATATATTTACGAAACACTGAGTGTATATTAAGTGTTTGTAATTTGTGCCCTGTGCGTAATTTCATTGAGTTTGGATGAGTAGTTTTAGAGAAATTTATTTTTGTCGTCCTAGACTGGTACAAAAGAACACTGTGCGGCGTCTGTTCATGTCGCCGGTCGATCGGCGCACCTGCAGCGCAGCCACAGCGCGGGCGGCGCCTGTCCCACACGCGTCCACCGCGCGACAGAGGGCGGCGTCTGCGCCGGGCGTCAATTGCAGCCCCCCACCCCCGCTCTTCGGTTTCGTAATTTGCAAGGCCCCGCCCTCCACACACTTTGCAGTCTGAACGCCTCCACCGAAACACGGGCGGCCGACGGCCAATCTCATCATGTGTTTAGGAGTTCACCTCTCACTCTTAGCAACTTAGTAGTAAGATTACCACAATCAGAAATGAGGAATGAGAACTGTAGCGTGAAATTATTTAACAATAAGCAGATGCCCGTGCACAGTAACTGATTAATTGCGTTAGAAGTAACTATACAGTGAAGATAATAATGTATTTCCATTAATTTTGTATAAAATATTGTCTAGAGAGTATTGTTAGTGAAATTTTACAACATTGGCATGTAGAAAAGCTCTATAGAAATGTGTAAATATTGGGAATTTCTTGAACTCTCAAGTGTTATTCAATTGCGAAAAGTCTTGTAAGAAAAGTAGTTTTTTTTCAATTCCAATTTAATTTTTCAATCGTCGATTATAATACGAAATATTCGTCGACATCCATTTATTAAACACTTAAGAATGATTTTTTTGAGACACGTTGAATTTTGATCTTCATTACATCAATCAGTTGCCGACTCACAATCGATTACTGACCACCAGAAGCCCCGTTACTCTTCACTGACCTTTAAAATTTCATCGACCCCAGAGAGCTTTATATCGACCCGGTTGGGAATCTCTGACTTAAAAGAAAGAGAGTAAATGCGGTCTAACGAACGATTTCGGTGTTTGACGAACGCGTATACACACATACTGTAACACAAACAAAAATACACATATTACAAAAGTACTATAACACAGTGTTAATTTGACGATAACAAAATACATAAAGCACGTGTAATAGATATTAACCATTGCATTTCCCATAATAAAACAACGTGGTCTCCCGCATTCTAACTTTCGATCGCAATCAATCGATTGATTCCCCTTAAGCTGAAGAAAAACTTAAAATATGACTTTCCAACAACCTTAACCACTTTTCTCAACGTCTGCAACGTTTACGCGAAACTCCGCAGACCATAACGCGTCCGCAGACCATAACGACGCGGGTCAACGAAGATTCCCCAGGATTTGGCGTCCTTCAACGGCCGTTTTAAGGCGGGCGCGGGCGGCCTCCGCAGCGGGACGGCGGCGGCGGCGTCGAGTGCTTTTGTGCCGCCTGCGCAGGGGACGAGAGGCCGAGTGGCTTCCACTAGCGACCCTTCGGGCGGAATTAGGGACGCGAAAAGCTGCTCCGCGGAGAAGAAGGTAATTTGTGGCGCTATCTCGAGAAAATTCTCCCTTCCCTCGGTCGTGCTCCGACGGTCTGGATATTATTACTCCGCCGCCCAGCCCCGCCCCGCCCCGCCCCGCCCCGCCCCGCCCCGCAACACCACGCCCCGCCCCGCAACACCACGCCCCGCCCCGCAACACCACGCCCCGCCCCGCAACACCACGCCCCGCCCCGCAACACCACGCCCCGCCCCGCAACACCACGCCCCGCCCCGCAACACCACGCCCCGCTCCGCAACACCACGCCCCGCCCCGCGCAAAAGGGTCAATTCTGGTGGGTAAGTACAACTGTCCAAGGACCGCAGATCCGTTGCGCCTGGAAGACCGTTGCGTTTACGCGTGCGAGAGAAAAGAATTCTGCGAACTTTCTTTAATCATAGTTTTTTTCGGGGTAGCTGAAATAGTTTGCGTTTGTGGGAATAGGAGAGATTAGTAAATGTTTTAAGTTTGCTTTGCAGGAATCCGTTTTTACTCTTCTATGATGGAAAGCGTATATTCCTTTGTTTGAATAATATCTTACGCAGTGTTATTTAATTTGGTGACTGAATTGTTAGAACTACTACGAGATTTTGACTGAAATATGTAATCGTTTGCACAAATGTTAGGTACAGATCATTATAATAATAGTATTTTGTGAAAACGTGAAATGTGGAAACTCGATTTAAAAGTAAGATTGGTTTCTGTGGAACACGTGGAATTGTAATGTCCCTTGTTGTATTTCTTGTATAATATTTTACAATGCTATAAAGATGCATACTTCCATTCGAGGAATGCAGATCATTTTCATTTGTGGATACCATCGCGTTTTCGGCTGCATGAAGGAAAGAGTCTGCAAACACTCTTTCATCAACGTTTAAAAAAAAGTAAAATAGGATTCATTTGAAGGATTTTGTTCCAGCTTCTTCATGACGTAGATATTTGGTGCTATTTCTTGCAAGCGTTTATCTCTAACAATGAATGAATTTAACTATGTAAAATTATAAATTAACTATGTAAAACTAAAGAACGCGACAGCTGAATCGTAAATTTCTAGAACCCAAAAGTGCTGCCAGAAGTGAAATGTCTGGTTTCTTTGCACAGTCTTTGGTTTAATAAAGGCACCGTTTTTAGAATTTTAATATCTCCTCCGAATCGTAAGCTTTTAAAATACTGCATGTAATAGATGAGTTTCACTGTGGTTGTACGCACCATTGCTTTCCTTTTTATACGAGGAAAATCAATTTTTAAATCTTCTTTCGTCGTGTTTTTTGTTGGTGGGTCCATTATATTTGTTTTCTTTGATGGAGTTCTTTTTGTGCTCTTGTACTAGTAAAACTACTTATGTACGTTTTACTACTTGAATTTTTTGCAATGTGATAGAATTTCAGAATTGTACGCAAAAAAAAATCCAACAGATTATTTATTTAATTCTCTACAATGAAAAGTCCATATGAATACTCGATATCCGACAATCCTATAAAATACAGAGAACATTAAAATATATTTTCGTTCTAATTTTGGTACATCATATATCTGTAGATACCATCATCGAAATATTTCAGTCCTTGGTGGGTTCCATCACCCTACAAGTCTTATTAGAGTTCTCTGAATTATTTAAGGAGTTTTTTTTAACCAAAGTGAGAAACAGCTTTGATGAGAAACACTTTCAATTAACACAGAAAACGTGAAAAGTTCTATTCACGTACTTCCCTAAGGTTCTGTTTTGTTTGACGCAAAAGTTCTGTCGAAAATTACCTCCTGAGAAGGCCAACGTCTGACATTTTCGGTCGCCTTTTTCATCTGCAAACTCTGTAAGCTTTGATTCTTGTTGGGATATAAAAATCACAGGTTAAAAACACATGCAGGTCACTGTCATATTCACCCAAAAAATAAAAGTCGAAAAGAGAGAGTCAAATGGTAGGGGCATAAATGTAATTATGGAAATTACAAAAAACTCTAATGGTGCACACACTTCTTAGAGTCACAAAAACTGGGCCAAATTCTCAGAAATGCAGCAACTGTTAAGAGCACTTTTACAGCACTCAGGCATAGTAAAGATCGCGATAAGGAATGTAAAAATGTCAGAATTAAGTTATTAGTGGAATAATACAATCCAAGCAAATTTTTAATTCACAGGGGAAAAGTTAAAAATTTAGCATGTACCCAGCGAGTTTAATGTACGGACATTATTAAGTTAATTAACGGAAATGAAACAATAATTGTTCTATTACTTTAGACCTTGAAACTTTCTATTGGCAACGGAACACGTTATTTCTCTCATGATCCGATTTAAAGTCCAGGTCATCAGCTGTTGAAAGACTAAGTTTACGCAGCCAGAGTCACTAGGCACTTGTCTGTTCTGAAGACACTGAGTTCTGGGCACTGTTGCCTAGGTCGAGTCCATTTTACCTTGAGGAAGAAGTACGACGATCAAAACGTTTTGAACTACGCCTAGGACGCGGCGCCTCCCCGACCTCGGGGTATCTATTCTTTAGCTGATGATTCACACTGGACCCCGTTTGTTACCCCCTATTTCAAATGCCAAGGATGAGCATTCTGTGGGTTAATAAAAAAGTACAGATTTTTGTGAAGAATATTGAATTTTGGCCATAAAGAGGTCGTAATAAATTCTAAAATATATTTTACTATTTTAATAGAAATATTAGACAAAATGTTTCATGTTTGCATTTCCAGAATCACATCTGAAACAAGAAGAAATCTATAAAGAAATGAACGGATTGTATAAACCGAAATAGGCGAGAGAATTTCATTAAACGATTTGTTAAATATTAACCTTTTATGGTCACATGTTCACATCAGCACTGTCTAGAACATTTCGTCCACAACCTTTTCGGAACTAAGGATGCATATTCAGAGGAAACGTCTGTGAAAAGAATTATGTATATACTACGGCACGGCTACTAGCCCTGAAGGTGAATTGAATTGTGAATTTAGCCGTGAAAGCTTACATTGTATTATTCTCCTGTTTTTATAAGGAATATCTGACAATGAAATATTTTCCTGGTCTTTTTATACTTTTCTTTGCAATTATCAAGCGTCAATTTTCTTTATGAAACATGCCAGTGTAAAAATAGGAGATGTTTAAAACAGCAGTTATAAAGCAGCTGGTGTTGCTTCTGGCAAAGGTTCAAATTCTTAATACATTATTTTTTTTGGAATAATCTCTGCTTCAGCAAAATGAGGTACTTAATTTTCTATACGAAGGATTCAGGACTATGTTATTCACTTAGAAATCCATTTAGAATACAAACGTTGACAGATGATAAGAACACTTTACGCTGCAACACTAAGTCATTATTTTTGTACTTAGGGTCTACGGTATATGGCAAAAGTATTACAAGAAACTGCTCCCTATTCAAAAAATGCAATTCAAATGTTGCAAGCACCAAGACGCGCTAACGGATACCTTGGAAAATACGAAATGTTCTAATTGAGGCGTCCTCGGAGGTGATTCTGGGGAGATTACCAGGCGAGATTACCCGGCCTAGGTTAACGCTGTCGAGCATAGACAGTTGAAGAGTGACTTTTGATGGCATTTTGGTTAGTGAGTGAGTGAATGAGTGAGCAAGTGAAGGATAGAGTGAGGAAGTGAGGGAGAGAGCGAATATTTGTCTCCGTGCGAGTAAATTACTTAATTCTTAGCGCTATAAGTTAAGAGCCGGCAGAGGGCAGAGACGTGAGGCACGTGAGATCTGGCACGTCCGACCAACACATCGATATTCGGAGTCCCGCCCCTCCGTTGGCGCCAGCCGGGTTAATCGATTATTAAACCGGCCATAGCTAACTAAATAAATGAAAATATTACGAAAGTTGAGGGTAAAGGAAAAGAATAATGTAGATGAACGTACCCAGAAGTTAATAATGAGGGTTCTCAGAGCTTTTTTGATCACATGAAGAACAATCTGTTTGCAGAATTTGTGCAAAATAAAAGAATTCTTATATGAGTATTTTCACTTGACAGAACCGTGATGCAATTTGCATCTAAACTACTAGAAGTTAACTTCATTTCTAAACCATTCTAACAGGAGAGTCGCTTCATTCAATCTAAATCGAGCACAGTTCACCAGTTGCCCTGAATCATTCTCGTTATTGTCAATGCATAATTACTTCCTCCTTACAACAGAGTACGAACATCAAGTGCGATCGTATCAGACCATTGTAACGGGATTCAGTAACGTTCATACATATAGTGTATTCGCATAAGAGCCCATTCGTAAGTCACAGCAAACATAACATCAGCGGCGCCTCCCCAAACCGCAGTGTCAAAACGATCAAATTATGCTCGGCGCCGCATAACCGCAACCTACGTGCTCATTGTATACAATCCGGCTTACCGCATCCAATTGCCGATATTAGCAAACAGGTCGCCAACAAGCGATCGCGTGTTTACATTCCATCGCTTTTGCCGCAAATTCTCGTTGTGTGCACCCACGCGCTCAATGCAATCGCCATGCGCGCGCGGAGTTGCTATTGTTCTTCGATCCGCCCCCGCACGCGCGGTATGCGCCGGCGCGTAAATGAGCTCCAAGGAAGAAGTTGCGGACTCATTACGAATTAGTGAAGCAAGGAAGAAATACAATATGTGATCAAAAGTATGCGGACACGTCCAAAATAGTGTTATGGTGTGGTCGGGTTTTTCATGGAGGAGGCCTGCCCTCCTTGTTGTTTTGTGTAACACTCTCACGGTATAGGTCTACATTGATGTTTTAAAAACCTTATGATTCCCGCTGTTGAAGAAAAATTCTGGGATTGCGATTGCATCTTTCAACATGATCGAGCACCTGTTCATTCTGTACGGCCTGTGGCGGAGTGGGTACACGACAATAACAACCCTGTATTGGACTGGCCTGCACAGCGTTCTGTCTTGAATCCTATCGAACACCTTTGGGATGTTTTGGAACGCCGACTTCGTGCCAGGAATCACCGACGTACATCGATTCCTTTCCTCAGTACAGCACTCTGTGAATAGAGGGCTTCCATTCCCCAAGAAACCTTGCAGCACCTGATTGAGAGTATGTCTGCGAGAGTGGAAGCTGTCATCAAGGCTGAGGGTGGGCCAACACCCTATTGAATTTCAGAATTCCCGACGAAGGGCGCCACGAACTGGCAAGTCATTTTCAGTCACGTGTTCGGATACTTTTGATCACATAGAGTATGTAGTATAGTAGAGGGTGAATAATTTGGATTTTTGATTGATTGATTAGTGATTCCAGGCGCGTCTTCTGTTGAGCTATCGTCCCGTAAGTGTAGAGAAATGTTTTTCCTCAGGAGGTGAAGGTAATCTTCTTCGACCGACGAGATTCGGCGCCGAGCTATATCGGCATGCGGAGATTCCCTCAACCAGGTATCTCGGGGCATCGCCCTAGCAGGGAAAACCTCGAAGATTACGGCTGGCCTCCCCACATGAATGGTAGTGCAGTGCATGAGAGTGTGTGTGTGTGTGTGTGTGTGTGTGTGTGTGTGTGTGTCAGTGTGTGTGTGTCAGTGTGTGTGTGTCAGTGTGTGTGTGTCAGTGTGTGTGTGTCAGTGTGTGTGTGTCAGTGTGTGTGTGTCAGTGTGTGTGTGTCAGTGTGTGTGTGTCAGTGTGTGTGTGTCAGTGTGTGTGTGTCAGTGTGTGTGTGTGTGTGTCAGTGTGTGTGTGTCAGTGTGTGTGTGTGTCAGTGTGTGTGTGTGTCAGTGTGTGTGTGTGTGTCAGTGTGTGTGTGTGTCAGTGTGTGTGTGTGTCAGTGTGTGTGTGTGTCAGTGTGTGTGTGTGTCAGTGTGTGTGTGTGTCAGTGTGTGTGTGTGTCAGTGTGTGTGTGTGTCAGTGTGTGTGTGTGTCAGTGTGTGTGTGTGTCAGTGTGTGTGTGTGTCAGTGTGTGTGTGTGTGTGTCAGTGTGTGTGTGTGTGTGTCAGTGTGTGTGTGTGTCAGTGTGTGTGTGTGTGTCAGTGTGTGTGTGTGTCAGTGTGTGTGTGTGTCAGTGTGTGTGTGTGTCAGTGTGTGTGTGTGTCAGTGTGTGTGTGTGTGTGTCAGTGTGTGTGTGTGTCAGTGTGTGTGTGTGTCAGTGTGTGTGTGTGTCAGTGTGTGTGTGTCAGTGTGTGTGTGTCAGTGTGTGTGTGTCAGTGTGTGTGTGTCAGTGTGTGTGTGTCAGTGTGTGTGTGTGTCAGTGTGTGTGTGTGTCAGTGTGTGTGTGTCAGTGTGTGTGTGTCAGTGTGTGTGTCAGTGTGTGTGTCAGTGTGTGTGTCAGTGTGTGTGTGTCAGTGTCTGTGTCAGTGTCTGTGTCAGTGTCTGTGTCAGTGTGTGTGTCTGTGTGTGTGTCTGTGTGTGTGTCTGTGGGTGTGTCTGTGGGTGTGTCTGTGGGTGTGTCTGTGTGTGTCTGTGTGTGTGTCTGTGTGTGTGTCTGTGTGTGTGTCTGTGTGTGTGTCTGTGTGTGTCTGTGTGTGTGTCTGTGTGTAGGTATGTGTGTGTCTGTGTGTAAGTATGTGTGTGTGTCTGTGTGTAAGTATGTGTGTGTGTCTGTGTGTGTGCCTGTGTGTGTCTGTGTGTGTCTGTGAGTGAGTAAGGGATGAGGAAAGACGGAGGGAAAAAGGAAGACGAAGGAATGATCGCTTGCGGTCCGTGGCGACATCAGTTGATGCCCTAAGATATCTTCGCCAGGTTAATAATTTGGACAGCACAAATCTGATAATTGTGGGTTGCATTCTAGAAATAATTTTATTAAAATTATTGACTGGAGGAACTTGTTATTCTGTAACCATAAAATTTAAAAAAGTTATTTTTACTTTGAAGGCAACAACCACCCATTTCATTGGGTAATGTAATAATCCGTGCAATTTGATAATTCGGATTGGGTTCTGTTCTAATTAATCCAGATTATCTACGTTCTACTTAGTATAGTACGCATTAAATGCTTTGGACCTAAATAGAACTTGCAATAGCATCAGATTGCACGATTTGCATACAGTGGCGCGGTAAATATTGTTATTGAAAATAGTTTATTAACAGTTCGTCACTCGCGGGAATATGTAATGTGATTGCGCGCGTGCTGGACTCCGTCCAACATATGAATTAAGGAGTTTTCTTTCACTATATTATTGTCATATTTTCAACCTCCATTCACATTAACATTTGAAAATAATACTCTACAAAGAGAAACATAACTATTCTTAAAATAATATATGAAATATTTGTATACTACTACTTTCACTGAAGAACACATTTTCATAAAATGTTTTATATAACCAATTGCATTATTATCTTCAAAATTATAACAAAATATTCACTATTAATGATATATAAATGTCTTTTACACGCAAACTCTCCTCACTAAAAGAATATAACAATGACTCACTAATTACACAAGTACCGTTGTTATTTGCACTATAAGAGGTCATAAACGCCATATTACTTTTTTCAATATAAAAATGTGATTGTTGTCTCTCTTCTCACGTCGTTCACATTTACATAATTTCTTCACACTGATGAAGTGTGAGTACATGTACTTTAATTAATTCAAGATAAATTCTCTCGTAGGAGTGGAAATGAGTTCTGTGGCAATGAGCTCAAAATTCCGCATTTTCAAAAACACTCAAGCCACATTTTATCAAAAAAGTCTCCAATATTTTTTTCAAAACGTTTCATTTGATAATGCCAATTTCACTGTTTAAGGAGACGTAATTAATTTTGCCGTATTCTATTGTTTGTTTTTTTTTCCCAAAAATTACACAAATGTTTTTTTAAGATCTCTCACGCCTTTAATATGTACATTTTCAACAATTTGAAAACATCATTGCTTGAAATTACGTAATATGAAGTTTCTCGAAAACTCAGTAGTTTCCTGTGAAAAGAGGTTTAATTTTCGAACACTAGCGCTTAAAAGCCATTTTCTTAAAAAGGGATCTAAATTTTTTAAAGAAAATTGTCATTTAGGGCGAGATTTTACTGTTCTTTAATATTCTTAGAATAATAATTCCGTTATACTATTGGGGAACCGAGTGAAAACGTTCTGGTCGGAATCATATTGCGACGCGAGTGATACATTGAAACGATTGAAAATACAGTAGATACCTCGAATAATATTTTTGCTTTTGGTTTTAAATGAAAAATAATAATGTGTTATTAAAACGTTTTAACTCACACTCTGATGTATAATATTGTTTTTGTATTAATGAGCATATATTTAACAAGTGATGTGAACAGTTCTGAAAATATATTGTACCATTATTACCATTATACCGGTATATCATACCAGTTTTAGAACATATGTGAAAGTTTGTTCTATTTACAAAAAAAGACTTTCTAACACAACTTTGGAGAGTTTCCAGCGCTATCACCTGAAGTGTTGAGGATGTACTGTTTACCAAGTCCTCCATGTCTCAAAAATAAGTTTAAGCGCCATAGGTGAACTAATTTTTGAGTTGTGATGGATCAATTAGATGTTTGTTTCACCCCGTGCAGCGTCGTTAACTATTACATTTTTGCAACATTGCGAAACAATATTAGATTCTTCGTTATTGCTTAGCAAATCAAAATGACATTATTGGCACAATGTTTTCACTCTAATATCAGTAATAATAAGTGACTACATATCTGAACTAACTACAGGATAATGGATTTTTGACTATATATAGTTAAATAACTCCTAAACGAAACGTTTTAGAGCATTAGAAACTAAACTTCTGACGCCTAGAGCATCAAAGAAACGTGTCAGACACCGTAATCTAAAATATGAGAACTTTACATATTTGTTGGTTTTCATTTTAATTTTAATTCATTAAAATTCAATTTCTATTCAAACTGCGATTCACACGAGCTTCAGTGCTCCCCGTTGCCGTGTGGCTCAGACTGGCGTCGAGGTCAGGACGAGCTGGGAAAAGTAATGCCAACTGGGCAGCGTAATGCGAACTGGGAGACGGCAGAGGCAGGGCGATTGCTACGCGAGATCAATCAGGTCGTAATAGCGCTGATAGAACGGAAAGACGACGGCGGACCGGTGCCCATTTCACAGCGTCGATGGTTGAACAGCGGGTAGTCTGCGACTCATGTAAGAGCATCCGCCAAAGGACAAAGAGCCGCAAAGAAACGTTTCTCACACCCTAATCTGCAGATTTTCTTGTACATTCTCTTACATTTTTGTTGGTCCGGCGATTCTCGATATTAACTCACCTGCTTAAAGACATGCAGAATCTGCAACTAAAAGGGAATGACAGGGCCAGAGAGACAGAGATATTGAGATATAGACAGAGAGAGAAAGAGAGAGAGAGAGAGGGAGAGAGAGGGAGAGAGGAGAGAGAGAGAGAGAGAGAGAGAGAGAGAGAGAGAGAGGTGGAGAGCCGAAGAGCGAGAGAGAGTCGAAGAGAGCCGAAGAGAATGTGAGTGACGAAGAGAGGAGGAGAGACGAAGAGAGGAGGAGAGACGAAGAGAGGAGGAGAGACGAAGAGAGGGAAAGAGAAAAAAGGGGATGAAGGGCAGAATGTCTGCCGAGTTTCGGTAGAATTCAATAAAATGCTTTTCAAAAATTCTCGTTCACATTTTATCCACCTATGTATGAGTCAACTTTCTTATTTATTTCTTGGAAGCTATTCAGTGTTCAAGTCTGGAATATCTTTTGAACACTACTTTATTGGCTAATTTGCTGAAATTTACCCACTGTGTATCAATAAATGAAAAGTTGATATTAGTTTTACTGAACAGAACAAAAAATGTTGCACACGTAAGAGCAGTTTCATTTGTTTAGCAATAATACAGAAGTCAATAATTTCTAAAATTACGAAAACATAATACATGTATAATATCGTAGCTGCACGAAGTCAAACAAACCACTAGTCTCAGAAGAAGTTTAATATAATATATTACAAAATAAATTTTGACTCAAACATGGTTCGAGATAAAAGTAAGTTCATGAAGACATTTCTAAAAAAAATACTTTGTGCACTTCGTTTAAAAACAACGAAAAGATAGAAGAGAGTTTACAGAGATAATGGAGTCTACATTACGCTAAAAAGTTTATAAAGAACGCACAAACTATAACGCACAGATTCATCATTATTTTAGAACTATTGCCAAACTTCTAAACTAATGTAACTTTCTCAATTTTTTGTCTAAGTTTGTAAATCGAGGTAAAAAACCTTCTTAGACAAGGAATCCCCATTTCTAGATGTAGGATCCTAAACAACAGTAGTTCCGAGAAATTCTCTCCAGCATAATTAATTAAAGAAAATAAGAAATAAACAAAAACATGTCTACAAGCACCATCAGGTCCTACAGGCTGGTCATGGATTTAAAATGGTATATTTTAAACTTACTTTTCTTTTGTAACAAACACACATATTAAGCCATTGAACTTATAGTACTTAAATAGAAATGACTTCACCTAGATTGATTGTGGAAAAATTTGATGGTGATCCAGAGAACAGTTCATGAGATAGTGTTTACTGGTAGACTTCGACGCAAGTAAGATCAGACCAACAAACGGAAAATCAGGGAAGAGAGCAACGGAGATACTGATGCCGAAGGGACTCAGTCTCCGAGGAGGGACAAGCCACATTGGATGACTTTCTCATCACCACGGAGTGCAATGGCAGATTCGTTTCATCGTCCAAAACTTCGAACTGAGAGAATTTCATCGCATTAATATGCATTGTCGCCTCACCTGAAACGGGATTTGTGGTCTGTAAAATAAACCTTTCACCTCAGAGAAATCAAACATGAAATTGGTTTACAGTTATGCGTGATATGCTATCACAATTAAATGCCCAAATTAGTAGAGTTCGCATAAATGCAAGAGAAATATTGTAATTATTCACATATAGTTAAACATTTATAGTTTGAATGTTTGAAATAATGAAAATTCACGATATTATTGATATATTAATTAAATAAATATACCATGACACTAGTAATTAAAATTTTCATTTATCACGACAATGTTACATCATGCTATTTTATCGCAACCTTTGCAATTAGTATGTATTGCTTCCATACATTAAAAAATGACAAAAAATTGCACTTCTTGTTTAAAATAATTTAAACAAATCTGAAATAATAACGTATCAGAACTCATAGACCAGTAGGCCTGTCCCTCAACACAGTTCTGCCCCTCATTCTATTTAAAGAGAATGGATCTTTCGTATTCACTGAGGAGATGCGCTCTAAAATATTTTTTTTAACAACGTAGTTATTAGATTTATAGAAAAAAGATTAAAAAATATTTGTCACTGTGGTAAATTATTTTAAATAATTACCATTTATTTAAAAAACAAACGAAGCATTATCGGAACATTTACATTTTTCTGCATATAAAACAATGTTGAAGCGCCTGTTATTCCTGATCAGTGTCAATATTAATCATTTTAAAAAATGTATCTTGATCCTTGTATTTAATTAATTTTTAAAGAGAAAGTAAATGTCCTGATTATGAACACATGCAGCTAAAAGAAAATTGATTAGACAATAAGCGGTAATAGCATTTGGAATCCCGTTAAATATACTCGCTTTGTGTCGTAAAATATCAGTCCTCTCACCCAACCACTAAAAGTGATTTAACTTTTTGGAATAGAATTTGCGTACATCGAACTTTTGATTACTGATGCAAATTAATTAAAATATATCACGTATATTTCATATGCAAATTATTTCATAAAAGACATTTCTCATTCACAGAGAGAATTATAAAAAATATGCGACGCTCTTTCGATTTAAAACTTTTACGCTGCGTGTCAAAACCTTCGTCCGCAGGACCGTGTAAATCCTTTCCATTTGTTCAATTGCATGAATCATTAATGCGCTACAGAGAACCATAGCATCAGCGACGTTGAAAAACGTTGCACGCTGTGCCAGTTGCGCTTTTAGTGTTTATCCTGCTTCTGGAAATTACGAGTACTGAGAAAAAACGCTAGACCCATTTGACAAGGTGAAAGTTTGATTAAATTCGACATTTCAAAAATGAAGCTATCAAAGGAGCTGAGAAAAGAAAAAAATGTGAATTTTAGTTAAAAACCTTACTACGTACGTGGTAAAGAGAAATATATGTATTGTAATGCTAACTGCGACAGAAATCTGAGTTTATTGTACTGACAAACTTTTCTTGCGGACCCTTGTATTGAAAAAGTCGATATTTTTTCCTATATTTAATAAATTACTTCCTTTAACACGTTGTGCAGTCAGAATCTACGTTCTGTGAATCATTGGTACTTGATACTAAAAATTAATAGGGGGAAAACTCCGTTCGCCCATTGGTCAATAGTCAACGCTAGCGCGTACACCATTAAGATAATTTACTTCAAAATTAATATTCCCCGATATTTCCGAACGAGGTGGATGCCTTACGAGCTTGAAATAGATAATTTTACCTTTGGAGGCGCTTTACATTAAGTGTGAATTATTTCAAAATTTTATCAAACATATTTCCAACATATCTCCTCGTCTATCAGAAAAAACAGATCAATGCTAAAAAGCCTAATCAAGGGACAATGCCGGACCTGAAATATAAACGACGACAAAGCAATCGAAAAAGGACAATGCAATTTGGAACATAGAATGTACAAGGCATTAATACAAAATTCCTTCACGTCTTAAAAGAATTAAGCAGATTACATTTGGATGTTGCAGTCCTCACTGAAACAAAAAAGAATAGACAGGGAAGTGAAATCCAAGAACATTATATTCATTTGTATAGTGGGGTAGATAAAAATCAGAGAGAGAAATGTGTTATTTCTAACACACTCTATAACAAGAATAAAAAGTACATTAAAAATTTGGAAGCTATATCTCCGAGAATAGTAAAAGTGGAAACTATATTATTTAGTCTACGTGAAGTAATTTTATGAGTGCACGCCCAACCGATGATGCTAATGTGCAACTTAAAGATGATTTTAGGCAGGAATTAAATAAATAAATAAATAAATAAATAAATAAAAATAAATAAATGTCTTTATTGATGGCGAGGCTCAGGCCATTTAGCGTGCTCTTCCGCCTAACCATTTTCAAAAAAATATAATACAATAGTTAATGAAAAATAAAGGTCATTCAAAGAGAAATATGTACGCAATTTTGATGAGGGGTTTTTTCACATTGAAGACAGGAATGTAAGCGAGGGAGGAAGGAGTAGATAGAAAAGGAAATACTCTCACAGCATTGATGAAATGAAATTTATGAGTGAGATGAAATGTATTTAATTTAAGTAAAGGAAGTGTTGAATTTAATGATAAATATATTAGAAAGCTATGAGAATTTATTCAAAATTTATATAAATTATATTTTCTGACTCAGCAAATTAGGTACAGGAAGGATTGGACGGATCTTGTATAAGACAGTGAAAGGTTATTTAGTACCACTAAATGTTTCACACAGAGGTTTTGAAGGAGAATAGATTACGTATGTATTATTGAATTTCCCCTAAAGAAGACTAGAAAGGGGGGAAATATCGTCAGCATACGAGCGAAAACGCATCGTGTTCCCTGAGAAAAATGGCCCTGAGAAAAATGGAAAACGTTGGACAATAAAATTTAGATAGGAATTGACAACGGCATGAAGTGAAATTAGTGACCGGAAACAAATGTTTATGATGGGCGACTTTAATGCACGAATTGGTAAAAATGTAGGTGATATAGTGTGGTCTCATGGGGAAGATACTCTTAATGATAACGTCTTATTAAAATCTGTAATCCGTTCTCTCTCCGTACAACAAATGGTTTCATTCAACATCAAGATATATGCAAAAACATGGTTTCGACCAACAAGAAATTTATCATCAATTATATATTACGTGGCGATAAAACAGCAAACGAAAACTAAAATTCTAGGAAGAAGGGAGTACAGAGGAGCCGATTCTAACTTAGATCATTTCCTTTTAAAATTCTCTGTCCTTTTTAAATATGTAAATATTGTAGATGATCATAGACAAGAAAATAGTATTCGAAAACGGAATGTGTTTAATGTATGTAAGCTTCAGAAAGCTTCAACATGGTTTAAATACCAATTATACGTAGCTCAAGGTACTAGTACTATGCCAGTGGGAAATGATAGACAAATGTACCTAAATCTTATACTCATTATAAAGGATTCTGCGGAATTAACTATTGACATCAAGTGAAAGGCACAGAAAAGATGTGAATGGTGGAATGAAGTACTCGAGAAAATTGTTAAAGAAAAGCGAAATGCTTAAGAAAGGTGGTTGTTTACAGTATGTTATCAAGATAGACAAATATATGTAAGATGCAGAGTAGATGATAATAAAATGTGTTGAGAATAAAAAATGAACACTAGAGAAATAGATGTAGAGTGAATTAATGGGGTGTTCAAGATCAAGAGAAGCATGGAAATTTGTCAGTATTGTCAGTTGTGAATTACCAGAATAGCATGATCAAAGACGGGAAAAATAAAGAAACCAGGGAAAGTAATTATAGGAAAATAAAGTACACTATATTGTCAATTTAATCATTATAAAAGGAAGAGTTTTGATTCGCTTCAATAGCATGCTCCATGTGGGGTAGTAAAGCAATATTAATAATTATTCTAGTTAATATGAAAGTGAGAGAGTATTGATACACTCCTATATATAGACACAGAGAAACATAAATGTGAACAAAGTACTAATAAATACAGACAAAAAGGCGTACAGAATAAAGTTGGTGAGGTTTAATACTGTACTTTGTAAATGGTTCTATGATTTATACGTAATTCATTAAAGGAAACATGTTAGTCATTTAAGCCGCTTTATGAAAACGCCCAGACGATTTTGGTTCTGGAAACGTTCCCAGCAAATAAAATTATTGAAAAATTAAAAATCAGTAAATTCAAGTATACCCCTCTACAAAGACAAACACTCAGTATTGCATTTAAAATGCCATTTTTATCTCCAGTATCATCGGCAAGACATCGTATAATGAAATTTCCTGTCGATACGGCAATCGAAGTAACACGAACCAGAGCCAACAGTTGCCGGAGCGTGAATTCGGGCGCATCCCTTCCGCGGGGCGAGCGCAGGCGGCGGGCGCTCTGCGATGGCTGACGGACAGCCGCTGCCGCGCGCGCCGGGCCCTCGCTGGGCCAGGGGTAATTCGACGTTCGTCGCGGCCACTGGAGCGCACGCGAGGGGCGCCAGCGGCGCGGGCAGCGCGCGAGGGCAGCGCGCGAGGGGACAGCTGGAATGACGAATCGTGCGCCGCGACGGACGCAAGAGCAGCATCACGCGCTGCGCTGAGGAAATCGTAGGGCAACGGATGCGAAAAGGAGCACAACGTGGGAAAATTGACTCCACGGGGAATGAGGAGGATAGTAACGGAACATTAAATTTGAAGAAGTAATTATTGTTTCACAACACATGAGCAGAATAAATTTCTTGAAAATGAGGTCTCTTAGAGACTCTGCTAGAGTTGCCACACCGTGATTGAATTATCAATAAAGACATTTTCAAGCTCATGTGTCCTAAAATAGTTCAATAAGGTTTTAAAATCAATCACCAGAAATTAAATTACATCTTTACAATTCCATCTACACAGATGATTTAGTAGTTTTGATCAATCTCGATTTGATGACAAAAACCTGTTAGATCAACTACCAATACATTGTGTGACAATTTGCGAAAATAGGCTGATTGTAAGTACACATACAATAAAACAGAATATGAATTGCATGAACAACTAAGAATTTTGATTAATTTTGTATTTGGAAATCTCTTAAATTATAATTTTTTAACCAAAGCCAGATTGAAATTAATGTTCGTAATAATTCCTGACAAGTGACACTGAAATTGAAAAATATCAATCTCTGCCAGCCTCGCCACTCTTTCGTTGGCGCAGATTAATTTCCCTCCTCCATTCGGCTTTTTCTTTACCGCTAACGACCCTTCTTTTTTTACGTCTGGAAAAGAGACAATATCCTGAAAACGAATTTCACTCACCTGTTTAAAAAAGAAGGAGTGGCAAGTAGTGAGGTCGTTAGAAGAAATGTAAAAGAAACGGAAAAAAATTGCGGAGTAAGAATGAGATGGAGAGAAACACGGTACCGCAGAGGACGATCTGCATGAGGTTAGGCGAAATGAAATAGCAATGCAATTGGTTCAATCTGATGGAATGGTACATTTTGAGTGGCAGGTACAAGTGACGTGCACGTGTGCAAACATGTCTAATTGGCTCTCCTTCCAATCGCTTGCTCGAATAAAGGCAAATATTGAGAATTCGAATTAGGAGAGGTTTTCTGAGGGAAACATAATTATAAATGGGACGCTAAAACCTGACGTGAGTTTCTTCTGAAAATATATGCAGCAAAAGTGTTTAACACTTTATTTCAATCAGGTTCATGACGATAACTAGAAAGTAGTAAATTAATACACTAACCAATCAGAGTGAGAGTCATGTTATAAACCAATACAGTCAGTAACAAATCAAAATCCAACAAATAATAAGAGACTGACTGAAGATAAAATCCAATGAAGTAGCTACATATAGAAATATTTTTGAAAGGATTCAAAATTACTACAAAACAGCTGCCAGAGCATATTATTACCAAGAAGAGAATTGAAGTGACAGATAAAAGAAATAATATAGAATTAACTATATACATATGTATTACAAAAAGGATTAAAACAAAGCCCTAAAAATGTTGCAAAAACATGAACGTGAATTTTATTAAAAGAAAGATACAGAAGTATAGGAAGTAATGAAGATATTGACAAGGCAAATGGCGAGAATTCAGGGGAAAATAACGAATACAATAAGGGGAAAATGCAGGAAAAAGGAGTTACAAACAATATTTAACTAACACATTAATTCAACAAATATATTTTATATTTTTTGCACACAACATCATTTTCAATTTACTATGTACTCCTACTACGTTTTAATCAATAGCTTTATGTTTTCTTTCACAAAACAGTAATTTAAAATTGATCAATATAGGGGATAGAAGCAACATTTTTTAAAATATAATTCAAATAATCAGACACTAAGTACTAGAAATACAAATTTTAATAACTGCTGTTGAAATATCATACGAAAGTACCAAAGGAGTAAAAGGTGCAAAATGAATTTAAATATAAATAAGAAAAAGGAATAATTTAGTAGACCAATATTAGTTTAGTACAATGATTGTGATTTCTCTAATATCTATTACGATTAAAACTATTATGCACCACAAGAGAAGTTACTAAAGGAAGTGTAACAAAGAAAGAAGATGCGTATATGTGAGGGTGCCCACACAAATAGATAAACTCTGAGCAATAATAAAGGGATAGAGTTTGTGCGCTCCGGAAAAAATGTTGCAAGAAAGAATCTAAAGAACAAGAGTTAGCGACAAACAATTGCATCTTTTTATCAAGTCTAAGTGTAAAATAAAGTATACAATGGAAATGTAAGTCAAAATATAAAATTAAAATGATCCAATATGGGGGCGAAATTACGGGATCAAAACCATACTTCATGCGAATAAGAAACTTTCATTTTTCATCAGAAGTTTTTCTTGGTCCAAGGTAAAAATTAAATACCACGTAAAGAGACAACCTAACGTCTGTGTACTATGCGACATCTTTACTGGCGTTGCGTATGAACTACCTGCAGTCATTCCACCATTACCTCGTTGTATAAATGTGTTTGTACAGCTTTGAATACTTTTCGTTAAATGTACCAAAAAAGTAGTTGTTCTGTTCTCTAAAACAACTAAAAATATCAGTATTATACCATTGGAAAACTAAAAGGAAAATCCGTTACAAAACAAATCAACAAATGGTGCTACAGAATGGCACATACTTTCTCATAGTAAAACTTACTAAAACTACTTGGTGTGAGCTAGTTTTACGGTCCTGTCTCCTTTTTGTTCTGCCATTTATCACCGCCCTACTTTTTTTATTTTCTCGATTTTCTGTTTTCTAATGGTAGATTCGAAATATTACTTTTAAAATATTAAAGAGAGTAAATCCTCGTCCTATACGTAAATGTTCGTTGAAATATTTGGAGCCATTTTTACGAAAAATTGTTTAAGCTTTAGTGTAATTGCGAAATTTGAAGTTCACATTATTGTATTTACGAGTACATGTGGTTTAAATAATGTCATATACTACTGAAAACCTCAAGCATTTTGTGTGAACACTAGCTCAATATTCCGCAGTTTTAGAAATGCTCAAACACTATTTTCTCAAAAACGGCTAAAAATGTTTTCTTGAAAATATTCGAACATATATTGCTAATTACTCTTTTTAATATGACGTTAAGTTCATTTGGAAGTATTTTTTGTTTTTAAAAATTTACACAAATGTATTTTTTTTTGAAAGAGCTCTCACGTCGTTAATATACACATGTCCAGTAATTTGTAAACACAGTTGTATTTGTGGATTAATGCGTTTTAAATTACGTATAATGAAGTTTGTCGTAAACACAAAAATATGTTAAAAAGACCTTCAAATTTCAAATATACAATATCGCCTAAACTATTTTTTTAAACGGCTTCAAAGTTTCCAAACAAAATTGCCATTTTGCTGTTCTTTAACATACTTAAAATAATATTTCTATTTTTCCATTAGGAATCCGAAAAATTAGGAAAATTTCGAAGAATGTTCTTTGGGCGGCAATAGATGGCATCTGGCAAGTGTATGTGACGGGATCGTATAGCTAGCCGATATCAAAAGAATAGAAAACTAATACGGGAAAGTCTGTGCCATTCTTTATCACCACTAGTTTATTTCAAACTTTTCATATTGTCGGAAAATTCTACAAGGCCATATATAATGCTTTAGAATATATTTTATTACGGAAAAACTATCATAAATTTTGCAATTTTGCAAAGTAATTTGTTTTAAAAATTTAGAAAATGTAAAATCAGCCCAGCACTATTTTGAAAGCAAACTTTGCACAAGAAAAGAAATGAAGAAAAACATTTTTAGAAGAGGCTTTAGGAACTTCCCGTTTTTCACAAAAAAATAAGGAAACACTACATATTATTTCGAAAAAATATTACGTTGCTATATTTAGATGTTTCTGAAGAATAGATTTAAAAAAGAAAAAATTGATAGTAACATTTTCTCTCCAAGAAAATGGCGAAAAAATTGTATGCTAGAAAACAAACACAGCTAGTAGTTCTGCAAGTTGTCACAGGCTTGTTTTAGTAATCTATTTTCTTTGGCCTCAGCTAGCTATTTTGTCTTTCCATATACTTTTGCCACGTGCCATATATCGCCACCAAAGGAACATTTAAAAAAAATGTACTTAATTCTTTGCTCTCCTAATAGTAGAACGGAAATATTATTTTAAGAATATTAGAGGACAATAAAGATTCGCCCTAAAAGGCAATTTTCTTTGAAAAATTTGGAGCAGTTTTTAAGAAAACTGTATTTAAGCAAAATTGTAAATTCGAAATTTGAACCTTTTTTCACAGAAAACTACTGAGGTTTCAAAAAATTTGTTGTTGTCATTTCAAGCACATTTAGTCGCAAATGCGATAGTGCTTACAAATACCGGGAAATATGCATATTAAATGCGTGAGTGGTATTTCAAAAATATTAAATTTGTCTAATTGTTTAAAAAAACTAAAGGAGACAGCAATATTGAGTTTATGTCGTTTTATAGAGCAAATTTAGATCCATCCCTACCAAACGTTTAAAGAAAAATTTGGAGAGGTTTTTGAGATAATCTTATTTTTGTATTTTTTTAAAATGCACATTTTGCATGCAATAGTGCACGAAAACGACTAAAATTTTACAAATAAATGTACGTGACCTTTTTGAAATATCTAACTATTGAAAAACAATATTTGAAGGAAAATCTATCTTTAATTTTGTAGTTGTAAAAAACGCTGGAAATATTCAAACATTTGTAATTTTCGACAATTCATAGTTAACCATGAAATTTGGAGCCGTGTATGAGAAAATTTTGAAAATAGCCCGAGGGTAAGTACCACCAAATTTTATAGAAAGTATTTCAAAATCTTCTACTCGAGCCAGATTGAAAAGGGTTTCTTCAATTTGGAAAGCATCCTAGGTATGGTTTAGTTGATAGATTGTTGAGTGAATCTGGATACGTCAACTATCAGTGTCATTAGGTTCGTAAGTGTAATGCACGTTTTTTGCTCACGAGGTGGCGGTGACCTTTCCCCCGCTATATGGCGAGATCCGGCGCCGACCTACCGTCGGTTAGCGGTTTTTTCCAACGAGGTATCTCCCACCAACAGGGCACCCCCCAGCCGCACCGCCATTCGCATCGCCAGCTGGGTCAAGCTTAGCTCCTGACAGGTCTCTCGGCACATGTGATAGCGTAGTGCGTGTTAGTGTCAGTGTAATGGGAGAGGATAGGACAAGGAAGCAGGAAGGTGAGATCGCGCGCGGTCCGTGGCCCGTTTGTTAGGGTACTGATCTGGTATTCACCTGGTGTTTATCGGATAAACCATGGAAAACTACCGATCAGAGCAGCCGGCCGCTAGAATTCTCCTAGCTAATAAGGCAGTGTCAAAAATCCTGCTACCGCCGGGACTCGAACCTAGGATCTCCCGGTCCATGTGTGGTTTAGGCGCTAGTCTTGTTCACAGCTGGATGAACAGACGGACGGGCGTTTTGAAAAAAAACACTTTTTCGGTATCTGGGGACCTGAAAGCATGTATTTTCGTTGAAACCACGAAATCGGTTTTCCAGAGCATTACATAACTTTCCCTATGCTACAAATATTACTTCGTATATACGTATTTTTACGGGAAAGTAAAAACATAACTTCAATATTGTAATTAACGGAACGCGTGGAAAATTTAACTTTTGCGAATGTTTAAAATTCAACCAAAATCCTCAATTTTTTTAGCGTTCTTTGCTCTATCCAAATTATTTTAAATATTTTCAGCCATTTTTAAGACAATTTTGAAAAAGTGGATGCTTCATTTTATGCACCCTCAAAAAACAATATATCCATTTAACCTTTTTTGAACAATATATCCTTGTACCAAACTTTGGTATCAAGGAACCATAGAGAAAAAGAGCAAGCTGATTACTACATACAGGACCATGATTTATAAACTTTAGATATCAGGGCCTATACGAGTTGTTCTGACGAAAACTCCCAGTTTTCGTTTGCTGGTGTAACAATATTTTATCTTTACTTTTGGATGATCCTGGGCAGCTATTTCTGCCCAACGGGCCTGGTTACGGGCCTGGTTACAGGCTGGGTGAGCTGGTGGTTACTGGAAGCTCACAAAAGTACAATGTAATTTTACTGACTTAATTGATTCAATGCAAAACTATAGAAAACTTGATGAAAGGTTGTAATTACAGGTTACTTAGGATTAGATTGTAAAGAATTAAGACTAGCAATATTAAAATAAAGTATTATGAGCTAATAATAAAATACAAATAATGATGATTTAATTGCTTGATATTTGCACCAATGAAATTAGTTATTGTGAATGTTCAGTTTGGAGTATGGTGCGTCCGTAATTAAGTGCTATTATACAATCGTTTTGGAATTTACAATACTGGAAATAGTTCAAAGTAAGTTACTATCAGCAATTCAGGAGGATGACGTTTACTTGTCATTTGAATTAGAGAATGCTATTTTGTTTTTGTTACTCATCTATAAGCAGGCTGGATGGCAGCAGTTGCTCGTTAGCGATTTCGAGATGACCGTGTGATATGTAATGCTTGAAGTAACATTCGGCAGCAAATGGATGCACGTGTTGTTCTACGTAGTTACCAGACAAACTAGAAGTTCCCTGAATGTACTAGGCGAATTGGAAGTCTGAGGAAGATCTGAGTGGTAGTTGCTTTGTGGTGTTGATCGCGATGTACACGAGCGGTCACAATCGTTTAGAGAATATTTCGTACGTAGGTACGGTGCAATTAGAAGCCACAGAGGGTGGTAGTCAAAGTAATTGAGGCAAACGCGATGCATCGATATGCATGTCACGAACAATATAGTTTATGGGACTAGAAGTACGTCCGTGTTGTAAGGCGATCTGGAGGCTAGTGGCGTTTTGTCGGAGGCCAGCTGTGAGATCAGGCGCTAGGGCCGAGGTGACGCTTCTGTATTAGTGCGAGTGTATGTGTGTGTGTATGTGTGTGTGCGGGGGGGGGTCGCAGTGTAGTGAGAAATATCGTTAGGCCACGGAGCCGCTCCGTGTGAGCGTGGCTAGGCGCCAGACTGGCTAGGCGCCCCCCTTATTGTTCGACATGCGAACGGACGCTAATTGCGAACCCGTTGAAAGGGCTTCGTATCTCCGTGTGAGCAAGGCTGCGTGCCTGACAAGCGCCGGGGCGTCAGGATAGAATATTTCAGGCGCGTCCCACTGGCCCCGGTAAGAAATGCGAATACTTTCTACTGAATTATGATTTAAGATTGACCAACTATGAAAGTACTGAGTGTACCAGAAAGTAAAAAACCTAATAAAAATTATTATTACTTTATTATTTAAAATAATAGAGGTAGAAAGGGTCACATATAGTCAGACAGAGGAAAAGGAAAAGTAAAGAGGACACTGACAACGTAGGAGGCAATAGATAAATAGTTATAAATTATGTTCTAAAGAACAGTAGAAAACCGACGAGTTGTGAAAGCAATACGATGAACAATAATAGTCACAAAATTCTTAAAAACAAGGCATGACGCTGGTTTCATGAATAAAATTATCATTATTTTTATCAAATCTTCCACTATTTAAATGAATTATTTTGTTCGCAGGCAGGCATCAGAAGAAACGGAACAAAGCAATCGGACGTGAAGAAGCAGGTGAAGAACGAAACGTGAAGAAGTATCTTGGCCGATGGTCAAGAACCAGCGGTCACCAGAGGGACTTCTCGTGAGGAGCGGTGGGCTGAAGAGGAAGACGGGTGCAGGGAAGCGTCCGCGCGAGATTCGTGGTCGTGAGCCCGGCGTGGGCGTGCCGCCGCCGCCGCCCCCGCCACCCAGTCGATAGATCGATAGCCCATCTCGCGCGTCGTGTCCTCTCCCCGCGCCGCCGCGCCGCCGTCACGTTTCTGCGCGACGTCTCCTTCATTCGGCTCAGATATCTGCTCCGGGTTTGCACATAGATGCCTCGCTGCTCAAGCTCACGGAGCTTTGAAACGATTATACGATAATATTGACGTTTTAATAGAACATCATTTATTATCCCGTTACATTCGGGTAGTAGGAATGGCGACAATTTCAATTGTAATTTTACTTTTGCAAAAAAAAAAAATTGCACTTGGGTGATGTCGTGAACTTATTTTCTTCCCACTATCCGTAATGAACGTCTTTAAAATATTTAAATATATTACATAAACTGACATGAATGTGTTCAAAATACAAAACCCAAGCTCACAACGACTAAGTATAACTAAGACCCAGCAATGTCTCCGTCTCTGCAGCACCTTAAACCGGGAGGTCCTGTGCTTCGATTCTAGATGGTGGCAGAGTGTCATCACTACGTAAGATAGGTCTAATCCAGCCGGTGTCTGAAGGAGGATACTAGGTCCAGATTGCTGTGATCGGTAGTTTCCCGTAGTTTCTATAATCAATACCACGCGAATGCCGGATAAGGGCCATGAAACACGTACGACCTTTTCCTCCTCTTCCTCGTCCTATCCTCTCCTCTTATACACACACGTACATTCACTACACTACTCTACTTGTCGGGGGAATAGTTGACAGCTTAGAGCTTGTCTCAGTTGGGGGAGATACTTGGAGGAAGATAATCTCACGCAACCCAACGTGTAGGTCGGCGTGACCTCACCGTTTACAGGGGAGGAACACCACCACTTCCCGCGATGAAACATTCCCTACACTAGAAACAATAATGAGACTAATAAGCACAATGAGTGAGGAGCCCGTAACTATAAATCATCTTTTTATTTTTCATAATGTAATATTTTATTATGTTACTGCGACATTTGACTTACGGAAAGGAATAAGAGGAGTAAAAAGGAAGCAGTATGAAAGAAATTGTTTTATTTTATGTGAAAGGTCGCCATGGACTACCACACTATTGAAGTGATACATTGTTATACCATTGTCTCACAAATCTTTTGATGAATTAGTACATAAAACATTATGCGCTAATTTGTCGCAATAATGCATTTTACGTTAATTTTCGCAATTTAAGTTTAATTAAAACATTTATACACATTAATTGTCCCACTTGGGATCCTCATATTTTGCAAAATCAAATAATTATATTCCATTTTATAAACTTTTAGCAAGAAATGGGTAACATACGGATTCTGAAAATGTATTCAATATAAAATAAAGCAAAATGTTTATAATTTTGAAAAACAGTAGCTTCCTCCTTGATAGTAACTAATATTCTCTTCAATCGAAAATTTATTAACCAACAGATTACATTGTTGTGTTTGATAATTCTATTAAATTAATATTGACTTATATAATTTAATATTGACGTGTTTTCATTCACAATGATCTACACGCTTGTTATTTGACTTTCCTATTTGCTATCGGAGACAAGCATATTGCTTTTCACCAGATCAAACAACTCCTTTCATCTCTAGCGTACACTATGCAGAAATCCAACGCTGTGGCGTACATCAGAAGGTTAGCACGGAAGTCTAGCAAAATGGAGCGTGGGGAAACGAGGGGGGGGCGAAGAAATGGAATAAGAAGTGAAACAAGAAGAAGAAGAAGAAGAAGAAGAAGAAGAAGAAGAAGAAGTGGGATAAGAATCGAGTGGAGAAGCGGGAGAAGAGATTGCTGAAAAAAAAGGGTGAATACGCGGATGAATAAGTGAGAAAATAAGCGAGTAAACCAGCGAGAGAACGAGTGAAAGAGCAAGCGAGAGAACAAGCGGAGGAACAAGAAGTTGAACAAGCGGGAGAACAAACGGATGAGCAAGTGGAAGAACAAGAGGAGAGACGAGAGACGGACCCGTTGAAGAGCGTGCCGGAGAGCAATGGAAGAGGAGAGATCTGGGTGACGAGAAAGCGGGAATCGAAGCAGCGGGAGGGCGTTCGGGGAGGGCGGGCGGGCGGGCGGGCGGGCGCCGGAGCGTCATCCAGGGAGAATCCTGCGGGTCAGCGATAGCTCTGGCGCGGCGCCGTCCCTCGGGGCCAATTCCGCGTGTGGCCTCGCCCGACGGGCGATGGACAACGTCGAACTCGCGAATACACCCGGCGCGCGGAGGTCAACCGGATGGGCGACGGGGCTCTAGAGTAATCACCGGCAGGCGGTGGGGGAGAGGGGGCGGCGGAGACGCAGGGAGGGAGAAAATTCTGTTGACGGCGGACGGTCGCTCGCTAGTGACAGCCGGGAAGTAGCCGGGGATTATCTCCCTAACAATTTATCTTTTCTTTTGGGGGGTGGATTTGTTTTTTTGATTTACTGTTGTGATTGCCTTTGTATTACAATTTAAAGTACTATAGAAAGAGAAACATTTTATTGGTATTTAATTATTTACTAAATATATTTAATCTTTGATTAATTGACAATATAATCAATCATTTATATTTATATTTTCTCGCTTCTGCGCACCCAACCCTGGTCATTCCCGTTCACCGCCTGCGGCGTCTAGCAACCGTGCCCCACATTGCAGATTAGCAGTGAAACTAATATCGGGATGTAACAAAATTTGAAAAAATATGGGAAATGGATATCTTTTCTCTCGCCTGCTTGACAGTGTTTGTGAAAAATTTGTGAGCAATATATTAAATAGTAATTTTTTTGTGAAACAGATACACACACACACACACGCGCGCGCACGCGCGCGCGCGCTCCTGCATACCAAAATACTAGCATGTTAAGAATAGATTATTTTAAATATTTTTTTGATAATACGAATATAATAAAAATAATACAAATAGATATATTAAAACAGTCCTATGCCATATCAAAGCCTTTCAAAGGAATAACAATATATATGTTTTAATCTATAGTTTCTTGGTCTAGACTAAGCAACACATCATTTTCATAGCGCAGCGCTATTCTTTTGACCTAATATTTTTGCCAAATGTAATAACTGATACGCGAGTACATTCGTATGATTATTATACTTTAAATGAACATATGGTGAACTCTCTATAGATCTTTGATTTAATCTTCTACGTTGTTGGTGCTCAAATGTCAGTTTAGCTATACTCTGTGAATACTTGTGAAGCCAATTGGAGGATTGTGCTCACGATAATGTGATTAAAGCTTACTTCTCGTGTTAATTTAAGCTGTCTTAAAAGTATTATACATTATTGAAATTGCCATAAACGTATCATATAGGTAATATGTCAATAAATCTCAATCATTACTATTTTAAAATAAGTCTGATTTGTTAGTTCAATTCATTTTCTTTGTCATTATTTATTCACTTTCATTAAAATTTGAAGGACTTTCAGATAAATTGTTAGTTTTGGTTGAAAAACCTTACAAAGTCCATACATATCGATCAATTAAGTATTAATTTAAGTACTTCTTTAATTATATTTAAAAAATGTTAATTTTTTCTGTAGTTTTAAGGAAGTCTGAAGTTGAATTGTAATGTAAAAGGTCAGATTCAATGAATGAATTGTCCGCCACTCAACAGTATATACTTATCATGAGTACAATGATTTTCCTTAGAGAAGTGTTCTTACAAATTTTATTGTCATTGTGGATTTACAAGCAATATAACATTTTAAAATATTTTATTATATTTTAAACGTAAATTTATAGAATTTTACGGGTCCAAGAAGTAGGTTGACTTTTAGGGTTATTAGCAATCCTCATAAATGGTGTAGATAACTTGCGCACTATTCCAAATACTCGTATATCCGAGAACCTTAAACGTGAGAAGCAAGTGAATAGCGGTTATCGTGATCCAGGGGCACAGATAATTCCGCTGTACGTTTGAGTGTGGCGGGTTGCAGCAATTATACCTTTATGTGGTGGCGTGACAGAGTTCGAAACGAGAAGTATCTGCAAAGGAGTTCGGATAGTTAACGTTCAGACACATTACAGCCGAAATACAGAATATGTTTTCTAAATTTGCATTGTATTATGCAATTTTTTATTTCAGAATTTACAAGCAAAGGATATATTAACGTATAACCCCTTTTTATACAAAAGTACTTTTCCCTTAGTCTCATAACGTCATTTGAATGATCATCAATTACATTGAACTATCTAAAAACTCTTTAGTTAACACAATTTATCACACACTTCACTCGTAATACACTATAGTACTTAACACAAGTATTTTTTTATTGAGAATAAATGTTTTCTTGATCTTACGAACTCGCATCGTAACTTTGGGGATCTTAGGGACTCGCATCGCACTAACATCAAACTCTCTATAAAGGCTTTCGAAAAATACTTAAATAACGTTTTTTATGTGTAATTCTACCCATTGAGTAACACATACGAATGAGTGTATGACGTGGATTTATAATCCTAAATAATTCAAATTTCAATAAATAAAATAAATATTTTCAACTGATGACAATGAAAGCTGCCAAAATCAAAAATGGAGATACACTTCATCTCCGAGACTTTCTGTAAAAGTTTAATAATTCAATCGCACATTTTTAACAATTTTTATTTAATGTTACTGCTCAAAAAATGTGAAAACAAATCTGATTGGCTTAAATTTGGAAACTTTATAAATAAGTTTATTACAGAAAATCATAATTTAAGAGATGCAATTATGTACAACGAATACACTTTTTTTAATACACAGTCCTTTAAGATTATTTCAGTAAGTAAGTAAATCTCGCTTTGAATTATTGAAACCTTGTAGAAAGCAAACAATTCTGCAATAAAGCGTAACTAAATAAAACCGTTTCCGACATTTTTCGATCGAGATATTTCTTCACGTGGCTGGTGGCCCGTGATCAGAGATTGTGGTCTCTCCGATAGTATCCTGGTTCTTCCACCGTTTCCATTTCAGCGCACAGAATGGGGTGCGAGAAGAGGCCGGGGGTCCGCCGGCGGCGTGCTCGATGGCTGGGCGAACAATGACAACGCGCTGACACCGCGCCAGGTGGACCGCGTGTGAAACGCGTTCATTCGCTGACTCGGCGATTTCATGACGCCGAACCCATACGGTTGGGTACACTTGTAGGAACTGATGTGGTGAAGAGAGGAGATGGTGGAGACTGGCATCAAATATAGAAAGAGAAAAAGAAGATTTAAATGAGAATGGTCAGAATTAGGAGATGAAAAAGGTAGAGAAGGAAAAGAAAAGAACAGAAAAACTAAAAAAGTAGATAGAAGAAAAAATTAAGGGAAGGTGATATAGAAGAAATGAACAAGAGAAAGTAAGCGAAAACAAAAAGAACCACTTTTAAACGTTTTAGGCGTTCCGAGCAGAAAAGAATAAGAAATAACAATAGGACGAAATGACATTTTACAGTAGCAGCAATACAGGAAAATAAACTTAATATAATAAATATTAAGATGAAGTATATACGTTAGTGATGCAGTACGAATGTGGCTAGTTCCAGAATGAGATGGCTAACGTTCCCATTATCGGAATTTGATGGTTAAATTTGGAAGTGGACACATTTTTGCATCATACTTCTACTCGTGGCAAGTGAAGGACGTTACGTGGTGTCCAAGGCTTCCATGTCCTCTCCTGCGGATTATCTTGCCTATCCGGGCGACACCGCATTCAAGGTTATGTTTCCACTATTGAATTGCGTTCTCCAAACCGTTCATTTTTCTACCTCATGCCTATGCCTGCTTCCGCTGGAGCTCTTAATGCTGTATGATGCATTTTCCGCTTCTGGTTTTTCTTGGCTACTTTATCTAACATCCTCTAAATAAGAGGATGCATACGGCATACGGTCGTAGAATTGATGTGGTGGATATCGGTTATTTTGTGTGCAGAAGGGTTTGTTAAATAAGAGTTTTTCGATGTTGAATGGCAAAAAGGAATGAAAAATGAAAGAAAAGTGAATAGGGAAAAGGGAAGATGAGAAAAGATATTAAAGTTTTCTTTTCGTGGGGGAAGTGTTGATAATATGAATTAGTTGGTCTTGTTGTTTATGTTTTAATCATGTACTGCAACCTCTGATCTAAGTTGGGATTCCAAAGAGATGTATTAACACGATGTTTAGATGGTTTTTGAGAACAATCCGGCGGATGGTGAAGAGATTTTTGTATGTAGATTGAGAGAAAAACTTTTCGTGCTTTTCGAACGGATACGACTGCTGGGAATGGCGGTCTTCTGCGAACTAACCACTCCCACGCGTCACCGAACTTTCTAATCTCGTGCAGAACACCCCCGTGCACCACTCCCACGCGTCAAAGGTAAATAGAAAATGCAATGAGAAAGATCTGATGCACGTCGCTCTTCGCCGCTACGCGAGTCTCGTGTAAGATGCGCTGCTGAAGGTCCAATTCCCCTCTCCTCGTCCGCTTCGGCAGCTCCGCCCCAACGTATTACGCACACCGAGAGCGTCAGCGGACATGGTTCAGTTGTATCTGAGGTTTGATATGCACTATGTAATCAAAAGTATTTGGACACGTCCAAAATGATGATATGGTGTGGTCGTGTTTTTCATGGATGGGGTTTGCATCCCTTGTTTTGTGAGTACTATCATGGCACAGGTCTATGATGATGTTTTATACACTTTCTTGCTTCCCACTGTTTAAGAGCAATTCGGGGAAGGCTATTGCATCTTTCAACACAATCGAGCACCCCTTCATACTGCATGGCCTGCGACGGGTTAGTTACACTACAAGAACATCCCTGTAATGGACTGGCCTGTACAGAGTCATGTCCTGAATTCAATCTATTCAATTCTATTCTACTCTATCAAATTCTACAAATCTAGACTATTTACGTTCGTAATACTTGTTTTATTTACTTGTTTGTAATTAATGTTATGAAGTGTTTAAATAGTGAAGTAAAAAGTGCATTGAATGTAACATTTTTCAAAAAAAATCACACTTTTCAAATGTTTTTATTTATTATTTTTAAATCATTAATTTCAAAGTCGTAGAGAAAGTATAGCCTTCTGCTCGTGTAGAATGGCTATTATTTACTTGTAGAAATTCCGACTCTCACTCCAACGTCACTCGTGAAAACTCAACTCGTGGATAAACATTCTATGCCCATTGAAGAATGTACTATTAGAGTTACGAGGAATACCAAAAATATGTGATACATGGCGAGCACACTGCTCGAGAAGAATATTTAAGTCTCTTCAGAGAAGATATGTGTAGTTTTGAGTTACATTGACTCATAAATTTATGTTTTGTAACTTATTGACCTATTTTTTCCAAGAAAACAAACGGCAACTAAAGTCTAGCGTATTTCTGTACCTTATGAGAGAGAAATAGCTGTAATGAATGCAAGAACTGATGAATAATGAATGAATGGATGGGAGAGGTAAGAATGAGCAGCAACAAATTTACGGGAAAATATTTAATTAAAATTTAAGGGTGATGATTATGCCAATGAAATTGATTTAACACAATTTACACAAAATAATAATACTTCGTTGTTTATCGATAATTTAACAAAGGCATAAAGGAAGAAACGACCTGCCTTTAAGTTGTAGAAGCTCCATTGAAATGCCGTTAATAATTGTAGCCCGTCTCTTTCAAAGTCTTTCCCACAGTTTTCAGCGGATCGAACGGGCTGTCAGGGATATCTTACATAAAAGACGCCTTACTGCCTCTCGTTCTATAGTCAGCTGGCTGTCCAGCGGTGGCTTTCGTCCAATTAGTGGCTGTACAACAGTCTCCCTCTCGCCGGACAGCTCAGAATAGTGGGGTGCGTGTCCTCTGGTTTCCACTGCCGCGACAGTGGCCTTCACTCGTTCACAAAAGTGAAAGACTCCCCAGTGCATAACACCGAAATACAAATGTATTTGTATGTTGCGTACGTTCCCCTACTGGGCGCGATAAATGTCGGACCTAGCTCTGCTGCAAGTAAGATGCTTTTGACAGCGTCTATATGGTGTCTCGGCATTTGCAGAGGTGTACTTGCCTGCTTCTTAGAGTCCGAATAGCATGAGCTACTGCTTCGCTTGAGAAAATGTTGTAGGCGAGTGAAAATGAGCGACTCGTCTGTTTGAAAAATGTTTCACATCTCTTTGAAATTCTTGAAGCTAAGACCTCCGTACCTTCCTGTCCTCCAATTCGACTGTCTATTCCTCTCATGGGCTCGAATTTAAAGCTGGGAATTTTTTTATCAATCTCCACACAGTCATTCGAAAAAAAAACACCATTCTTCGTTCGGATAATTTTTCACGAAAGCTTGGGGCTTGCGCTGTAGATATTCCGCGTGCTCGGCCGTTATTTCCGCGAAAACGTAGCAGGTAACAGTTCGCCAAATGATTAGTTATCCAGAACGAACGAAGAATATATATTTGTTTTGTTGGAACTTCAAGAGTTTAGAGTTTTTCTTTAAGACTTAGGTGAACGGTCAGCAACGTTGAGTAAGTGGAAAGCAGCGGCAGGTGAATTATATTGGAAATACCCACTATCGTGGGCGCCTACGGAAGCATACACTGTTGCGACACGGACGTTTTTTAGATACGTAACATTCAGAGATCACTATTGCCCTCCCTCATTCTTGTCGAAACCAAAACGCACAACTGCCGCGTATTTTTGCGTACTAGAATTAAAAGCGTGTTTTGCAGGTTTCATTTGCTACTCGCAAATTGCTACTCGCAAATTGCTACTCGCAAATTGCTACTCGCAAATTGCTACTCTTCCTAATGCTCACACCAGTTTAGATGGCTCAGGCATCAATTGATGTCACTGTAATGCCTACGACCAGGAAATTTTAGGATTCGAGTCCCGACGGTGGCAGGATTTTCGACACTAGCTACATAGGTGAATCGAATTCAACCGCTGTTTGGAGAAGTATTCTAGTGGTCGGCTGCACTAATCGGTAGTTTTTCGCGTTCAATACCAAGCGAATGCCAGAGTAGTATTCTGGCAAATGGGTTAGGGACCATGCGTGATCTTTCTTTGCCCTCCTTGTCCTACCGTCACCAGCCGCTTGCATACGCTTAATACGCTTGGATAAAATGGATACTTAAACCTATGAGATAGTTAATTCAAAATTAGTGAAAGCACAGACATTTGTGAATGTGTTTTCAAAAAGTCACAGGAAACGTTTGTGTTATAAAAATTCGAATACTTAGTTTCATTAAAATGATTGTGAAATGAAAAGTATTTTATTTCATTTTCGGCTGGAGTATTTATATTATATAGAATTTCGTTTTAAAATCGCGGTATGGTAATAATTTAATAATTCCTATTCCACAAGGACGATACGCTGTTTTACATTTCAACGTGTCATGAAAGTTGCATCACACATTTTGTTACTTTTTCGCGTTTCCTCCAGCAAAAGTGAGCTCCCCTTCGAGGGATTTTCCAGATCCTTTGCTTTCCAAAGCTCTTCGTAAATGTATTACTCCATATGTAAATATCCTGAAATATGAGACCTCACAAGGGACGTCTACTTTCACAGAACGGCAGGTCTCTTTCAAATGAAAATTTACCCAAGAGCAACATCCGACTGTTAGGGTTGTTTTAGAAGTGTCGTTTATTATGCTCTTTGAAATTTTGTAGCCATGGCTGAATCGCATCAAATGTCCTGGTGGAACGGAGCGCTTCAGTCTGAAGAAGGAAGGCTTGGTACGACTGATTTCTCGCCAAGACTTCAGAGTGTTAATGAGCCCCTTGAGAACGTATATTTCGTCGCGTAGTCATGTGACGAGAGAGAGTGACAGAGGGTGTAAAGAAGTAAAGGAGACGGAAAAGAGCTAAATTTGGGAAGCGAGAAAGTAAATGCGATGAAACGGAGCAGAATGTATTTAGAAAGAAGGAAGAGATTGTATACAACCAAAGGAAACAGATAAAAAATTACAGAAAGAGTGAGTGAGAGAGGGGACAAGCAAACATCTTATGCCATATATTGAAAAAACTATCAAAGAAAATATATTCATAAAATTAGATATATTCTACATAATTATTATGAAAAGTATTATTATTATTGTTACTATTGTTTCTATAAACACTTTCTTCGCTTAAAATATTTTGTCATTTCATTTTCATATTTTAGCAAACCAAATGTTAAATAAGTGCAGAGTCTCAGAAAAGTTGAATCTCCTATGTGAGATGGAAGAAGTCTCAAACGAAAACATCGAAATACAAACTCATTAAAATGGTGGGAAATGCGTTTAATTCATTTTATGCATAATATAAACAAGGAAGATAAAAAATTGAAGTATATATCCATGACATTCATAACAATGTTTTATTTCGATATTCAAAAAAGTTATATTGAATAAAAACGTTCGCAACATAAGCACATCGTCTGAATGGTCATACCAAGCCGCAATTTCAGGATCAAAAGAAACGGATCAAAAGAGCGGAGCAGCACAAACTTCTGGTCGCTGAGCAGCGGAAAGCCTAGTACAAAACGCGCAGGAGATTCTTTTCAATAGAGGATCAGCCGAAAACGGTCCGTGGAGATTACGGGAAGGATGGGGAAGGGCAAGGTGGAGATGGAGGAGGTCGTCGCGGAGCAGGGGTTGTGGAGCAGCAACTGCGGAGGAGAAGGGCTGAGCAAAAAGCAGCGGACCGGGACGCAGCAAAACAGAGGAACAATGTTGAGCGGAGCGAGTCGAAGAAAAACATAAGAGATCGGGGGAAAACGAAGTTAAGCGTGTCGGAACAGGGCAAAGCATGACGGAGCGACACGGAGCGACACGGATCGACACGGAGCGACACGGGAGCGACACGGGAGCGACACGGGAGCGACACGGGAGCGACACGGGAGCGACACGGGAGCGACACGGGAGCGACACGGGAGCGACACGGGAGCGACACGGGAGCGACACGGGAGCGACACGGGAGCGACACGGGAGCGACACGGAGCGACACGGAGCGACACGGAGAGACACGGAGCGACACGAAGCGACACGAAGCGACACGAAGCGACACGAAGCGACACGAAGCGACACGAAGAGACACGGAGCGGCACGGAGCGACACGGAGCGACACGGAGCGACACGGAGCGACACGGAGCGACACGGAGCGACACGGAGAGACACGGAGCGACACGGAGCGGCACGGAGCGGCACGGAGAGACACGGAGCGGCACGGAGCGACACGGAGCGACACGGGAGCGACACGGGAGCGACACGGGAGCGACACGGAGCGACACGGAGCGACACGGAGCGGCACGGAGCGACACGGAGCGACACGGAGCGACACGGAGCGACACGGAGCGACGCGGAGCGACACGGAGAGACACGGAGCGACACGAAGCGACACGAAGCGACACGAAGCGACACGGAGCGACACGAAGCGACACGGAGCGACACGGAGCGACACGGGGCGACACGGAGCGACACGGAGCGACACGGAGAGACACGGAGAGACACGGAGAGACACGGAGAGACACGGAGCGGCACGGAGCGGCACGGAGCGGCACGGAGCGACACGGAGCGACACGGAGCGGCACGGAGCGACACGGAGCGACACGGAGCGACACGGAGCGACACGGAGCGACACGGAGCGACACGGAGCGACGCGGAGCGACACGGAGAGACACGGAGCGACATGAAGCGACACGAAGCGACACGGAGCGACACGGAGAGACACGGAGAGACACGGAGAGACACGGAGCGGCACGGAGCGACACGGAGAGACACGGAGCGACACGGAGAGACACGGAGCGACACGGAGAGACACGGAGCGGAACAGAGCGACACGGAGCGACACGGAGCGACACGGAGAGACACGGAGCGGCACGGAGCGACACGGAGCGACACGGAGCGACACGGAGCGACACGGAGCGGCACGGAGCGACAGGGAGCGACACGGAGCGACGCGGAGAGACACGGAGTGACACGAAGCGACACGAAGCGACACGGAGCGACACGGAGCGACACGAAGCGAAACGGAGCGGTTAGGAGCGACACGGAGAGACACGGAGCGACACGGAGCGACACGGAGCGACACGGAGCGACACGGAGCGACACGGAGCGACACGGAGCGACACGGAGCGACACGGAGCGACACGGAGCGACACGGAGCGACACGGAGCGGCACGGAGCGGAGTGGAGAGGCGCTGCGGGACGGAGAAGGGCGATCTGCAGCAGAAGGGATAGGAACAGATTGGAAAAGAACTGAACGGAGCAAGATGGCGGGTTTGAGTGGATCGAAGTGGGATGGAGCGGGTGGGAGTAAGAGCGAACGCAGCATGACAGAGTGGGAGGGAGCAGGAAGGAGCGTCCCGGATCGAAATGAAGGGGAACGGAGAAACGGGGGGACGGAGCGGAGCGGAACGGAAAGGAACGGAATGGGACGGAATGGAACGGAGCGGGATGGAACAGGACAAAAAATTTCCAGTCGCAAACTGTCAAACAAAAACCGTTGCCTGCCTGGGGCGAGAAACCGTATGGTTGCGATGCCAAAGGACCGTCACAGCACAATAGCTACCGCAGCGCAGCGCGGTAGCTCTTTGCAGCTGCTTCACGTAAAGCCAGAGAGACCAGTTGCTCACCAGCTTATACGACGTCTGCTAGTTCTTTCAGGGCGATCGTATGTGAACTTCCAGGAATGATGGCATCAACGCAGTCGTAAATACGTTGGATTCATTTATATTAAAGTAGTATCAATTTCGTTGTCTTGACTATTACCATGACTATTGTAATAAAAAATATTAGATAGACAATTCTATTTTCCTTACATGATACTTCAAGGAAATATGACAGTTGTTTGTGATAAGACGCCAGACACAAAGAAGAGTAAATATGCGACTGATAGAGAATTATATGCCTTGAGTGTATTAAGGAAAACATTTAAAACATATATTTTAGATTACGATATTAATGTATCAAAAGGCGCGCATGCAACCAGCAATACATGTTATGCAGGAACACGTGTTACCATATTGGGTATCTCGGAACCACGTGTTCCAAATCCTTGTGAGTTGTTTTCCTGCAAGCCTCGATTTGCATTTCTTAGGTCGTGATCTACAAACTGAGACTTTTTGGACTTTCTAGTACGATTTTGGGATCTTTAATTTCTTAGAGTATTCATCTATGTTCCAAAGAACCCCAAAGACCAAATTCTAGTAGAATTTAATTGGTTATTTGATAGTCTGTAAAACTTAACTGCCGTAGGATATCTTATCGTTTAGTATGATAATAAACGCTAAGCAAAGGAGACTTTTTTCTGTCGTTCAGTATTAGTACTATCTAATGTAACGTACATATAATGACCTACCCGCTGATGGTTTGGATTCGGTATAAAGCTATTTGCACTATAATAATAATAATAATAATAATAATATATTTTAATAATATTATGCATTTACTCTAAAGGCGCGTGTCTACGTGAGAGCTACGCTCTCGCAGATTTGTGTGGAGAGCGTTTCTTGCCAATGGGCACATTTCTAAGAGTAGGCAACAGAGAGTGATGCAATGCATGCGGAGAGCGGTTGCCTTCTGATTTCTATCTCGTGGACACTCCTGCGCGAGGACTTGCACGGACTTGCTCCCAGCATGCGAAACGCGCTCGAAGTGGCTGCGAGCGTCTGAGATTTTTTGGTGTTTGTTGCCTCGACATGGCCGCTTCCAAGCAGAAAATTGCACAAGAAATGGAATGTACCATTGAAGAAGTGAACTAGTGTTGCTACAGCATGGCACACACTCTCTAGTACGTATTTCAGTCTCTTCTTGTAGGAAATTTAAAGTAAAAATTTGGAGTTATATTTAAAGAAAATGTTGAAAATATCCCAGGGTTTTCATGTACAGTACCTGCAAAATTTAAAGAGTGTTTTTCAAAATTTTAGAGATTCAAGTAGGGCCAAATCGACCAGAATAAATGCATTTCGGCAAAAAAATCATACAAATATTTATGGTTCAAGTGATATTTAGAGACAGACGGACGTTTTAAAAAAGTGAAACACTGTTTCAGTATCAGGGTACTCTAAAATGTGAATTTCCTTTTGAAATCTCGAAATCGATTTTCCGCAACATTACGTAACTTTCTCTGCACATCGTATAGGGTTTCTTTTTTACCTACCTATATGAGGCAGTATAAAGAAAATGGACGGAACTAGGTATGCAAAAAATTACTCTGAGGCCCCAGTTGTTTGATTATTTATATTAATATTTAAGTAAAACACGTTAAATAACTACGGTGTGTGTTTTTGAAATTTTGAGGTTAGTTGGTTAAACAGTTGTTTACACACTGTCAAAAATGTTGGGCATTCATTATTCCAAATACAATTCATTGATAAGTGACGAGCAAGCACTCGTCTGTGGCCGACGACCAATCCACCCATACACTTTTCTTCTTTTACAAAGAAGCGTATAGGGGAACGAATACCCCTCGCACCTCTATCGCGAGCCTGCTGCTCTCTACGGGGGTTGCCTTTTATATTTCAGGATTAGCGAACAAAAACAAATATTAATCACCGAAAATCACTTTATCACTTTTTCAAAATATTCCCCATGAATATCTATACACTTTTGCTTTTGAACCAATTGCCGAAGCACTTTTGCAACTCTGATTGATGTATCTCCAAAACATGCATTCTGAATGCAGCAACCGCGTCTTCATGTGTCGAAAAACGTTGACCTCTCAGTTTGTTTTTTTACGTACGGGAATAAAAAGAAGTCATTTGGTGCCAAGTCAGGACTATACGGCGGATGACTCATGAAATCGATGTTTTGAGTGCTCAAAAATGCAGTTGTTAGAACCGATGTGTGAGAGCTCGCATTGTCGTGGTGAAGAGTGATCTGTCTTCGGCGGCTGTTTTTCCTGATTTCTTGCAAGGCAGCTGGCAAACAAATCGTTGTGTACCACTCAGAAGTGACTGTTCCGTGTTGTTCTAGTGGTACGGTTGCGACATGTCCAGTTTTTCCGAAAAAACAGGCGACCATCTGTTTGGAAGTGCTTCGTGCGCGAACAACTTTTGTTGGATTTTGCTCATCTTGAAACACCCATACAGTCGACTGCTGTTTACTTTCGGGCTCATACGCGTAAATCCACGATTCATCACCTGTCACGATGTCGTAGACGTGTTTCGAAGCTCCGCGATTGTATTTTTTGAGCATTTCTTTCGACCAATCGACACGAGCCTTTTTTTTGAGCGATTGACAAATTGTGTGGGATCAAATGCGAACAAATTTTTTTGACAGTCAAATGTTCATGCAATATTGAATGTATGCTGGTCCCACTAATGCCTAAGATTGTCTCAATCTCACGATGACGATCTTGCAATATCAGTTCACGCTCAGCATCAATGGTTTACGGAATAACAATCTCGAGAGGCAGAAGTTTCTGGTAATCGTTTGCAGGTGAACAAGCTATTGCGAGCTTTTGTCGAGACCAGTTCGCGCTAGTTACTCGCTAGTGAACACGCGCCTTAATATTATACTAGAAAGGATAAAAAATTCATTTATAATTTTTCAAACCAATAGTCAATGTATAACAGCATGTTGTCTATACGCAACTTTAAGACCTTAGGGTATATCAATTCATCTTGACATAAGTCGTCTGAAAATAGTATGAATCGAGATGACCATTGTATTTTTTTTACATTTGTAAACTGCAGTGTTTTTGCACAAGCCACACTTCCGCCTGGATTTCATTTCTTCTTTTATTATCACGTGCTCTACATCATGATAGATTGATTGACTGGTGATTCCTGGCGCATGAACTGCTAATTTTCGTAGTCTCGAAAATGTAATACATGCTTTTGGCGCGGGAAGTGGCGGTTATTTCCCCCTTTTGGATGGCAATTCCGACGCCGACCCACCTGTCGGTTTTCTCAAGCAGGTATCCCCGCTATCGGAGCACCGCCTCAACCGGAACCAGCTCTTAGCTACCGACCGGTCTTCCGGCAAATATGGTAGCTTAGTGCAAGTACGCGTGTAAATAAACTAGTATGCAAGTGGTGCAAGTGAGGGTGAGGATTGGACAAGGATGAGGAAGGAATTATCACGTCAGAGCCACTACAGTGACACGTTTATGGCCAGAGCCACCTCTGTCGGTATCCGTACATCATCATAACAAACTTCTTAATGGAGGGAGGTGTTCGTGGCCCGACCAAAAAGGGATTTTTCAGTCTCCTGCGTATTCATTTACTAAATATTGCATTCACTTTCTTCAGATTTCAGATTTCATGAGAGTCATGGCTAAGAGTGAAATTGTAGTTGTGACATCTTGTCTTCGTTCACTATATTACATATTTTCCATGAGTTGACAATTGCACAGTCAATCAAATTTTATTCTTCTTCTTTCTCCTTCAGAAAATCATCTATATTTTTCTTACCTGTCATTTGGCCACAATTAGGAGAAATGAGCACAGCATCAATCATATTTGCAGGAATAAGATGAACATCTTCCTCCAGAAATAATTTCAGAAGTTGATAGGCATCTTTATTTTCTTCTGTCATTCCAGAAAAAATCAGAATTTTTGTAGAAGATAAATAATAACGCTTGAAAGTTTGTTTATACAATAATGCAACAATGTATAATAAGACACTATCTCAAAGATGAGATAATTATATCAAGATCGGAAATATGAAATAGTAAGATCTCCCATGAATGTTCACAACATAGTCAAAAAATGTAAAAACGGCGAAACATTCTGATTAGGCTAGGTGGAAGCCATCTTTTGGAATGGGGGAAGAGGAAGCCTACCAATTCAGAAGAAAGGGTAGTTATAAAAAGACTTAAAATTTTTTTACTGCTATACACAGGAATGTAAAACAGAAAATTAGGAATGTGCAAGATTCTAGAATTTTAACTAAATAAAGAAAATTGTTTTTAACAAGTTCACTAGATTAAGAGATTGCAAAAAAAGGGGGAAGGGGTCAAAAGAATGATTAGAGGATAGTTAATAAAATATTTAGAATGTAACAGCTTTTAATCAAGGAATGTTGATTCAAGACAGAAAAATTAGTATTTTTGAAAAGTTTTAGAATTTCCAAGTTCTCCAAAATGTTCATTTTTGTGCCTTTGTTAACTAGGTTTTAAAATTATAATTGATGTCAAAGGAATGGTTAAATTGAATCAAATGATTTGCAAAGGTGGAAGTGTCTAAATTTTGTTTCCAACATCTAATATGCTCATTAATTCTAACTGAAAATTTTTGCCTGTTTGGCCTACATATGCTGAATTACAGTTATTACAAGTTAGGTGATAAATTCCACTTCTTTCAATTGAGGGGATAGATGATTTGGAATTAGGGAATAAAGATTGGAGGGAGTTTATGGTTTTGTAGGCTACTGAGATATTGTATTTAGTGAAACATTGTCCTATACGTTTGGATACAGGACCTATATAGGGGATGCAAATAAATCCCCTTTTCTCTCAATTGGTAGGCTTACTCTTCTCCCATTCCAAAAGATGAATGCCACCTTGCTGTAACCAACATGTTTATCCGTTTTCTCATTTTTTGTCCATGTTGTGAACATTCATGGGAAATCAAAGTTGCTTGGGAAGTAAGTACTTTCTTTTTGTATTTATATGATATTATTTGTTTGTTTTTCCACTAAATATACTATACACCCCCCCTTTTTGTGTTCAACTTGTGTTAATGATTTCATTCCTCCATTTTGCTAGAGATCCACTGAGGATGGGAAAAGTATTTTCCCGAAAGTTAAATCTGGTAAATTATTAATAAAAATTATTAAAACTTTTGTGGAGATTATTTCCTTTACCATATAATGGATTATCACAAGATATCTGCTACCACCAGGGAATTTATGAAACAGTAGTTACATGTCTATTTCTCAACGATTACCCAATTGCATTGGTTCTAACATGTTCAAGCCATATACCCCACTAATCTCAACATTGTGTAAACGCACATTATTGTAAATTATCAGTAATAAGCTATGTAAGGTCTTTTATAATAAATATTCTGAAATGATAAAAGGAGGGTCAAGAAAGTTTGTCCAGTAATATAACAATAAAACAAGTATTGTTTAAATAATTAAATTAAAAATTGAATATCTGTAGCACAATGCACTACATTATCTCCAAGTTTCAACAAAGCCAAATTTACGCTCGAATATGAATCAAAGGTGCAAAACCTCATCACATAGCATTTCTTCATAGTGCGATAGTGATACATAACCAATTTATATATACTTGTTTTGCTAAAAAAAATAATAAATGTTGCTTTTAAGCAACGCTGGGACGTAATGAGTTAATATTCTTACACTTGAGATGACATATAATTTTATCCCACTGTTAATTCTGGCAGTAGATGAAGATGTGTATATATTTTCTTCATGAGCTCCATTTTTCTGGAATTCAGTGGTTTGCTGTTGCCACTCATCGTCCATTCCGCCATCCATATTTGTGGGTAAAAGAAACAACCACATCGCAATTCCATAGTGCTTCACGTGAGGCTCCGACATGCAGTATTCGATTTTCAAATTCTATGTAGCACTAATGTCTAAGAACATATTAGGTATCTCAGGTAAAACATAGTTGCTGTATCCAGTGATCGTTATATGAATATGCTGTTACACAACAAAATAAAATTAGATAACCAAATCTTTATCCAAGTCCGAAATAAAAGATGAGTTGGTTCCTATCAAAATTGTGGATTAATCCAGGCCTCTCTAGGACATTGGCCCGAAGGTCACCTTCCATGGCAGCCGCAGGGGCGGGTTTTGCCGCCAGTTACGCGCAATACTTGGAATCCAGTTGCGGGTATTCGTAAATGTATTTTGGCGTCGCGGGTGTCTGCATAAAGAAACTACTGATGCTTCACAAAACAACTTTCTCGCATTATTTCTATTTTTCTTAAATTTGAAAATTAACAGTTGGGCGAAAATTGCCTCTATTTCTTGGCATCCCTTTCTAAATTCGTGGAAACATTTAAAGAAACAAACTAGAGTTGTGTTTGAATTTTTCAATAATAAATTCAATTACCTTCAAGACAAAATTATGCAAAAACTATTCAGTTAAAAAGTGTGCTTTCTCTTCTTTAATTATATAATTTTTTAGGACAGAAATAAGCCAAAATAAAATAATCTGTAATGGTTGGCCTGCATTACTTTCTCGTAACTTTTCTGTCTGCCATCAGAACAACTTGAAAGTAAATCTAATAAAAATGTTTTAGGCACATTGAAACAGTTGTTATTAAAAATATTTGATGCTTTTTCTTACTCTAAATATACACTTTATGAACAACAAAAATGTAGTCGAATCTGAGAAAAGTCAATATTTAAAACATCATGTACTTTGCTTAATGATTGTATTTTTGTGTTATGTTAATCTAAATAAACTGTTACATTTTGTTTATAATTTTTAGTTAATAATAATCTTTTAATATATCATCGATTCCAAAAAAGTGGGTAACTAATTGAATTCAATTTAGAAGTGTCATGAATTGAACAAAATTCACATAAATATCCGTACTATTTTATAAATTGGTCTCAGGTGAAAATATGATTTAATAATGATTTGAGAGAGAAAAATAAAACTGGTCCAGAAATTCGGAGGCGAAAAATATAACGAGAAATGTGGCTTTAGAAATGTGGATCTGATTGTTTTTTTTTCTCTGTAATTGTATGCACATGAAAAACAGTAAAAGGAGAACACTTGTCAACTTCATCGGTAATATTTCAACGGAAATGTATGCTGTCAGTGCGATATAATATTTATAAATATTCAAACAGAGTTCAAGAGTTTATTTCGTGTTTCATCAAATGTTAACTGTGAGCGAAAATGCATGCATTAAACAGGCTTCATGGATTTGAATATATGAAATTAAAAATAATACGTAATACGGAGAATATCATTTTCTGACTGAAAAATATAAAAAACAAACATGTATGTACGCGCAAATTATAATTTTTCTCATTGCAGTTAAGATCGAAATACAAAAAAGAATAGTAGTGTGAATTTCAAAGGAAGAAAAGAACTTCCACATTTATTTTGTATTTTTCCCTAGTAAGAATGAGATATGACACAACCTATGATCACATTTCAAAATGATTACACTCCCTAAAGAAATTTATTGCGATACAGATTATGATAATATCAATTCTAAAATTGATCTTCCTACAATGTAGCATGATCTAAGATTTTTGTTAAATTTCCTTGGCCGTAAATATGGTCTGAAAAACAGCAGAAGAAGAAAGTATGACGAGGTTTGAAAGATTCAGAGATAGTCCGAGATGACAACGCTGTGGTGTAAATATGACCACTGCAGAGATTATTCTAATCATCACCCAAACAGAATGTGATATCGAGAATGCCCTGAAAGCGAGTTCGTGAATGTGAGATGTCTTTGCAGTAGGGAAGAAACTCTGGGCAGACACAGCCCCTTTTAAATGACTTAACCCAAACTTCCTACTCTTTGGATTCTATTTTCCTCAGAAAACTTACGTTTCCCTCAACAAAGGTGGTGGTACTCGCACTGGTTAAGGACTGTGATATTCCAGCCCCACTAAATGCAAAATTACTGCATATCGTCTACCAGATGAGTTTAGCCTAGAGCCAGGATTGTCGCTGACTCTGTCGCGATTCTCATCGGAAGGTCTTCGGGTTCGAGTCCTGATGGCGATGTCATTTTGACACTAGCTATATTGCTAGGTCGAATTCAGCCTCTGACTGGAGGAGAATTCTAGCGGCAGGCTGATCTGATCGATACTTTTCAGTGGTTCCTCTGATCAATACCAGGCACATCCCGGAGCAGTAACAAAATAGAGAAGGACCGCGTGCAAAAAATACATTTCACCTGCTTCTCAATTTTTCTCGCCTTACTGACATACTCAAGCACACACATAGATAGATTATATTATATATACAGAAAGAGATAGAGATAGGTATATAAATTATATAGAGATTAATTAAACATCCGGAATTAAACATTCACTACACAAACGTGACTAATTACCATTGCAGTTGCCTAGAAACACCAATCAGTCGATGTGGTTCAGAGGTCTGCAATAAATCATTTAATATAAGCGTGTCATCCGCTCAAGGCCTTCATTAGGAGATAAGTCGCTCTCCTCAGGGTAACCCGGGAGATTATGCAAGGGAAAGATTATTTTCTTATTTAATTCTAAAACTATTATTATTATTATTGCGAAGACAATTATGATACCATAATACTAGACATTAATATTCATATTCCTTTCTGTTCTCTTTTTGCGCATTTTAATTTAGCAATAAGCTAAATAAATAATTTTCTATTAAAAAAAGTAAACCTACTTCAAAATTACAAAAATATGTTATAAAAGGGAAGATAATAAATTTAAATGTACATTTAATTTTTCCTACAATTCTCACCATTCTCATAATATAGTTGGATGCAATTACGTTCGGAGAATATATTCCGCAATCGTAAAGAACTCCAAATTGCGTCCACGTTACTGAGTAACAACGCAATTTAATAATTATGTAATTTTTTGACCCATTACTTTATATACAGTGATATACAGTATATGTATGTACTTTAAATACATATACTTTGTCTTTGCTGAAGTAGTTTCAAAACAACACACACAGCACTAGAGTCGCAGTTTGTAAAGACACATTGTAAACCCCATATTAAAAATTCGTATAAAAAGCTTTTATAATCTAGGATATTAAGAACATAAGAGACACATGCAGTTAGTGATGACATTTACAATGGCAATGACCTATGAAAGCAGTTTCCAAGAAAAGGGTGGAGTGCGATGTCTAAATGGCAGTGAAAATAGTTTGAAGCTACATTTGTTGCGTGCTTTGTAGTGTGTTAGGACAAAGACATTCGCAATTCCTTTCTACAGAGGAAACATTATTTGCATCGAATATTGCGCCTTACTACTACAGCCTCCCTACTTCTTTCGCAATACAAGTTGAGACAAACGCGCACTTCCTGCTATTGTGAGAAAGCTTTAGAGCCCGTTTCCTCTTCCCGTGTCAGATCGTGACCGTTATCCTTAGAACCCTATACAGGAAACAAGAGCGTCATCAGGCGAAAAAGAGGAAGTCTACGCCGAAGAGAATGCTTATTGCAACGACGATGAGGGAAGCTTCAGTGGAGGCGGATATGTGGTGGGGAAAGGAGTAAAATCGAAGGAACGACAACGGAATACGAGTAAGACGTGGAGGCAGACGCAAAAACGGAGACGCAGAAACGAAGGAAAATCGGAGACGGAGCTAGGCGGATGCGGACAACAATGTAAAGGCGGAATCTTAGGTAGAGGTGGTGACCGAAACAAAGCTACAAGGGACTGGCAATGTCAGTAGTAGAGTAATGGGAGGAGGTGAAGTTATTGGAGGAGAATTAGTGGAGATCGAGAAGAAGGGGGCAGAGGGAAATATGAAGGAGGAAGCGGAGAGGGAGGAAGAGTAGGAGGAGGAAGAGGAGGAAGAGGAGAAAGAGGAGGAAGAGGAGGAAGAGGAGAAAGAGGAGGAAGAGGAGGAAGAGGAGAAAGAGGAGGAAGAGGAGGAAGAGAAAGAGGAGGAAGAGGAGGAAGAGAAAGAGGAGGAAGAGGAGGAAGAGGAAGAAGAAGAATAGGAAGAAGAAGAATAGGAAGAAGAAGAATAGGAAGAAGAAGAATAGGAAGAAGAATAGGAAGAAGAAGAAGAAGAAGAGGAAAAAGAGGAAGAGGAGGAAGAGGAAGAGGAGGAAGAGGACGAAGAAAAGGAAAAGGAAGAGGAGGAAGAGGAGGAAGATGAAGAGAAGGAGGATGAAGAGGAGGAAGAAGAAGACGAAGAGGAAGAGGAGGAAGATGAGGAAGAGGAGGAGGAAGAGGAGGAGGAACAGGAGACCGAGGCTGGGGTCGAGGCGATATCGGAGTGGTGCTCCGAGTCGGAGGCAAAGGCGAATGCGAGAGGGCGGAGGAGGCTGCGACGTCGACGGCAGCCACGCGATGTGTGCTTTGCACGCCAAAGGGCGAGGGCGGTATGGCATCTGCGGTTTCCCTTTCCGAGGGCTCGGCCCAGCAGACGACGACTTCCCGAGCGTGGAGGCCTTCCGGCGGAAGTGACGCGCGGGCCGCCTCGCACCGGAAGCCGCTGCAATCTGCGCGTTTGCCGCCACTGCCTCCGTCGCCGAGGCCGTTAGCCCCTCATGTTTTATGGAGGTTGGGGTTAAGCCGGCTGGCGGTCGCCGCGCGCCCGTCGCCCTCGGCCGCCGCCGTCGTCGTCGACGCCGTCGCGTCGTCGCTGCCCCCTTCCCCCCACCGTCTGTTCACCCGCACGTCCGCCGCCAACCGGCCACAGAGCTGTGCAATATCTCTCTGCACTGGAAGCCGATTGAGACAACCTACTAAATATCATAGCTATTCTAGTGAATGAAATATTTCACACCCACCATGTATCTGTACAGATAAATTCTTGAACATGACCTTCCAGAGTCATGGCTTATGGCTGAATTGTGGCTAGTGATAAGAGTAGGTGGTAATTTCTATATTAGACAGACAGTATACATAGCGTTGTTAGAATAACAGTGAATGGATCATTTCAGTATTCTTCTGGCTAATGTCGGCATTATCCTGAGAGGCGGAGCGGCCGCTGTTGGGCACAGTGCAGTATATCTCTCCGTTGGATGCAGATTGAGACCACCTACTAAATACTGTAACTGTTCTAGCGAATGAAAACTAAGATATTTAACCTGTCCTTTCACATACATGGGTTATGTCTAAAATACGGCTAATGTTAGGAGTATGTAGTAATTGCCACATTATCCAGACAGTGTGGATGTAATTATTGGAACAACTCTAAACCGAACATTTCGGTCTTCATCTCGATAATGTTGGCATTAGCCAGAAGGCGTTCTGTCCGAAGTGAGAAGATTGTGCGAGGATGATGCGTTTTGTGAGTTGGAGAGAAGCGTTTTGAATTAAAAATGGTTTATAATATTGCGTTTCACGGACTCAAGGATGTTTTATATGAATCGCGTGGGTGGAAATTCGAAATCTCGTTGCCAACTCAGCGAAGGATCAATTGAAGTTTGTTGCGAGATTACGTTACATGGTAACATAAACAGGCGACTTTCACAGTGAAACTCCTAACTAAACATCTTGCTGCTCCCCACTGTTAGAACTTTCTCGCTTGCAGTCTGTTTCCTTGTTTATCATACATTATTTGTCTGCCCTACATAATATTCTCCTCCTCTAAACGCCTTGGGGCGTGTTAAATTTATCCGACTAAATTGTTAAGTATGCTTTGAAGCTCTTACTACTTTGGACTGTATCCTTACATTTTGGATCATATGAATATTAACCAGTTTATTTATTGAATTAAGTCAACAGCAAAGAGAATAATAATGCTTACATTTGATGTGATTGAACTCAATTAATACTTTCTGGAGTAAACGACCAAATCATTAAACACAGTATTCCAAATTATTAATTAGAAAACTAACTGTTAATAAAATACACTTTTGTAGAGATTATTACCACCGCATCGTCTCCTATATTATTTCAGTAGTATACATACTTTTACAACTCTCACACGCAACCAATATTCATAAATGAGGTCTCTAAAGAAAAAAATTAAAGAGGCGTGACGAATTTCAATTTGACTTTAAGCATATGAAGTATTTGTTTATGAAAACCCAACAAATTCAAATATCCATGTCAAATGCACCTTCAGCACCCAGCTATATCATTAAATAACTCCTACACAAAGCATTCTAGGGTCTTAAAAACGAACATTTTGAGGCAAACAGCCTCTAATGAACGGTGTTTCATATCGTAAGCTACAAGACGAGATATTCTTGAACCTTATGTTAAAATTTTGCTCGTCCGTCACTTATCGATACTACCAATGCCACCTATATTTCAACCCTTAATAACGATGGCCATCTTTGTGACATCACGTTTCGAAGGCTTCGATTCCTCTATCTTACACTATTTACTCTTTCTGTGTACACCTTGATTTGTTCAGGCCGAAGAGGTATATTTGTATAATTATTCATTCAAGATTTGCTCTCGCAGTAACAACTAGAAATACAATTGTGTATAATGAAATACTATAAGTGTAGTGAAAACATTCATTTAACGTTTTGCCGAGGTCTTCAAGTGCTGTGCACCAAATTTTGGAAGGACGTAGGTGTACAATGATGAGAGAAGACGTGACTTGTTATAGGTTGGTTTCTGTTTTGCCTGTACCAGTAGTTTCGTTATCAGCAGTGATTCGGTGAAACTTTCAGGTCAGCGTGTCCAGTCACGTTGCTTTCTGAAAAGTAAAATGCTTTTTAAATATATTTGTGGCTATCACGAAAAGCGAAAGGCCAACTGTCAAAGAATATTGAATAATTACTTCAAATATTTTTAAGGAAATGTTGGGAATTGTTCCAAGAAATTTCTCGATGAAACTGAATACTTTTTGTTGAAAATGTATTTGCAACATTAATTGCATTGTTTTTTGACAATGTGTTAATATGTTGGAAGTTATCTTTATTCATTTTTACACAAATAAATACGTTTCGTAAATAACTTTCTCCGTTAGAATGGAAATAGAAGGATAGGTAAGACTGTGGGGTTTAACATGCGAGCGTTTTTCGCACGGGTACGCGAAGGTAGTAGGAGAAAGCTTGAGCTAAGACACAAGGAAAAGAACAAGCTTTTTAAATTAACTAAAGTAAATTAACTTGAAAAAATGAACAAAAAATAAAAGCGTGCTAGTTACAATACTACATGAATGAATTTCGAAAAGCAACCAAATTTAAAATTATAGAAAGAATAGCGCAAGTCACTCGACAACTGCCAACGATCACAATGTAGACGCATAATTTAACGGTGTTATCTGGCAGTCTGGTCAACAAAGCCCAGACGTAAACTCATATTGTAAATAATACACCGTTTGATATTAAACTTATGGTGTCCGTTCGCTAAGATATTCAACACGTAAACGCCGTTTGTTGAACATTCCCACGTACCGAAGTGAAGTTTAGCCTACTGAATTGTGTCTAATGGTAACAAAAGGCATTTATTACTCGAAGGGGAAATTACTTTTTGTGGGGGCTCGGGATTGCTTTTCTTCAAGTACGTCAAAACGCAGAAAATAGTCGAATACTTTTTAGTATACAAATATTTTTTTCAATTTTCACACCCCAGAAAGCTGGCGCCCTACCTCTCAATAACCCACTTTATTCCTCATAACAAATCCAGGAAAGTTGTCGCAAAGGATAAAGTTGTACTTTCCCGATCCTCTAATTTCGTTCAGAAGATTTTACTGCGCTTTCTCAAGTTAAAACCTTTTCTAATATTTTTGTGACTATCAAGGAAAGCGAAAAAGCTAACTGTCAAGAAAGATTGAATAGTTACTTCAAATGTTTTTAAGGAAGTGTGAATTGTGCGAAGAACATATCTCTATAATACTGAATAAACATTTATTGAAAATTTGTTACCATCATCAATTGCATTGCTTTTATTTTTGTTTGATATTTTGTAAGTACGAAGTTACATTTACACATTGTTTTAACAAATAAAAACGTTACAAATCAACAACGTTCCTTCTTAATGGAAAGGATAGGGAAAGGATGGGGATTTAATGCGAAAGTTCTCGCACGGGTACGGTAGTTATCTAAGAAATTAATGCTATCAAACTATAATTCGTATAATTCTTCTCTGAGCAAATGTATTTTTGTAGACACTGGAAATTTTGAAGATAGTTGAATGAATATTGTAAATAATAGTACACAAATATACATCCTCTAAACTCCTTTTCATCCGTGGACATTTGTAATAGTAAAGCCAAATTCTCTTGTGTACATTCGTAGGCGATCAAATATAGAAATGTATATCAAGTCCTTTTGGAACCCGAGAAGCAACCAGCACACGCCACAAGATGCAAGCAATGCAAATACCATGCAAATGTAACCGGCTGGTTATAGGAGTTTCCTAACAGCTGGACCAGCGGCGTTGGAGGGGCAGAGGGACAGGACGGCGAGTGCAAAGACTGGCACCGGGCTCACGGCCGGAGACAGCGCTGTGCAAGCGAAGCGACGGAATCAGCAAACGGGACAGACAACACGTAGTGAAGGAGCGAGATTTCAGCCTTGTGCGACGCCCGACACACGACGTCTGCAAACACGGCGCTCCTCCCGGTAAAACACCGGCCGACCCGTAATGCACATGTAAAACAGTGTCCGCACGACACGAAAATGGCTGGAGGAGAGGCCAGCTCTGTGCTTTCGCTGAGGAGGAGGATGAAGGTGATGATTCAGGACATCCATGCAGAATGAGCTCGCTTTGTCAGCACAAGAATCTGCATTCGCCAGTCCGGATGGCCGAGATCGCTAAGGCAGTAGTGCCGTTGTGATCTCGGACCGAAGGGTCGCGTGTTCGAGTACCGCCTCGTGCATTGTTGTATTGTGTTCGTCCTTTCACCCCCCCAATCATCATCATCATTCCGTGTCATCCTCATATTCACCATACCGTTACACGCAATAGTGGTCGCTAATGACCTAGAAGTTGATGCGACCTTAAATAAAAGAAACAAATTCAGCACTCGATGTGGTTGTTTTTTTATTTCCTGAAAACTATTTCAGGTGAAGTATCAAAGAAGACTAATTCTAAACAGTTTCACATCGCACAATAGTAGATTTATTTATAGAAAGAAAGTGAAAGCCACATCAATTAATCATTTATTACATATCGTTTCCTGGACTTTTATTTGTACTATTTCATAATTGCCTTTGTAGAGATCTAATTTAATATCGCTTTTGCAGCACGTATTAAAACTGAAACGAAGTTTGAAGTTATTACCTAAACACCATGGGTGATGAAAATGCACCGATTCAAACACTGCTTAGCAATAATATAAAACAGTAATTTAACTATAACAAAAATCTAATTTAAAAATTAGATATATGATACGTTTGTCAGCACTATAAACACTGTAAAAATATTTACTTCACATTATAAAGTTTGTGATAATGAATTATGTCCTATACATTTTTTGTGAATTAATTTTTGATTTTTTGCGGGTGCAAGTGTGAAAGAAAATAATTGAAATCGGTTCAAAATTAACTTTTCAAGGTAAAATCTTATTTGTGCACCAATGAGAAGAAAGAAACAAATTTTTACCATGACATCTCTTTGGGTGGCTGTTTAAATATGTGTATGTCGCCCGAGGCTCGGAGAGATAAGATTGGCTTTGTACACACATTAGAAATAGGGTCTGTTGGTACTGTATCCAGTGTAACTAAGATTAGTGGAGGAGGCTAGGAGATACAAAAATTATGTAGAAAAACATAGAAAATTCATAAAAATCGTCCATTTATTAAAAAATACGAGAGATGGGACAATACAAGAGAAGGCGTACACTAAATTTACGTACCCATACGGTAGAGAAATAACTCTAAGCAAAAAGTGCCAAAACCATCTAATCATTGATGACCAACATTGGAATCAGATATTAGATCTTGTTCCAGAATTTTCTTTTGCTCAGGAAAATATGTTATAATATAAAAAAGAAAAAAATATCTCTGAAATTCAATATTTTGATGTTTTTTTGACGTTTCTATTACGATGTGTTTATAAGTTTTATTTTAAGAGAACTGCTTTCATTATATTCGTACCTTTATGTGATGTGTCGTAAATAATTGTAAAGAAATGGAATTATGTCTTCAACTAAAATACTTGAACTACCGAAACACTAGACGTTGCAAGTCAACAAATATTTTATAAACACCAGAGATATTCAAAGATAAAGGTATTAAAAATCTTATCTTTTATTTTTGGTCGATAAAATATCATACAAAGTTCTCAATTTATACTTAAACTGTAGACTTGAATATTCTTAAACAAAATTTCTTCTATGCTACAAAACATTTACATTTTGACATTTAATATGGGATGCAGATTTGGAAACTTAAGGTTTTAAAGAAGTTTTTTTAAAAATAAAAATAAAAATTTAAAATTAAAAGGAACGTGAGAAGCAACCTTAAAACATTCTGTAGTAATACACAATATCATGAACCTTCTGAACCGTCATTTATTCTCCGTACATACTGCCGTTCTGTCCATTTTCTCATCATTTACGGTTGTGGTTTCTCGGCAACGTCAAAGTTTTCCCTGCAGAAATGTGAACTCTAGCACACAATATCTTCTCTTTGTAATTCAGATTTGAGCTTCATTAGATGTGAATTACAGGCGCAGTCGACAGAGATTCGAGTGCATTTATTCGAATATTTACAGACCGCAGAGACAAAGGAATTGAACATTTTGAACAAGATAAGATTCTAAAAGAGAGCTGTAGTAGTTCTGATTCCTAAAAACAAACTCTCTGGAGAACAATTTCAACGAGTCTACACAACGATGAGGACACAATCAAACATGATTTTCCAACTCCAGGACGATCAACACCACTATAAAATAACTCTTCGTGTGGTACAAATAAAGGAAATAAATTGAAAAGGGTTTCCGCGAGTATTGCGAAGAAACAGTGCTTTTAAACACGTAAAGTCACGAGATATTTCTGGAAAACATTAAGAAAATACTCTCTCACTTCGTTTCATTTTCTAATGTATTGGAAATTTCTCGTTTTCTTCATTATAATTACAGCTATACAGAAGTAGACAGAGAAAATTAAAATAAAACAATATTTTAAACGAAAGAATTTTGTCATTGTTATGTTAATTCTGAATACATCTTTGGAATCAAAATAGTAATAATTTAAATTGTAGCCCCATATTAACCCAGGCAGTAAGAAATTTCAGCCTATATAATAACAAAGTGGAGAGGAGTTCCGGGGCCCATCGCTTTGATTTTGTTTTTATTAATGTTTTAGCGATTTTGACATATTACAATATTGATATAACTAATAAAATAAATGTTAATTCATATAAATAAAAATTACTATTTAATTTCTGTATGTAAAAAAATGTTAAAATTATCGACCTTCTTGTAATAATATATGCATTCAATGACAAAACATGTTAGATTTTAATGCCAACTGGAAGTCGGTGGATCTTCATAGCCATGTATTAAACTATATTATATATTCTTAAGACTAACAATAATAAGTATACACTAGAGTTCCCGTGCAATAACTCTCGCATGTCTAACCCAGCCTCTTCCTTATCCTGTCATTTCGATATTCAGGGGGAAAGTAGTTGACGAAACTAGTGTTTATTTATTTCAAATTTGCAAAGAGGTAATATATTGACAAGAATATCCAATGTATTTACAGGATATAAAATAATAATAACTAGTAGTGCTACAGAATGGCAAAAGTAGTTATTTTAGTAAAACTTCATAAAATCCTTAATATGGGCAAACTTTTGGTTCTTGCTCCCATATTCTTAGCGATTGCCATCTATCGCTGCCCTAAATTCATTTTTTTAAAATTTTCAATTTTTCAGTTTTCTAACAGTAGATTCAAAATATTACTTTTAAAATATTAAAGAAGAGTAATACATTGTCACATATGGAACTTTTCGTTGAAAATTTGGAGCCGTTTTTAATAAAAATCTTTGATGACAAAGTTCAATTTGCTGTATTCTTTGTTTTTTAAATAAACAAATGAATTTTTAAATATCTTTAATATGTACGTTTCGAGAAATTTGTAAACACTATTGTGACTGGAAGTTTACTGTGAAAGTCTTCAAATGAAGTTTTTCGAAACTCATTTTTCAATTTTTATATTCACATAAACGCTGAAACACCATTTTTTTAAAATGGCTCAAAAAGTTTGAATAAAAATTGCTATTTAGAACAAACTTTTACAAATTAATAATAAATTAATAATAAATGCAATCATTAATGCATCTCTGAGCCTTCGCCATAATGGTAGGGTTATTTTAAAGGCAGAAAATATATTGAACTTAAGTAAATAATGATAAATCGGGATTAAGAATAAAACATACGAAGTAAAATATTAATCATAATATTTCATTAATTTTTTGAATCATTTTCAAGAATATTATATACATTATTTTAAACGTCTGGAATAAAATAGATTTGTTTCCAGTGAGTTGATCAACTAAATCAATAACAAACAGTTATTTACACAATTAACCCTGAAACGCTCAGAGGCGTCATTTCGGCTTCTAGTGCTCTTTATGCCATTGTAACTTCTTTGTATTAAAAGAAGGAATTCTGTGATTTCGTGACTTTTCATTAATTTCAATTATCATTGTGTTCAATAAAACCTGAATCGTTTACAAAACTCATTTACTGAAAAATAATCGAATTTTCCTAGAAAGCCTGCAAAGCGTCATTTTGATTTCTTGGATACTGAGTCGATCTTGTAGTTCTAGTGTTTCGTATAGATAAACGCTGAAATCTTTTTAATATGGTTCCTAATATTTCAGATACCTTTTGATGAAATATGTGAGTATTCCTTCCACTCTGCATTATTTCCAGGTCTTTTCTTCAATACATGTAAAGTCATGAACCATGAGTTGTTTCATGACACAGCAAGGAGCAAGAAGTTTTGAATATCAAATTATTATCACATGAAAGAAAAGCATTGTTATCACGTCCAGGCCGAATGACAAAATATTTTTTTCTTTACGTTCGTATAAAGAGAAATGTCGGAACATTTTTAGTTTAAAAAATTCATATTGCAATGATGCTCTTGCTCTCAACTTATTTATAATTATTAATTTGGCTAGCACGATTTCATTGTAAGGATTGGGTGTTACTATACTTAGACACTCAGGACTGCAACTAGTTCGTTCTTGTGGGCTGAAAATTGGCCGTTCATACGAGACTACGGATACTGAATACCTTTATTTATGATAGGCATTACTTGGTCTGATGGTTACAATTCATTAAATGATCACAACTACATTTATTACAGCGACAAGAAAACTCGACTGCCAATCATTCTTTTATTTCTGAATTTTCTTTCGTTTATAATTCAACATCAACAATTTAATCTCATTTTACTATTTCCTCGTAATCGACATCGTAATTGTATTTTAATTAATTTTCAAACGTATTTTATTTTACTTAATTACTATTGACATTCTTGGTCTTGAATAGATTTTCAAAGTATTTCTGAAACTCTTAAAGTGCTACACTTTCCTGTTCGTAGATAAACTGCTCTCTTAGCGGTGCGACGAGGATAATTCCATTCCCAATCATCCACTTATGTTTCCATAGTAATGTTTTTGGATCGTCCTGCCACCATTTCTTGCGATATTCTACACTTACGTTTTTATCACAATATATTTTAAAATGTCTGAGTGTTACTTGACTAATTAATTTTTTGACAGAAGTCCAAACATCCCGCAACCTAGTATTGGCATTTACTACAAGATTTTGCAGACTTATAAAAGTTTTTCATGCCCTCAGAATACATCCCGCTCCTATCGAGTCACATCACGCACCCTCCGTGACCACACAACAAGAAGGACCTTTACGACATTCAAATTTTTAACTAATGAATTTTACGAACCAATCATCCATTATTTAAAATTAATAATAATTCACTAATTGACTTACCAACCCCATCTAATATTTCACCATCATGAAATTTTGGATCCCTATTAGGATTATGTTTCATTCTTCATCCTCTTACAGCTTCCTTTGTTTCTTATTGTTATTTACCATTTGAATGCTATTTGATTATTGTATCTCTTGACTGTGTCAGCATGTCTTAATAACAATCTCTTATGTAAATAATTCTCAACTATAGTACGCCGTCTCTTATTTCTGCATAAAATTAATTTTATTTTGCTTTTGCTTTGAAATGTTATCTCTATCTTGTATAGCATAACAAAATTGTTAGATAGCTTGTAAGTAATATCCAATATAATGAATGACACGATTCATCAACTGAGTGTTAACTAGTAAACGTATAAAGCATAAGGGGAAAATAGGGCACTGTATTGACATATGTATTGTTTTAATTTTAGAATAAAATAATCACCAGAAGAAAAGTACACAAAATACTCGAAAAATACTCTATAAAAGAAATTAGGTCTATGAACATGAATATTTTATGTACATAATTTCGAAAGTAAAAACTATTTTTCTATTATTCAAAATAGCACGTTCAAATTAATTCTATTCACATATTCTGTATGCTCAAGTTTCTAATGTCACAGATTTATTTTTATTTCATTGTGTTTACCCATCCTACTCATGATATTTCGTCAACATTATTTTTATTTTAATATCAAAATATCTTGAAAGGTATTTTGACCCCTCTCAGTATATAGGAGGGCAATTTGGAGCCTAGATGGTGACGAAGTCTTGATGAAGTATTAATTAAATAGTTGGGAGTACCTATTTCTTTAAGTTTGAATGTTAAACCAGAGTGCCAAACTTTGTCACATCCTTCCGAAATGCCTAAAAAGATAACTATTGTATGAAGATGTTTTTTGAAATTCAGTGTGTATGTCCTCCATGATTATTAATAATGTATAAGAAATTGAAACTTTATTAGTGAAACAAAACTGCATTGGGATTGTTTAAGTTTTGTTCTGATGGGAATTTGGGCTTTTAAGAATTAATTTTTCTATGATTTTTGATAGAGTAGGGAGAATGCTTATGGGTCTGTAGTTGTCCGTGCTGGTGACATTCTTGAATTTTACTTGGGTACGGGTATTACATTTGAATTTTTGCAAATAACGGTGAAATAGCCTGTTATAATTATTGAGTTATAATCATTGAAGATATATTCTATTGTGGGATTAGGTAAGTTTTTAAACATTTTGTTACTTACTTTCTCTTTTCCAGAGGCTATTTATTGGCAAGTTCTTAATTAAACTGATGATTTCATTTGGGAAGATATAGTATATTTTGGGTAGTACATTATTGTTGGCGACTACTGCTTTTTCGAGTATGTTTGAATACAAGGGATGAGTTGGGGTGGTATTGGAAGTGAACGGTTTAGCAAAGTGATCGGCTAATGCTTCAGACTTCTCATAAGGAGCAAATTTCTTGCCGTTTAAGTTGTTAGGGGGGTATTATTGCTTTCTTTTTCAAGATATTTTTAGTGAGTTGTCCCTACGTGTTATTATTTGTTCTTAGAGACTGATTTAAATTTGATTATAAGTTGTTTGTTTATAATAAGTCTTGTTTTATTTCTAGTGTTATGTAATTTGTTTTTTCATAATAAATAGTTTGAAATGAAATAAAATATAAATGAAGTTGACATATTGCGAGACAGTACGAGAAGAGCTACGCAAGGAATATATATTTTTCTTACTCAGGTGAAACTGATTTTACGGAAATTTATTATTTATAACATTTTTCTATTTTTATTGTTTCATAGATAAATGTTCACTTTTCGACAAATTATTTTTTCTGTTTATATCCCCATTCCGTCCAAGACATTTCTTTAACTTCCATTCTACGGGATAGTATTCGCCAGAATGGTTTAAAATATAATTATATTGGGGCATAATAATTTCGTTATATACTAAATAATTATATTTAATATTGTGTTACTAATGTTGATACATCTTTTTGCTATATTCCCTCTTAAGAAGTATCGTTGAAGGCTTGGAGTCGTAACGATTCCACCTGGCCTTCTAGGGAATGTTCGAAAGCTGAGTGTTCTAGTGTCAATCTAATGTCATTGCGCGGCATACCGAAACTCCTCTTACAAGGAACATTTCAACAGTTGTAGGCCAAAATATAGCTTCATATTTTTCTATATATACTTACTATATCTGTTTGGTGTTGAAAAAATAGCTGCCGTCATGCACTGCAAGTTACTAAATAAATAAATAAATACGAAAGTTCCCCACTTTCAACGACGCAAATCGACGTTCGCACAGAGCTTCTGCAGCCTTCGACTCTGAGAGAATTTTCTCTAAGGTAACAGGCGCTCCTATGGGAATGGCCTCCAATACAGGCCAGCGAAACACTAAGCGAATGATATTGCTCACGGCCTTCGCAAACCTGCAACGCTGCGCCGCACAGCTTCTACACTTCCAGGAACTAGTTCATCGAAATTGACAAACAGAAACACCTGATGTGATTCTAACGTCTTCCCGAGGCATACAAGTGTAGTTATTTTTTTGTTTGATTATTTTTCACACATGTACATTAATTTGTTATGGTTCTTATAGAGCATTTATTATACATATAAAATAACTGAAATTCGGAGGATTATGGAAAACATTCTGATTCTGTCGATTAATTGTGTGAAATAATCGATTGTCACATTATTTCCAATTAATCTCTATAAATTAACTGCTAAATAAACAAATAAATCCAAAGATTTCAAATGTCAGGTAACAGTGTTCCCCGAAATTAACTACTGTTTTCTTCCCAGCCAAGTCCAAGATATTCTAGAAAGCAATGACGACTCTACGTGAGTTGCTGGTTTCACACTGCTCGATGCAGAAAGGGTTTTCCATGGCATTAGCGGAAACGGCAAGGCCAATGCTGGCAAATTTCTTCATTTTTAAAGTAATTTCCAGTGTACGATGGCAGCTAATTTTCTCATAGATTAAATAGTAAAATACATATTAACACATAAATAGTGAATATCTTTCAACAGAAAAGAATCAGACCAGGTTTCGACCAGCATGTTTTCAAAAGTTTGGTTTAATACCGCCACTCTAGAATTACTCAGATTTTCAAAAAGTACATGGTATCATTTAATGATCAATCAATGAATTTTCCGCAAAAAATCCAATCACAGGAATCAATATAGTTGAAAAATTATTTGGAAAATTGCGACATAATCGTATCTTAAAATTATAAACAGTAAGGATGCACGCCGAAAACTAAATAGGTGTGGATATTTACTACCTAAAATTAGACGATTACAAAACATTGTTAGGGTTTGGTAATTACTTTCCTTTCACAGACGAATAAAATGAGAGAGGTTTACACATTGCGGAAAATGCAACCTTTGTTCTCTGTAAACCTAGAGTTCACCATTTTCGTGAAAGTGTAAAGGAAATATTTGTATATTTGTCAATATCTGTATGTGTATGTTGTAGGATATATGGTATAGAAGTTCTACTATCCTACTTCACCTTAAAATCGTAATGCCCAATCAATAACGACGACTGTTTTTTGCCAAAGGTTAATCCAACACTTTTCCCTCCCAATACCACAACACAGGGAGGAAAAGTAAAAATGCGTGTAATACAAATCTATTGAGAGATAGATGGTGCAAACAACAGGACTACATGGCACAGCATTGCTTTATGAAAAAATTACAAGAACATTAAAAAACGACATTATGGAAGATAAACACGTTCAGAAATATAGGCATGTTGTTCCCCGAAGAGCTATATTCAATATTTCAGCGTAAGCTGCGAAGTGGAGCCATCTCCTCGGGGGACAGCGAACCGTCTGCGTGCGCAGAAGGCATCGGCTCTCAGAGAGCGCATCCCTTTGAGCGGTACGGCTGTAGCGAACGAGAGCGGGAGAGGGAGGGGAAGGCGAGCGAGAGGGAGAGCGGAGACGCAGAGTGATGGATCGTAGCCCCGCTTGCGTCTTAGCTGGCGTGGAGGTCCGAGCGATGCCCGCGTCCAAGCCGATGTCGCCGTTGCCATCGCGCCCCACAATGTTGCCGCCTTCGCCGTATATCTCGCTCTCTGCGTTGTCCTCTTCCTCGCTGTCGCCCTTACCATTGACTTTGCCAGCATCCACAGTCTAAACATCATCTTCGCCACCCCTCGCTACCTCTCACCATAGCATTCGACACCTGTCGCCTTCGCCATCACCCCTTCGCCATCCCCAGTCTTCGCCATCCCCAGTCTTTGCCATCCCCAGTCTTTGCCATCCCCAGTCTTTGCCATCCCCAGTCTTTGCCATCCCCAGTCTTTGCCATCCCCAGTCTTTGCCATCCCCAGTCTTTGCCATCCCCAGTCTTTGCCATCCCCAGTCTTTGCCATCCCCAGTCTTTGCCATCCCCAGTCTTTGCCATCCCCAGTCTTTGCCATCCCCAGTCTTTGCCATCCCCAGTCTTTGCCATCCCCAGTCTTTGCCATCCCCAGTCTTTGCCATCCCCAGTCTTTGCCATCCCCAGTCTTTGCCATCCCCAGTCTTTGCCATCCCCAGTCTTTGCCATCCCCAGTCTTTGCCATCCCCAGTCTTTGCCATCCCCAGTCTTTGCCATCCCCAGTCTTTGCCATCCCCAGTCTTTGCCATCCCCAGTCTTTGCCATCCCCAGTCTTTGCCATCCCCAGTCTTTGCCATCCCCAGTCTTTGCCATCCCCAGTCTTTGCCATCCCCAGTCTTCGCCATCCCCAGTCTTCGCCATCCCCAGTCTTCGCCATCCCCAGTCTTCGCCATTCCCAGTCTTCGCCATCCCCAGTCTTCGCCATCCCCAGTCTTCGCCATCCCCAGTCTTCGCCATCCTCCGCCTTCACCGCAGTCGCAAATGAACTCGCCATCAGTCTCATGTGTAACGTCCGCATTCATGCTCAATCTGCCGTTTCATGTCAATAAACCAATGTCTCGCCAATGTTTTTGAACAGCAAGAGTAGATCCTGAGAAATTAAATGAGTTTCCATGCACATCATTCAACGTCGAAATACAACGCCCATAATTTAATTTTAAAAATCGACACGAGGTCAGGTGTAAGTTAAATTCCTTGCACCTTGATCTCTGGCTTTTCGCGTAGCCTAAAGGAATGAAATTTCTCACTTACTAATAAAATCTCATTCAACAAATATGTAACGCAGTTTTTTTAACTGACCCAAGTTTGATCATGAAAAAACGATTGTCTTTAGCACTAGGAACCGTCTACTTAGACAAGGAAAGTTATAATAAAATCACGTAACATTAAAATATTTTATAACATTAATCGTTTATTAAACCTTCTTATTTCATCCATATGGTGCGCTTTTCGAACATTTTTAAATAGTCGTAGATAAATTCAATTTCAATATTTTTGGTCTCGAGGTGATGATTTCCCTTCGTCAGACATCCCTGCGTAAACGTTTTTCAGCATGAGCCCCCTTGGCAGACCAGTATCTACGGCGTCTGGGCACACTCGCTTGTTATTGACGTTTGCGGGCGGCGCACGATTTATTAGCACCTGCAGCCTTGCGGGCCGGTGCCTGTAGAGTGTCGACCGGCACCGTCCCCCGTTACAAGTGACAGCCTCCGTCGCCCACCCTACGTCGCCAACCCTACGTCGCCAACCCTACGTCACCCACCCTACGTCACCAACCCTACGTCGCCAACCCTACGTCGCCAACCCTACGTCGCCAACCGTACGTCGCCAATTCTACGTCGCCAACGCTACGTCGCCAACCTCCGTCACCAACTTCCATCGCCAACCTCCGTCGCCCGCCACCTTTTCCGGTCTTCTTTACCTGACCCCGTTTGCACCCCCGTCACCCGTCACACGTGCCCATCTCCCGCGTCGCTTGCCCGCGTCGCCCGTGGTCGAGCGTCCCTCTCTCGCTGATGCACGGCGACGTTTAGGGCCGGGCGCCACCTTTACGACGCGGCCGCTCGCGGCCATTGTGCGCAGGGCGAGGGTCGCCGGGAGAGGCGGCCCCGCGCCGAGTCGCTCTCCGCAAAGTGGACGCCGCTGGGGCCGATTGCGAACGGCGGTCTGCCAATGCGTATGCATAAGTGGGTGAGTGGATGAGAGCATGAGAATGGGTGCTTCTGTGAGCGAACGGGTGTTGGGTGAGTGAACGAGGCGATGAATGTTAGGCGAGTGAGTGAGTGAGAGTGAGTGAAATGGTAAGTAACAGGGAAATGTTGAGTGAGCGAACGAACGGGAGAGTGTTGGATGTGTGAGGGAGCATGTGTAACGGTCGTGATGGTGTAACGGTTAGCGTGTCGGACTGTTAAATCCAAGTTTGCGGATTCAAATCCGATTGAAGCCGTGAATTTTTAAGGGCGAAAAAATCCTTTGTTCGCTTTGTAAAGCCAGCTGTCCCATGTTAGTAGATTTACTTGCATATAAAATATCCTCAGGCCTAAATGAGGCCTCTGAGCTTCTCGGTGAAAAGAGCGTAGCGAAATTTGCGTGGTCAGACGGACGAGCGGGCCTGAAAGCCTGAGTCTAAAATAATCATTCAATTCAATTCAATTGAGGCGAGTGTCGGGTGAGACGAGCACGTAAAAGGACAAGTGATACGTGAAATATGAAGTGAGACAAGGGATAGAACTAAGAGTGGTGAGAGTAGTCTGTGGGAATAGGGTAGGAATAGGAACCTTACGAATTAGTGATGATTGATCAAAATCAATATTAATCACGTTATATTACCGTATTAAATTATTATTATCATAAGGTATTCATTTTTAGTAATAAATATCATTGATGTTGTTGTAAGGTTTTAGCATTTCTTATTCACATTTAGTGATAAAAAATGTTTTTATCCCAATGAAAACTTTTACAATACAATTAAGTACGCTTTGCAACTTACTGAAAAGATGCAATTCTTCAAGTGATACGCAATTGATACAATGATTATGTTTCCTATTTTCGTATGCTATAATACTTCGTACTCCATTTCCTCAATTCCAGAATAGAACCCCAGAACATTTTTTATAACATTTTGTCTTGTTTTCGCTTTCGTAGAAAGTCAATGTTCATTGCATATCTTTCAAATGGTATTACAACACTTCCAAATATTGTACTTTTCAATAAGTAACTTGTGATGGTCGAAAACAATTTTCAATATGATAAGAAACAGCTTGCTTCATGTCAATTGCGTTATTCCAAAACAGCGTCGTCTCTGAAATAAAGCCCTATTGACGCATTTTCGCCATCCATTTTTTAATAAAACTTCCCTGGGGCTCTCATTACTATGTAAAATGAATACCACTAAAAATAAGGCGGAAACTAATTAATCGTAAGAAAAAAGAAATGAAAAATTCGCGATCTAGCACACAGACGGTTTCTGATTAATATTTCCGAAGAAAAACTTCCTAAGAATAGTACGAAACAAGGGAGAAGATCCTGAGGGGAAGAACTTTGTAAAACTAAGGACACCGCTTGATAAATTTTGAAACGCGAGCATCAAGGGACGAAAGTTTGGCGCTTTTGACAAGAATTGTCCGCCTCAAAAAGTCCCCGAGGGTAATCGTCTAAGCACCACCTACGCACAATAACCTTTAATATGCAATACTCTTAACTAATTTTCAAATAAATGATGAAATAGTCTTGTCATTGGATACAATGTAATAACTAATAAAATCTTCCATGAATGGCTTTGATAAGTGAAGGAATGAAATTATTTCCATTTGAGCTCAAGTTCTGTATTTTATTTCGGTGCATTTACATTGTAGTTTGTAGTTACCATAAAAGAAAGTTTTTAAGCACATAGAAAACAGAAATATTAATATTCACTCATTAAATAACTGGATGTATAAACAGAAAAATGTTGCTACTTGGGAAGGTAAAATATATTATTCTCAGATAGACATTGTTTACTTGAATATATTAAATATTAGAAGACAGTTCTTTATTTCTTTCTCACCCAAAACACTTTCCGTTACTCCGTAAATATTTTTAATATTCCCGAGAAAAATTACTAAAGCAATTACAATACCTTCTCAAACTCCGTAGCAACTTGACGCAGATAAGCTCCGGCTCACGACGGGAACAAAACGAATAGAGGTTCAAAGTAAAGAAAGTCCATTTGCAACTCTGCACACCAACGAATCCGACCCACCGGTCGCGCGCTGCTTCACGGGCCGGCCGGCGCGAGCGCTGCCGTCGGCACGGCGAGCGCTCGCATTACGCATCTGCGAAAAGTTGAAAAGCGGCGCTTGCGACGTGGCGAGAATGCGCCCGCCGAAATTTCATTAGTCTTCGGCACGCAGCCGCGACTGAATGCCGCCGAGACTGGAGGCGGCCTCGAGCCCGCGTGACGTGCGGTACTCTTGGCGGTGGAGAGTGGCGTTTAAAAGATCACTTCTGTTCAGCCTCGGATTCATTCTACGTTTCGTTTTCCCCACCATTATCCACATTGGCACCTTCTTATTGTTTCTGGTGGAGAGTAGTTGATCGTATGAGTGACAGAAGGTTGACAAACTTTAACTATGAGTTTTGGGAACTGAGCTTTCAAAGATGAGCTCTTAGAAATCATCTTTAAATCCGTATACCCGTTCTCTACAGATGATAGAATGCTGACTGATATTCTTGGTCCTGCATTGAGTCTGTCGAATACTGAATTATCTGAATCTCTAAATTGCATTAGAATGCCTTATGATTTCCTCTCTTTACCCTTGAAGAGGTGTAGAGGAGAGAAAGAGAGAGTCCTATCATGTGAAAGAACTTGAGACCATGAGAAAGAAAGCTTGAGAAAGAAATGAATGGATGAGAACCAGAACAGTGTAAGTGACATTTCATACATACTGAGAAATAGGTGTTTATTTTAGGCTACTGTTCAGTGGCAATGTATTTTAGTGGTTTTAATGAACAACAGATATAAAGATATCATGAGTGAAAGAGAGAGAGCGAAAACGAAACGAGAGAGATCGTCTGAAAGACTACAGAGAGTTTGAGAGATTGGGAGAGAGCGAGATAGAATGAGAAAGAGTGAATATCGTAGGTACCAAAAGTTTGTTCAGGGCCGCGCTCCTTTGCTTACCGAATGGCACTTGGACTTCTGCCAAGCTTTGGGCGCCAACAATCACCAACTCTCTCTGTGCTTCCATCGTTACTGCTACAGTAGTCACAACCCGCTTACAAGTCACGCCTTGGGGGTAAAGATAACACCTTTTAATAGTTGTCGTTAACAAAGGTGTCCGCTAGTGTATTTTGATTTAATCATTTTGTAGTACAACTCAGAAAACGCTCGCATTTTTCGTGCATATTAATGCAGGAAATCTCAGAAAGATTATTTTTTGCTTCAAATGGAAATACTACCATTTGATAAATATAAAATCAGTCAGTCAATGGCCCATATCGTTTAAATTTCAAGGGTGCTGAAAAAGCGTTAGTGATTTAGTACTATGAATGCTCAGTGTGCTGAGTCATTCACACAAGAAGCCGAGCCGGCATTTATCTCTTATACCATCTAAAAGAGAGGAAATGACACTTCGATAACCAAACAAATAGAATTATTGCTTCGAAATTTATGTCTTTCCAAAGTGGTTACTGAAATACACGTCTTCTATTACATCTACCATCGTTACAATTAATAGCATACGTTCAACGCGCATAATTTTACTTATCCACGTTCGAATCGCAGTCTCGTATATTGCTATCCCCTCGCCATTGATCAAAGATAATAATCACTACGAATGACATAGCTGCAGACCCAGTTTTTATCGCCCTATTTGGCACACATCCAGTCGCTCCAGACCAGCCGACAGTTTGTTTGCAATAATTCACTACTCTTCAGAGCTCTGCTGTCTCAGACGTCCTAGTTACCACTCCCCCGCCCTCTCTGTCTCTGTCTCTGTCTCTCTCTCTCTCTCTCTCTCTCTCTCTCTCTCTCTCTCTCTCTCTCTCTCTCTCTCTCTCTCCATCAACCCTATTCTCTGACGAAGTTTTGTCACTCTCAAAAGTGAGTGAAATAGAAAACAAAGATGGGATATTATGAGTTGCCACCTAGAGACAGCTACGTGCCACGTAATATCAATTAAGTTAACAAAGATTCTGGTTATTATTTGTTTCAATGCAGAAATTATTGAAAGTTCAGTAATAAACAAATTAAGAGGACTTTTTTTATTTTTCGTCTTCTGATACACCATTAGAGCAAGTATTGTTTCCTCGGTTTACTTATCGTCTTGGTCTTCTCCATTAAGAAGCATGATATATAAAAGAGAATAAATGTTTGCATTGCTTGTTTGTGTTTCTCAAAATTCTTTGGATCATACCGAAGTGATTGTCTCTAAATTCCACACAAGAATTTCAAGTGATCAAGGAAACATTTGGGGAAGTTGCGATTTGATATGTGATTTCAAGCCGAATGGCAACTTTTACAGAATTTAGTTACGTGCAAACTGCAATTCATGTATGCAGTATTGGTGTCGGTGACGTGGGGCGGTGACAGGCGGGCATGGCGGGCATGGCGGAACGGCGAAGTGAGCGGTGTGGGCAGGGCCGGCAAGGCTAGAAGGGCGGAATGCTGGAGGGACGATGGAGGGGTGATAGTTTGGAGGAATAGGAAACTGGAGGGGAGTATGGCGGGAGGGGAAGATGGTGAGATCTAAACGAGTGAAGCAGAGAGAGCCTGGCGAATAGGTGCAGAGTTGGCGGTAATTTATATAAATACCCTGCCAACGCCGGGGAGTCAGAGAGTAGGTATAATTAATAAAAGAAAATAGCACGCAAGATGATACACGTACGACTACTATCACATATCACGAAATCCCAAGCGCTCCAGATCAAACAAAATCCTCTCGATTGCTGTACCTCTCGTGCCCTTGTTGCGTAACTTGCACCTTAATTATGCATCTCCACCAGCGCTCACTCGTCCTCGCAGGTTCGTCTTTCGAGGAAGAGGATCACTCACGTGGGAGAAATAGAAAAAGAAACAATTATATTAGTGTGGTTACAGCTACAGAACCACATTACAATTACCTCCATTAACTAACTTTGTGCATAATGTCTAATTACATTTACATCTCATTATCACTACCAATAAAATATAATAGCTTATTGTCATTTTTTGGAAAAACACAATCTCACATTAGACATCAGATGCTTATGCATTGTTCACCGTCCGCCTCAATTTTTACTGCCAATCCAGCCTCTATCCCTCCGACGCACTTTCAGCTTTCGCAAGAGTAGGCGGAGCTGGAACCGAAGTGAGGGCGTGAGAGGTTCCTGCATAGTCCTGCGCGTCCGCTGCGGGTAAATTAAACAGCAGAGCGACAGTCAACTGTCCACGGGCGCAGGTGGCGCTCTCGTCGCGGCGTCAAGCGCTGCCCCTCATTTGTCAGGGCGCCGCGCCTCCACCTGCCACCCCCTCGTCGGCAATCGCACTCTCGCGGACCGCCCTGCTTTTCTCGCCGGTTCACTGAAAGCGCGGGAGTGCAGACCGGAACCCCCATCGCTCAATGCGTTGCCCGAATTTTGGTCCAACATCCGGTAGAGCCAAAGCATTTTATCACGTCTGCTCACATCAGTCCTTGCCTCTCTGACTGTTGTAAGCAAGTGTAATTTCATATTATTTTACTCTCCTAAGGTAACAACCTCATTTTTTAATTATCTTTCTCGAGACAAAAATATTGGTGTTTTAAAAAAATAATATATTTAAACAAAGAATGAGATTTAGTATCTGTAAAAGAAATGTTATATTCGTGTAGGTGAAAGAAATGAAGTGATTACTAAGAAAAGTGAATTCAAACGCAATTTTCGTATTAGCATAAAAGCTGTCCGTTTGTTAGAAATAAGTGTTTACTGAATTATTAATAACGCTTTTCTACTGCCCGAGGAAGCAGAAATCACTCTTTTAAAGAAATAATAAGTAGAAGGAATGGTAATAGAATCTATAGGACTGACTTGTATAACGAAGAGTTCAAACAATTAAGGTTTGTTAATAGTTAAAAAGTAAAAAAAAAATCGGTATTTCTGTCCACCTGCATTTTTGCAATTGTTTCATTCAAATGATGTCAATAATTTTAATTGAATTAATTTTACATTATTTTTTTCATTTTTTATTAAAAACCTTACCTCTAACGATACATCTTAAAAAAATAAAACTTTACTGCAAGAGGAACCTACAAATTAACCTGTAACTAAATGTTCACCTTTACAACCCCACATTAGACAGAGAAAGATGGCGGATAGAGAGAGAAAAGAGAGATGAAGAAAGAGACTGGTTGGTCTAGATGGGGTGGAGAAAGAATGGGGAGGAGCAGTGGGAGAAAGAGCCAGTAGGAAAGGGAGAGGGAGAGAGTTAAGATGACTGGCTGATCATTCATCTCAATTTCCAAACTACAGTATTAATGAGCATTTCAAATGCTTCTCTCTCACCCTTGTTAATGATAACTCAGTGTAGTGTTAATTGTAGTAGCAAGAGTAGTCTGGGAAACACTCTAATTGCCACACAGGCCCCTTTAAACACTATCAATTTGAGTAAACACTCACTATACACAAAGGAATTGAATTTCTAGTATGCTTTCACATTAGTTCTCTTTATGACCTCGCTATCATGAATTAAATTTTAGATAGAGCCATTACGTCATTCCTTATCTGTGTTCCTGGGTCTCCGTAAAAGAAATGTTGAATCTTGAGAAGCCCAAGCTGCATTAGAAGCCATTCAAATCTCAATTCCATTCAAACGATCAAACAAATCTGGTGACATTACAGGCAATATATTGTAGTTTTATCAGTATTTATCCCAAAATCATTTCAGAATTGTATCGTTCTAATGATTCACATACTTCCAGAATAACATTTATGATTAAATGAGGATGCTAATTGATGACCAATGTGGATTAATTAATACCGTCGTGCATATTATTTCAAGATAATGCTGCAAGATAAACTGCTTCATTTTGAATTACGTCGTATCGGGAATAGATGAGACGAACTACAGCACATACCTAGAATATTTCCAGCAATTTTCATTAAATCAGACTTTTGTATCTCTGTCAGTATCGTCAGCAATGTTCAATCCTGCCCGAGTGAGTGTAGTTAAACTTCTCAACAATCTGCTTTGTGAGGAGGTCTGCGCCTATTCATGACGAAACTTCCGTCGCACTGTTCGAGATTAACTTTTGTTCTTGATTCTCCCTAACAGGGGCAAATTTAACCTTCCCTATTCCATGCTCGCCTTCTCCCTGGTTTATTTTATTGTATTAAACAAAAGATTCTCAGGTATTCATAGGATTGTATGTCTTGAATATGTGCCTCCCAATAAATGTCTTGGTACAAACACTCACTGTAAGGTTTGTTTCGTCAAGCAACAGTAACACAAAAGTCGTACGGTGTGGTGGCCGTAATGACACGGCTTAAGGTTGCGTACAAACAAGGACCGCATTGGGGCCGCAGATGCGATGGAGGCATTAAATATCTTAAACGCCTGGACATGCAACTGATGTGCTTTGAACATGCTCAATATTAGCTTAGAGATATCCGGCTTCAGTAGATGTTTTCTCCTACAAATGATCTCCCTCTTACGACTTTAACACTTAAGACACATCCGAAGAAATTCCTCGTTTATCTACAGTTCTTCTAATGATAATTACTTTAATTTCTCTTAGTAGTGTAGATAAAAGTATGTAATGCCGTAGAAAACATTTAACATATTTTGACAGAAATTGACGTTTGTTTCTCGTACTTCTCTACAGCAACGAAGATTTTTTTCTTCCTTTTATTCACATTGTAACAGTACATCGAGCAGTCCTTGAATTGAATTGATGCCTTATTTTACGTGGTGAGACTCGGGCCATCAGTTCCGCTCTTCCGTCTGACCACGCAAATTTCGCTACGATCCTTTTACCCAATAGCGGAGAAAGGAGGTATCTCTTGAGCGACGGAACAGACGATTTGAATTTAGCTCAGAGGCGTCATTTAGGCTTGAGGATCTTTAAATGCAAGTAAATCAACAAACATGGGACAGCCGGCTTTACATCCCCTCCGAAGGAAGGCGTAGGAAGGTTTTTATCGCCATTAAATATCCACGGCTTTGATCGGGTTTGAGCCCGCCAACATGGGTATAACAGTTCGAAACGCTAAGCGTTACACCATCGCCCTTCGCCGCCACCGGCCCCGCAGTCGCTCCCGCTCTTAGCTTTCCGTTTGTCGTCGCCTTCTCGGAAAGGTCGCCCATTCACAAGTCGTTACTGGATGGAGAATTTTAGGCAATTTCAGGAATAAATTTCAACCAGCGTGCGTCGATATTGGATTGGGGAGGCCAAGTCCCACTATTCAATTCCAATTTATATTTATTTATTCTTATTTAATCATATCAACGCCAAGGTTGAAACGCAGTAATTCTAAAATGTGTGAAATCCAGTAGTCACCAACTGAATCTGCGAATTTCATGTAATATTCAGTAACAGTAAAAACTAGATTATTTATTTTCACTCTCTCTGCCGCCCTTCCTATCTCCCATGATAGTAATACGACATACCACATTCCTCTCATCCCTTCGTGTCTACCACATACCTCTCATCCTCTTTAACTTTCTCCAATGATTAATTAAATAATGACATTAACTCTTCCCATCAACCCTCGTCCTAAAACTCCGACCTTCGATACACGCAGGTGGTTGGAGTGGAGCTATTTAGCGTGGCGGAGTCTGAGGGCGCATATCAGCACACCGATTGTTGATCGCCAGCCCCTCTCGGCACGCCCCCGCCAACTTCCACGCCCCGCCCCGCCCCGCCATGGAACCACGCAGAACACTCCGCCACGCACCCCTTAACTCCCTCCCCCCACTACATACATTCCGCTACCCCCTTCAACCGCCACAAAATGCCCCGCCGTGCAGAATCCCGCCTTGATCTACCCCCGCTACCTTATCCCACCGCCTGTGCCACCCTGACTCATTCCATCACCGCACCCCTCTCCTAAACAGTCCAAGTGGGTCAATGTCACCCGCGACGAGATAACACAGCGGTGTGATGGCGCTGCTCGTCATGGAGTATGCAGTATGCCGTTGTCTGCGTTGCGCAGACGGTTCCGGCATCTGCTGCTGGCACCGCCGTCCGGGGACGCAAACAAAGCCTGAGTGATCGCGATAACTACATGCTTCGGAGCATATCGTCAATTTTTCTTTTCTTTTCGTTTTTGTCTTGTTGCTTAATGTGCGATCGTCTCTTGCAAATGTGCAAGATCACCGCATCAGACTCGAGTTCATTGCATAGCGGCGGTTCGAGATATTTACACATTTGTAAAATGACATTCACAAGATTCATTATTTTTCATTTGCAGTCACTAACTTCGTTGCGTTCATTTAAAAACTAATGATGTTGCACGATTCTTTCTCGCATTATTTGTAACGGCTACGCTACATTATACCACTACTTGAACCTGAAAAAGTGTTTCCATTCAGCAAACGTTTTCCCGCGCCGAGATTCGAACTCGGCTTCAAGGAGTTAATTCGAAAGTATTTTACTACCACTCCATGACCGTACAATTACTCGACCGTACCTACGTTTGCCGATATCCGCCGCAAGGTTGTAACACTTTCTCATTATTATAATTTTATTTAATAAGTAATTATTACCCTTATAAAATACTACGTAGCTAGGCTAAAGGCTTTTAAGTCATTACAATACCTACATCCTGCCGTGTTTAAACCTTTCGAATTCTGGTATTCACCCCAAACGGTCTCTCCATCGCATCAAATCCGCAGGAAAGAGACAATACGGTACGTCTGACGGCGAAACCCCTGAAGGGGGGAAAATCTACCGTCAGAAGCCGAGTAAATGCTAATCTACCAGACTTTTCTACGCTATTTATTTATTTCCTGGCGCAGACACCTCGCAATCTCCCTCCAGTATTCATCTAATTCAGCGCCTGAAATCAAACAGCGCCACAGTAGATCGTCCGCACCATCGCCTCAGCACTTACATTTGGGCCACCCTCTCCTCTTTGCACCCAATGTTCTTATTTATTTATTGACAGTTTCAATGTTTTAAATTTATTACCTAAGTAGTAAAGCGAGAAAGTAAAATTGGAAACGTTACTTCAACTTTCCTTGCACCAAACTCAATTGATGGCTATTTGTAATAAAAAATCACTCGTAAAACAATGAATAACTTACTCTCTTATACTTTTATTGCTGAGGTAACCCCTAGTCCTTCTTTGGTTATTCATAGCTGATAACAGGGTTTAGTAGGCTGGTAGAATATTTATCTGGGAATCGAAGGGAAATGGTTCATGGTAGCAAAGTCACACCATGCCATCTTCATAGCGACTTGACGAAAATGGATTGGGTTAATTAAAGGGGCATTTAAGAAATAAGTAGGCATATGATCAAACAAAGGAATGAAAAACTTAATATGAAATAATAATGATGACTCACTATTAAAATTACGTATTGCCTTGAGGGCGTAACAACTACCTAAAAAACACGAATAAAAACATTAATGGAACAAACAACCTCTAATGATTCTCTCAGATGTATTTCATGAGACTTTAGTTGTAGAAAACTTAGGATAAAATGTATTCTATAACAGTAGAAATACATTATCTGTGTTGAGTAACATTTTGAAAACCTGAACTCTAAAGTCTTAAAACAGGGATAACTCAAGTAATGAGGAACCGCAGATCATTTAGAACGCCAGTCACACTCAGGTGCAAAAGTTTTTTACACAAAAGTTGCATTAAAATTTATGAACTGAGAAATCTGATTAAAGGAATATTTAATTTCTCCTTACAGTTACATACCTTTTAAAACGATTTCCTTTTGTTCTGGGTGTTGGCCTTCCCAGAGGGCTACCAGCAGCAGTTAAGGAATTAGTTTCCTGTAACAAAATAGCGACGGCTTGATTCCCTCTCAGCCTTCGCTAATTGGAGTGTAATTGTTCGCGTCGCAGGCGCTGCTTTGCACGAAGTCTGAATCACGTGTGCACCCACAACAAAGGCGATACTCTGCCACGTAGGTATTTTCCATCTGCACAAGAACGGAATCAAAGGATGTTTACGAAGGCGGATATTGTCAGACGCACTCTTGAATTTGACGCCAAACGAAGTACAAGTGGACAGGCAATAGAACTTCTTTGACAACCAAATGTTGCATTTCGTAATTAACATATATGACATATTTCAAAAGGTCATTTTATAAGGTTACATAAATTTATATTAATTTAATACTCAGTCGTTAAACCCCCACATAAAAATCCAGACAAGAATTGGAAATAGACATCCAATCACATTCTTTCCCTTACGAACAAGAGTGCGGCGAGTGCGTGTTTACGACGTTTGTCGCTGTGAACTAAACACTTGAAAGTGTAACAAAAAGGGCAATGTAGGGAAAAAAGAAAATAGTTCAACATTCTCTTCTTTCAAAATGAAATAAAATACTTTATATTTTTATTAATGAACAAATTAAAAAAAATGAATTGCTAATGTAATCTCTAGTTTAAATTAAACCTAACGGTACGAGGATGTTTTTGAGAAAATAAGAAAGACACAAGAGTGTTTCACATCGCTATAATTTGAACCAAAAATAAATTTTGTTAAATGATTCAGACATTTTATTGAAATACCCACTTTTTAGATTAATTTTTCAATCAACATTTACTTTAATAATCTTTCACTTATTAAGCATTTTACTTATTTTATTGATTTAAATACAAGTGTCCAATATTAATATTATTATTTTCAATATTAATTATTTGTAATTCTCGAGGAAAAATATTGTTTGCAATTATTTTTTGAAATAATATTATCAGTAAAACTTGCACTAAAAGGAAAAGATAAGTAGACTCAAAGTTGTGTTGAGAATAAAATTATCTTTATGCCATTATATCATATTACATTGATATGTAATATATTCTGCTAAAACGAATGCCCTATTGCAATAATATAATAAAATAATATTAAATACACAAAAATTAATGACATTACTTTTTAACTTGGGAAATTAACAAAACAATCAACTTGCTTTAGGGCACAGGACCGTCTCAAAACTGTGATTACTACCACAAATCCATAAAATATAAGAACGAAATGTTTTGATGAGATAAATTTCAAACAAAATTTCAATCTACTATTAAAAAGAGAAAAGTGCGAAAGAAAGAAATGTATTTGGCATAATTATATTTTACGACACTCTACTGAAAATATTATATCATTTTTTATATATTAGAATACAATCTCCGTTTGTTTCCATCAACTTTAGCATTTATTTCACACAATATGACAAAACAGCTTTTGAAATTACTGAAAGACGCACAATAGTCTCTTACAATAAAATTAATTCAACACATCAAAGAAAATTCATTATTTCTTTTTACAAGGAAAATTAGCACATTATTTCCTTGTAAATTTTAAGCATCTGTAACTTCTGTAACTTCAATGACATTTCTGAAACAATTTAAGTTATTAATAAAATGTAATAAAATACAAACTTTTATTCCGGAAGGGATAATCTATTTGAAATACATCCTAACAAGAAAATTGAGAAACTGAACGGTGTCAAAAAATTCCGACACCGTCAAAACTAGTACTCTAGGTCCTTGGATCAGAGTCGCTGCAGGAAAAGAAGCAGTGGTGGCTCTAGCTAAATTCGGAAATTTCTGTGGACGATTATTCATGATTTCACTGCTCACTGCTCAACGAGAAGGCGATGAGGGGGTGAAGAGTGTGACGAGGTGAAGACAGGGTGACGAAAATGCAACGAAGGCGAGAATGAGGTGACGAGAAGGTGACGAGAGAACGACGAGAAAATATAACATCTATTGTTGAATATAATATCAAATATAAATTACAATTGCATGTTACTACTAGTTAAACTTTTGTATAATTCAATACATTCTAATTACATTTCTCTCTAGAAAACCAAATGAAAAGAATAATAACCATTAGCCTAGGAAACTCAAAGCCATTCAATCCTTCTTTTTACAAGAGTACATTTTGTGAGTAGAGGCCTTATGGAAACCGAAACGGTACACTCCCCTTTAACACTACGACAGCAGGCGTCTTCAACAGGAGCCGACTCTTTCGCCTTTGATCAAAGTCGCGGGGCTGCGCATCTGACCTTGTGCGTCAAGCCCAGCGGCCGTTGCAGGCTTGTGCGTGGTCCGTCCGCGCCGCCTCATTGGCCCAGCCACAATACGGTTAATCTTGGCGCGAATCGCCGTCGCTTTACGAGCCCCCACTCAGAGCTCTGCTCCCGGTGAAGGGCGCAGCGAGGCGGGGACCGGGAGGAGGCGGACGGAGTGGACGAGGCGACGGTGGAGGAGAACGGACGGGCATTCAAAAAGCGAGGAGAATAAAGTAAAAACCGGCGCAAATGAGCGACGAAAAGAGGGCGTGATAATGCATTCTTAGCTATCCGCTATGAGCCGCGTCTCGGTCAGTGTTACTTCTTGCTGTGGCCTTCTTCAGAGCTATACTGCAAGCAGGCCTGAAGAAGGCCACGGCAAGATTGCCGAAACGTCAGTTAATTTGACCGAGACGCGGCTCATCCCGGATAGACAAGAATGCATTGACTCCGGCCGCGGAAGCCTACGAACCCAGGGCGTGATGTTTACGTGGAGGAGAAAAGATACGGGACGGAAAATGGAAACGGATAAGAGATTGGGAAGTTATTGAAGATATTGCTATGTCAATTGGGAAGTACCAAAAGAACACATCGAACTGTGGAGAAGTAGCATCAGAATGTGGTTAAAAATAGCAAACAGGGATAGGGCAGGAGAAGATGGAAAGAAACAAATGAATTGTAAAAGAGAAGAGAGTGAAAACGCCAATTGATGCGTGTTTAACTGAGAAATTTGAGTACTGGGAACGAAACACGACGGAGAGAATGAGGAATGAATCCACTAGAAAGAGCCACGTGCGAATTACAACGAAGTATTTGTATAAGTTTTGACTTCGCTTGCTTCGTCCTCACCTTCGCTCCCTTACGTGAGTTCCGAGAAGTGCGGAACCCCGAGTATATTCCGAGATCCAGCAAGCAGGCAAGAAGCGGCGAAACGATAAAGAGCTGAGGGGGGGGGGGGGGTTGACAGTGCGTAAGAAACGGGGCAGGGAGGGGAGAGGGCAGGCCAAGGGCGCAGAGCGCGGCGAAGGCACTAACGCCACCCGCACTGATAAAATCTCGGAGCGGAATTCGGGGCCGGGCCAAAGGGCGGGCGCGGCGCTAGGGGAGGGGCCTCGCTCCTAAAACCGGGATCGGACGCCCTGCCCGCGCCACGAGAACGCAATAGGCAATAGAAGTGCGGGCGAGACCTCGGGTTTGGGCCGTCACCAGCCACCGCCAATGCAGCCGTTGAACGCTGGATATTAAATAAGCTCGGCCCGCATTGTTGGCCTCTCTTTCTCTCTCTCTTTCTCTCTCTCCCTTTCTCTTTCTCTCTCCTTTCTCTTTCTCTCTCCCTTTCTCTTTCTCTCTCTCCCTTTCTCTCCCTTTCTCTCCCTTTCTCTCTCTTTCTCTTTCTCTCTCTTTCTCTCTCTTTCTCTCTTTCTCTCTCTTTCTCTCTCTTTCTCTCTCTTCTTCTCTCTTCTCTCTCTTTCTCTCTCTTCTTTCTCTCTCTTTCTCTCTCTTTCTCCTCTCTTTCCCTCTCTTCTCTCTCTCCTTCTCTTTCTCTCTCTTTCTCTGTCTTTTTTTTCTCTTTCTCTCTCTTTCTCTTTCTCTCGTCTTTCTCTTTCTCTCTCTTTCTCTTTCTTTCCTCTTTCTCTTTCTCTCTCTCTTTCCCTCTTTCTCTCTGTCTTTCTCTTTCTCTCGACTCTTTCTCTTTCTCTTCTCTTTCTCTTTCTCTCTCTTTCTCTTCTCTCTCTTTCTCTTCTCTCTTTCTTCTCTTTCTCTCTCTGTCTTTCTCTTTCTCTCTCTGTCTTTCTCTTTCTCTCTCTGTCTTTCTCTTTCTCTCTCTGTCTTTCTCTTTCTCTCTCTGTCTCTCTCTCTTTCTCTCTCTGTCTTTCTCTTTCTCTCTCTGTCTTTCTCTTTCTCTCTCTGTCTTTCTCTTTCTCTCTCTGTCTTTCTCTTTCTCTCCCTGTCTTTCTCTTTCTCTCTCTGTCTTTCTCTCTTTCTCTCTTTCTTTCTATCTCCCTCCAGGTTCTCTGTGTCATTCCATTTCGCTTCTTTCTCTTTCCGGTAATATCTCTAATAGATCGGCTGACTAATTGTAAGCGTTAATGACACTAGGCTAAAATGTCAAATAATAAAAATGTGAGACTATTAGTCAGTTCATTATCATTATGTAGCATTTGAGTACAAGAAAAGCGAAACCTTAAAAATATTTTTTTGTTAAGTAAAGAAATGTTGATAGTCCATTTCGTTTAGTAAATACTATATATAGATAGTCCAAAAGGTAACTAGAAAATAAGAGTAAAACCCAAAATATAACAAAAAGTGAAATGTACATTCATTCTTGTGTTTCGAAGTGCTCTCTAATGCGTAATTTTTCTGGTGTAAAATATGTTGTCTTTAGTGTTATTAATTCCATAGTTTCATTTATGGTTTAAGAAACCGGAGCACGTTTTATTAAAACTTAAATAATAGTCAGTAATTGCGATCAGTAATTGATGCAATAGCTAAGCACTACTTTTCAAACGATAATTTTGCATTGGTTTTCCCAAATTTTAGACAATTTTACAGTTCTGCATTGCAATTCCTACGACAGTGACTCAACTGAATGGATAACATCAGATACAGAAGACCATTTAAAAAACAGGTTTTTAAATACATAATTAATTAGAAATATAATTCAATTATATGTATTAATTCCTTACTACTGACTACGGTATCCGACGCCGCTCTCTCCTGCTCAGTTCAAGATTTTGATAGATGGAAATGTAAGATCATTTATAGGAACTTCCTTTCCTTTCACAAAATTCCTTTCATTTGGCATAAATTATCATACCTGTGGACGTTATTTGATAAAATGAAAGTATGCAATATATTTTAAGTTGGTCTAATTTCGATATAACTAATTTTTGTTTTCTTCTTACCACAATATTAGAGAAACAAAGACAATATTGGATTTTCAAAGGCGTAAATAATTGGCATTTAATTTCCTTAACAAAATTTCATAATAGAAGATCTGCAGACATTCAAATACGAAACAAACTTCATGGCTCATTACATTTCTGATTTAACAGAAGACAAAAGTGCTAATGGAGATGACATGTCGCGGTGAAGAATACTCTTGGAACATGACGCTCGACTTGCATGGCGCGGCTGGAAACAGACGAGGCGGAAGAGTTGCGAATCTTAACTCGTGATGTGCCCAGAGGCGACAGAAGTAGGGAGAATTGAGGAGGTGGGAGAAACAGAAAGGGGATGAGTAAAGAGGAATTATCAAGGAGTTAAGGAGAAGAAAGAAAAGGAAAGAAGAAAGGAAAGAAAAGGAAAGAAGAAAAGAAAGGAAGGAGTGGAGGAGAGAAGACGGAAGGAAATTGGAAGAAAGCCAGGCAAAAGGGGCAACAACGAGGCAAGGAACAGGAAAGCTGAAGGAATGGAGGAGACAAGAAAAAAGAGGTAAGGAATGAGAGGGAAATAGAGGAGAGGAGAAAGAATAGGGTGAGTAGAGAAATGAAAGAGGTGCGGCGGATTATGTGATTGGGAGACGGAGGGGGAACGTAAAAAAAAGAGTAGGAAGATGAGAGGAGTGTGAGGATGAAGAAGGGATAAATGGAGAGGAGAGTGTAGGCAGAAGGAGGAGGGCATGAATGGAAAAGAGGGACTAGAGGAAGAAAAAAACAGGGAACGGAAAAAGTGGAGGTGGGAGGACGGGGAAGACAGTGGGAAAATTGTGAAGGGAGAGGAAGAAGAGATATGGTAGAAGGGCGAAATAGTTTGAAAGCTCAGGGCTTTTCGATCTGACCGCTGCACCTTGGAAACCGGCTCAGAATGCAGATACCACTTCTGGACATCCTTGTGCCCGTTCGGGGCACAGCGATGCGACGGACTCCGCAGTAATTACCAGGCGTGCTTGGCGAAGAGCAGTCCTCCGCGATGCAATTTAGAGGAAATGAGTCTCTGCGTCGAGACTATGCAGTAAATACGTAATCGGAATGGCTATTAAATCCAAGGCACATCACTTGATGCTTACAAATAAACTTGTTATAAGAAAAAAATATTTATTTAGGTCACAGAAATACAAGTTTGCGTAGTGATAAGTCAACAACGTGAAACTGTAACTTGGCATCTACGTATATATTTTCTTCAAATAAAAGATATTTACTCAGAATAATAAGTAATGTGGAAAATTCATGAAATGTAGCAAAAGCATTTCAGTTATTTTATTTACTACGAGATAACTGAACTCACATTTATTTTGCAAGTATAATCAACGTACATTCATCGATCTTTAATTATTTTAATTTTGTATTTTGGAGAAACCCATATGAGTAAAACCGGAATTTTAGTTAAAAGTTAAGTCAGGTTTTACGAAACAATTGAGGACGAAACGAATGCAAAATTCAAGGCAAGTCAGCATTTAATTGAAGTTTCCAGTACAGCCGACCATTGTTCCATTTTTTAATCCATCCTCAATATCTCCACCATCACAACTGGACCAAAAGTAGAATAAAAGAAAGAACGTGAAACGGAAAACAAAAGGACGACAGGCTCAGACAGATAAGAATGGACGAAAGAGAAAGAAAAACGAGTCCCCTCAAAGAACGTGCTAAGAACGTACAGGTCCTCGCAGCGTCGTCATGAGCGGCTCAGCGCATTGTGCGGGCAACTCCAGCGCCGGCGGGGCTCGCGCGGGAAGAGCCGCCAAAGTCGCTTCGCGGGACGGGCACAAACTTTCTTTTTCTCTCCCGGACATCGGGACGCGCAGGCAGGCGACTTCAGCGGGCCGCTCAAATATTCATGCAGACGGTCGTTGCCACACTCAGCGAAAGCTGTTTTATTCATGTACAGACGCTAGAGAAACTTAGCCGCGGGCTTTACAGCTCAATAACCGCCGCCTTCCCTTCCAATGAGGTCGGGTGGCAAATGTGGCAACTTTGCGTGCGCCAAGTTTTGGGGTGAAAGCAATGTGACGCACAACTTCTCTGTTACCTTAGGGTGTGTTAAGCAGCGTTCTGTGTCGCTGTGTGATATTAGATACAGCCGAACATAACTGTGAAATTAATGGAGTTTAGAGGTCTCGTGAAAATGGGAATTGAACATAATGGAAAGTAAACGTTGGAGTAATTATCAAAGTATTACAGTATGTGATTATAAGCTCATTTCATGGCATCTGTTTGAACCTTCATATTTTCTTCCTCATTTAACGGGTATTTCGAACTTAAGATTATTATAATATCCTATGTTTAATTCAAACATTTGTTTTGAATCATGTGAAACATTCTCGATTGTTTCTTCTTTAGTCTTCTCACAAATTTTGAGACCAAATAGATATTTCTGTTTGATTTAGAACTGTTTTAAAATGTTTTTCAGTTTTTCGTGGCTTACTGTAAAGTATTTAGCTTTCTTCCCATTTTAATTACACAATGCTAAGTCAAAGAAAAAACGAAGGGAAATATTTGCACTGTTTCTGCAAGTGAGGTGATGTGAATCCAGAAATAATAAAAAATAGGCCATGCAAGAACACACAAAAATAAAATTTCAAAAAACTGGCTGCTGGAAGTTGTGAAATTTTAAATCTAGCAATCTAGCGAAGGAAAATTATGCTTTGATCATTTTTTTTTCATAAATTGCATATACGAATGTTTGAACATAAACAATGCACTACCGCAAGGAAATTCGGTTAATTATGATTTTATTTGAAAATTAAATGATGGAAGGATAATTTTACAGATTTGTACAAAAGCAAAACGTCACTGGTCTTTGCGAACATCTACATGCTATAAATAAAATGCCCGTGATATGAAAAATCTATTTTTGATTAAATATTCTTCATGAAAATGTTCCATTATTTCATTCTTTTCAATAAAATATATACCAACAAATATATTCGAAGTATGAAATAAATAAGACTTTAAGAACATGGAAGATAAAGTTGTTTATTTCAATTTACGTTTATTTTAATTTTAATTAATTCTTAATAGAAGTAGTGTTATAAGAATAATATAAATAAAAAGTAGTATAAATAACGAGATGAACATTAGTTTGAAGTGGTCATGAATTTCGGAAAACTCTGCCGAAACTATCATTTGATCATATAAAATTGATAACTGATAAACGTACATATTCTTATTTATTAAACATTAAATAATGCGATCCAAAGTTATTTTCTCATTTCAATAGTATCTCCGATTAGAAACAATTACAGTTTATTAACACACAACAGTCACACAATGTATACCAAATTCTTAGCACAATTTCATTATCATAAACAAAGATATTCACTTACGTAAAAATCATTAATCTAATTTTCTCCTACTATTGTTCACTATAGCTGATTGTAAGTCATTTTCTCAAAGTTCAGGAGTTCAAAAATGGGTGTCCAAAAGTTTGAATGTCTGCCACCCAAAAATGGTAGACTTCGCAGAAAAAATCTCAAAACAAATTATCTTTTAGTTTAGCGTCTTTAATTTAATCAACTGTAATTCGGTATATAACAATTGATTCGATAAAACGCATAGTTTTCAATAATTAACCAAAAAAACTAAATAAGGGCAAAATATTAATTTTTGTTTTGTGAAGCTGACTTGTTTTGATGTGTCAACCATCAAATTCTAATTTAGCACCCTCGAACATCAATAAAACCGCTGAGAAAAAATTCCGGAATTTTTTCTTGGTTCAGATAATTATTGACTCACTAGAACAAAAAATTAATAATTTCTGCACTTACTTAGCACTCCAGGTATCGAAAATTATTTTACAAAACGTGACTAATAACTTTCGCGGCACACGGGTTACAAGTGCTTAACACCACGGTCCACCGTTTACAAGGCAGCAATATCGATATTTCATTCAGTCTGGCACTATCAGTGGCTGCGATTGGTAAGCACACAGTTGGAAAGCGAGTCTCTTCTAGCTAGTCCGCGAAGCAAACTCGTGACGTTTTCTGTGTGAGAAGTTGAAACGTAAACCGTCAGACTCATTCCTTTGCTGGCAGACCACAGGCTGGTCGTTGTAGACTTGAAGACGAAATTGCTAATATTAAACTCAATAATTTGTCGCGATGTCTGAACACACTGTTTCAGAAACTACCAGTGATTCTTCGTATTCAGATAGTGAAGGCTCGTACACACTCACAACAACATCAGATAGTGAAGATGAAAATGCAGACGAAACCGTTGATGCAAACGGTAAAACGGCGCATAAAAAAGGTACGACCACTTTTAAAAACTGGAGACCCGACATTGAAAACGGCACCAACGTCACCACGAGCGTAACGCCTGAACCCGCCGAGTTCCTGATCAATCCTAGCAACTCGGGCACGTACAAGATAACAAAGTGTGGCAGCGTTGCACTTCGCAACGGTGACGTCGTCAGGATCCCATCGCCATTGCATCTGTCTCCGCAAACGAGCGGCTCCACGATGGTCGCAGCGAAGACGTGGTACCCATCCACTTCGTCGGAGGAGTCGAAGGCTGCCAAAGCCAGCACGCGGTTTCTGGCCTTGGCGCGCCTGCGTCGGCTGCCGGTGATGCGCTGCGCGGCGACCGCCTTGAAGGAGGCGAGAGCCAGCAAGTGCCTGGGCTGGGCCGTCGCCCTGGGCGAGGCGGCCGCTAGCATGGCGGTCGCTCCCGTCAGCGCCGTGGCTTCGCCGTTCGCCTCCATGTGCAGCGTGCCCATAAATTGTGTGGACAGGGCGCTCTGTAAAGGGCTCGATATAGCCGAGGTGCTGTTTCCTTGCATTGTCATGCATCCGTGCCAGGTATGTAAAACTATGAAGCGATCATCACGCTTCAAAAATTAAGTAATTGCTTACTGCAAGTACATATTTTTTCAAGTCTTGAAAGTAATAATTAAGATAAGAGATAACCTCCCTTGTGCTTACAAACTAATCAAATTAAAGTAAAAATTATCGCTTAATTACTTAAAAATTAATAATTTCCATTTGTAAAAGTGTGGCGATAGGGAAAAATATTTCAAACTACTTCCTCCACAAATTTCTTCAAAATATTCGTAATGACACAATTTTATTTATTAATTTATAATCACGAAATCTTTGAATGGAATGGTGTGTTAACTATTGTTCCTGTGTTCAGATGTGCTGGAGAATGAAGACGTACTGTGCGAATGTTGATGTGCAAGATTAACGGGCTTATTACTGCAGACTTCATCCCGTGTGAAAATTCTCTCGAGAAGCTGCATGAATTCTGTAAACAAGGATGTCTCATATTCCCATGTGTAGTGAATATAATTCGATTATATTGTATTCGTTCTTTCAAAGAATATTACATCTTCACAACCTAAATTCTTCAATTAAACGTTGAAACTCATCAGTTTGTTGACCAGATTGTCTTTAAGTCAGTATACGAACATATGCGCTTTAAAAGTTAAACATTTGCATTTTCAATTTTCAAAAGTTTAGATATTTTCGCACATTTTATTTCAACATTAGGTTGAAAATGGATATTTCATTACAAAAAGCAATGTCCAGAATTATTGGAACATATTGTTCTCAGACTATATTTATCCCTTTTAAAATTAAGTTTCTTATCCTATTGGTTTGGATGCTGTCTCGGGTGTTTTGTCGATAATAAATGTAAATATAACTCATTACACTTACAAATTATTTACAAATATTATTAAAAACAAAATTGTTATTCAGCCAGCCCCCCATTAATTCAAGTTTTCCAACACCTAAAGTCGATAATTCTCTAATGGATATGTTGTGTGTGAAATTCACCCAACAATTTCCACGACGTCTATTCAATCTAAAGATCAGTGGATACATGGGATGGGTGGTTTGTGTGTAACAGTTGTTCGTAATACGATTTTTCTAAGCTAAAGTGTAGTCAACTTAATGTAGGTCAACCTACAGATGCACAAGTTGGTACTACTTAAATGGTTTTAGTTGACAACAGCCCAAGAAGTCATAACACTGTCATGTAAATAAAACTTTGTGTCTCTCTTGTAATTTGTTGGCATCAGATCGTATATTGAAAGTATTGTGAACTTTTTTTATATGTAATATCTCTGATATTAGACGTTTTTGTAATTTTTCTTTGCCCAATAGTTTACTCTTTCCCATTCATGATGTGTTGGTATTTTAATGTGTGCTTAGTAATGTTTACATTGTTACTGTTTGATATTGTTCATAGTGTTCCTTAAATGTAATTTTAAGTGCTCTTTTACTAGTGTCTGTATAATTTTCTTTGCTTCCTTCCAGACTACTATTGATGAGGTAAACTATATTATGTGTATTATTCGCAGGTATGGACTATCAGTAAAGTAAGTTTCGCTAATGACATTGACATAAATGCAATTCAAAATAAGATTGTTTCCGAAAATGATAAAGTTATGCGAAATATAACACTTAAAACATTTTGTGATTTTGTGAAAAACTATTAATTTTAAGTTCATTAAAAATAATTCCACTACCTTCCTGACTACAGAACGTGTTGGTGGAAATAATTTTTATTCGGCAGAAAAATCCATTGCCGGGTTTTCATAACGGAAATATGTAAAAATTCAGTTGCTACATTAAGACTAAAATATTCTAAAACGTGTAGCCAGAATCCCTGTCCATTTTACTGTAAATGTAGATTATATAGATATATTATTTATATATTCTTTCCGGCTATTTGTTACACAAAATACATTTTTACATTAATTATTTAAACTTATATGCATACTTTTATATTTATTATCTATTAAATTAATTTTCTCCTTTACGTATTTTATAATTGAATATTATTCAATTCAAATCCTTTATCAAATTTTTGCCTGTACAGTTGTGTAGAAATTACTAAATGTTGAGTTTGTCTTGTTTCTCTTCTTATTTAATCTTTCTCTTTGAATTTTGTTCACTAAATTTTGTTATCTGATGTTAAATTGATTTTATAATAAAAATATTTGTCTATATTGAACTGTTTTTTGACATAACTATTAGTGTCTAGCATGTTTAGCACTGGCGTGTATCTAGAGCATTATGAGGAGACATATTAAAACTATTTTAATAATATTCTGAGTAATAGCAATATCCCTCGTATTATAAATTAAAACTGCAAATAATTTTGTATAATTCGAAAAAAAAGTTTACAATTTCTAATAAAAATCTCTAATCAAATTACTAGGAAACTGACTCATTTAATTTGGAATGAACAGCATCTAAAACTAACTTTACCCAAAAGCATATCTATACCGCACGAACATTGAAGATCGTGCATTAAAGAAGGGGTTTGTAAACGCGTGAGTGTAGAAGTAGATCGACGACCGTCAGCAAGCAGATTGTTACTTTGTAATGACCCACTCAGGATACATTAGCAGAGGACTTCCGATATGAAAGGGTGTAACTGCGGATAATGTGTGGACACATGTAAACTTCACAGAATTCTCCCTCAGTAACTCGGTGACTTATTTAATAACATATTACATTGAACACTCGGTGAAGTTTGAGTTCAACCAACGTTCAAATATTTCTTCGAGATGTTGATGCATTAAAACGTTTCGTAATAGGAGTTATTACCAACCAAATTTTACAGTTTAGTTTTATAATTACATTTTTAGAATGACAATTATAATTTTACAATTAGCCTAAGATGGAATTATAGACAAACGCATAAACTGCAGCTGATAGTACGTGCAAAATGCAAGGTAAGAGCGTCGTTTTAAGAAGAGGAAATATATACTCTCGAAACAAGGTTAATCTGTTCGTTTTGAAGTTACTTATGTGATTATTCTGTAAGGCACTACAAATTGTAAAGCAATGTAACAAACTTCAGCAAGTCTTGTCACAGATATAAACCAATGTTTTTCTTCAGCGAAATGTTTAATATTGATCATAAACTCCAAAACAGCATACACATGAGGGGGGGATTTTGTACCTCATTGTTAAAAAATTATACATTTATACAAAAACACAAGTTCGGAAGCCACCACAGTTTACTTCCATCCCCAGATATTAATGAAATCTTAAATTTATGGAGATGCTAAGGTCTGTAGGAAGAGAATCTTACGAAAGAATCTAGAAAGGTTACAATTTTATAAATTGCAAGAATACGATCCAAGGTCGCCTTCAAACACGTTCATTCTGAGTCTTTAAATTTAAAAATCTTCAATCAAAGCAAAATATATGTTAACAGTCGCATACCAAGAGGTACCTTGAGGGTGCGGTAACTTGAGGGACACCTATTGGGTCTACGGCGAACCCGCAAACAAATAATAAAATATTGAATTATTTTATATTAATGAACTAATCCTACATGTATTTAACAATATTATCTTTCATTCTTTTTCTGTTTATGTTAAAATATTTTAAGTTTTTGAGATGTCAAGGTAAAGTATATTTTAATCATTTTCTATACTAGCGGTCGCTTTCACGGAGACACTGATGGCCACAATCGTCTCTTGAAGGAATAGTAGTACATTCACGTATATCTGCTTGAAACAACTGTTATCTACTTCAATAGAATCCAAAACAAGGTAATTTGTTTTTCAGCTGACCTAGATCTCAGATTGATTGATTGATTGATTGATTAGGGAATCTGGGAGTGTCAATGGCTACGGTCATTAGTCCAGTAAGTGTAGTACACGATTTACCTCGGGTTGGCAATGATCTTCCTTCGGTGGATGGTGAGTTCCGGCCTACCGGACGATTAGCAGGGTTTTCCCCAACCAGGTATCTTCCACCAGCGGGGCACAGCCAGGACAAGCACTAAGGACCAGTCATATGTAATGTAAGTGCGCAGTAGAGCATGTAAGTGTGTGTTTAAATAAAGTGTGAGGATAGAACAGGAGACAGAAGGAATGATCGCGCGAGCTCCGTGGTGCGTTTGTTAGGGTATTGTTCCGGCATTCGCCTGGCGTTGATCGGAGAAACCTTGGAAAACTACCGATCAGAGCAGCTGGCCGCCAGAATTCCACTCCTATGGTTGAATTCGACTTAACTATTATCTAACGTAGAAACTTTAGCAGGATTGGAACTGAAGCTCTTGGACCTCCCGATCAGAGGCACTACAGTGACGTCACTTGAAGCCTTGAGTCATCTCTTCCTGTTCTAGCTTTTAGTCGTAGCGATTATGCATGGCGACGGTTTTGGATTGTTACGTAAATATTTAATAAACGTCGAAAGACAAAGATATCCTTTATAAATGGTTCTAATAAGAAAAATGTTAAACGATGAAACAGTGACTCTTTACTTTGACAGAAATGTAAGAAGATAAGAAGTCTGCGGTCAGTCTTTGACTCATTTGCAAGCATCAGCTAGTAGTGAAGTCATTCATACTTCCTAACATCCCACATATGTTGCCAAAATCGAAAAAAAGACAAGTAGAAGGAAACAAATATATTTATTTCAAGTACAAAATAACAAAAAATATGCTTATTTGTTTCAAATATTTAATTTTCCAAAGACAATGGACTTTTGTTTCAAGAATAGCATGCACTAATTGGAATAGAGTTAAAAATACCGGTTGTGTGGGATATATGAAATATCGTTTGAGGTAGAATTTGTAAGCTAGTAGTGTTAGAGAATTCAATAGATTTCCTCCCCTGAGTTCCTTTCTTAATAGCTTTATTGCGGGCTAGATTTTGGTATTCCTACACTCTCTTCCCAATACTACCTATTGGAGACTAAAATATATTTTTCACATTTTGTTATATATTGTTCCCCTAATAGCAGAATTGTTATAGTAGTCAGCATATTTTAGAAAATTATAACCTGGTTCTGTATGCAAATTTGAATTAAAAATTTTTAAAACATATTTCTTAAAGATCTTTTGAGATTTTCAGAAATTGCGCAATTTTAAATTCATTTTCAGAGAACATTTCTGAGATTTCGTCAAACTTTATAAGAAATTATTTATATTACTTGAACTCACAAATCCAAAAATATATAAAGAAGGTCTGTAACGTAAATATAAATAAAATGTAAGTTTTTTTTAAAATTACACAAAAAATAATTTATGAAAATGACGATATATTCATAAGTTCCTGTACACATATTCTTACTAACGTTTACAAACAAAGGACAATTTCTGAAAACAGTAGTTTGAACGTTTCTGGTAATGTGCAATTTTGATCTCATGTTTACAGCACTCTTTCGAGAAAGCTCGCAAGAAATCTTTTGAAGCATTTGCATTCACAAAAGCAATAATGTAAAAGCTCTTAATGCTAAACCAACGACGTGAGAGATATTTCAAAAAAATACATTTGTGTTTTATTTATAAACTAGCTGAAGACTCCGTGTTGCTGGGTTATTTATCATAACAATTTTTTATTAAACAGAAAGGGGAATTCCATCTACACTCGCCCTACGGAGGAGCCAACTTTTATCTATTCAAATTTTATTCCTATTACAGTTTCTGCTCTCAAACGTCTTTCGCTTTATAACAGAAAATAAAAAAAATAAATAATATGCATGTTCTCACGTATATCCTTTTTGTGGAATTTTGTATATTATATCAATAATTTCAATCAATTGCCACATAATAAAACGTAATCTTTTTCATATTTTTTCTTCTCACGTATTTTTAAAGAAAAGTTTGAAATTTATATTGCTATGTAAATCACGTTTAAAAATAATTAATGTAATTTTCATTGAATTTGAGTACGTGTTTTAGTATCCTCGATAAACAATGGCTGACGGAAAAGAGTCGTTAACTACATAGAATGTTATAATATCTCAAAACAGTGGAGATCACAGTGAATACCGGCTTGACAAAACTTTTTCTATCAACAATAACAACATTGAAAACCAGCATTATCACACATTCAATTCCTCCAAATACCCATTTACCAATTAAGTTTTGCTTTAATTATACTACTGTTTTACTGTAAATTATATTCTTGACGAACATTCATTTATGTAATCATTCTTTCAACATCCAAAGGTACTTTTTCACTCTCCATTATATTAAAATATTTGTCTAAAAAATGCAACTGTCAGTTTCAACTTGACAATATCATTCGTATGTTTTCACTCTCACTCTCGCTGGCCCAGCTTGCAAAAGACAAAATATAAAGTTTTTGCAAGTCGTGGACTTGAAAGGCATAACACAATTCTGAGGGAAATTTGTACTGCGCTTGCGCCGGCATCAAATGAAGGGATTTCGAATGACGGGTCCTGTCTTTCTCCGCTTGGTCGTCTACGACAAATGTATACGACAAACTTACACATTGCATAGTTTTCGTCGCCACCACTAAACAATATATCAACACTAACGCACAATGAGCATGGAAGAAATGACCAATGCAATATTCACAGTACCAATAGAATGCGGCAAGAACTCAATGGTTAATATTTTTCAAGTTAGCTCCAATATGTCAAGAATAAACTAACGTAATTGTTTAAGATTTGAGATTACGTATTTGAGGATACATTGATTGTCACGAAAAATCAAATATTTATCCGCGTGGCGTTAAAACTGTCATACATTTTCCATTCCTATCATAAACAATATAAATATGAATCAGTAAAATTGCGGAGTTACATTCTAAGACTACCTAGGAAGCTATAGTTATTTTTGGACATATGTAGTATATATTCGTATGATACATTCAGATTTCATGTATTATACGTTTTAATTTCTTGTAATGCTTATAAAATCAAAAAGGACTCTGAGATACACAGATGTACAATAAAAGCTTTTAGATCCTGTTTGAGGTATATTCAGTATATAGGTGTTGTGGTGCGTTATCGTTGGCATTTTTCATGAAATAATTATAAACGTTGTCATTGTCAACAATAGTATTTATTACAAGAGCAGCTTTTGATTGCTTAATGGCTTAAAAACCATCGTCAGTTGTCTAGTACAAGAAGAAAAAACAAAACATTAAAACGTGAATATTCCTTTGATTTTACAACAAAATTATAATAAAGGTTACAACTAATTTACAATTATTTTGGAAAATATATTTAACGTTCTAAAAACTGGAAAAAAGAAAAAAATTGGGGGGGGGGTAAGTCATTAATACTAAAGGAAAGTGAATGAAATAGAATTAGGACACGTAAAATTTGAAACAGAAAACATAGAAATGTAAGTTGAGCCATTCCTTACCTCCTGAATGGAAGCCACAAAAACGACTACGCGGGGTCGGGCGAGCCAAGGGGCTTAAGTACCCGGCCGTGGGGTGGAGGAAGGCAATGGCCTGGGTGCGGTGCGCTGTCGCTGTGCCGCCCCGGCGGGGTGCGGTGTGGGAGTGGTGTCTAATAATAATTTTAGTAAAGGAGAAGGACTATGGTTTATGTTTTCATTCAATAAGTTATTATTTAAATGAATATGTAGGTTTTCTAAAGTTAATCTGGTGTGGTAGTGATTTTCTACTTCCAGTATACGAATGTCTGTGTGTGGATTGAATGTATGGCCTGTCTGGAGTAAATGATGATGTATATTCAGTTCCAATTAGTTCCTAGTTTTAACGTATGTTTTCGATTGTACGAAAACACACGTACAATAATAATGTTTACGTACTACGACAATGGATTTCCCGTCTTGCCAAAACTCTTTAATAATTTGCTTAATTTACTACCAAACATGAGTGAATTCGTCATACGACAATCTTAACCACATCCGTAAGAAAATTATCTCTTTCAAACATTTTGTCTCTTGTACACTTAATGCACTCATGCAATTAAAATGAATATCCAAGTCACTTTTATAAATAAAGCGATGAAAAACTCAGAATTATTTCGGATTAGACAACTGCGTAAATTAACAAACAGTCCTCTAAATACGCAATTCTGTGCATTGATGAAATCACTAGAAGATCTCAGATGTTATCCAATGGTGGCACTCAGCTAAACTATTGACATTCATGTACCCTTGAGTGTGTGATGTAAAGCTAAGCAAAAAATATCCAGAAAATTAATTAGTTTGTAAATATATTAAGGTTTATGGTTATAAATCATACCCTATAGTCCTCTAGGCCTTTAAAAGAAGCTCTCATAAGAGTTTCAGTAGATTTAGAGTGCGTTGTAAGTCAACGCACTTTTGTCTTTATATATTAATATAGAAATATAGAGAAAATAAGATACATGAAAATTGAAAATTGAGATTGAAACCATGATTTTCAGTGCATTTAGCATTATTCATTCAAAAACATCAAATAAAAAATATCAAACAGGCTTTGAGAAAATATGCTATTTAAAATTGCCTATATTCCCAAGAGACTCGAAAACGACCACAGTTTATGAAAATTTGTTTACAGTTTTAACAATCCAACTCTGATATTCTATTAATGAAAATAACTACCTTCAATATTCAAATTTTGTGAATTCAACGAAAATGAAACATCCCCCATGTATTTAAGCGTTTTTTATTCTATCTGTGAAAAAATGTAAATCAAACATTTTGAGCCATTTTTTATGAAAATATTGGAAATGTCGCTGGGGGTTCATGGAAAGTAACTAAAATACTAAGCGGGATGACAGTTGCTCACGAAACCTCCAAGCATACCTAATTCTAATAACATCAAATTTTCACATACGACTATCTCGTTTACGCAGCCATATATTTTTTCACAAATTATTATAACTCCATAGCACAAATGGTATTGAGAAAAGGCTAAATTCATTTTCATTGAGATAACACATTCTGCTCCCCATTCTTTGAAACAGTCAGATAGGGCACATCACGCCACTTCCCTCGAACAATTGAGCGAGGTCTGTTTCAATTCCGCTGTGGATGGAATCGCAGACCGGCAGATTTGGTAACGACTGACAGGCGAAGAGGCAGGGGTGAGTCAGTATCTACATTGGAGCAAATGCCGCGTCCTGCTGACACATATCTTTGTCATGCGGCAGCACTCAATGGGAGGGAACTATGCTGACGGCATGATATCGCCCTTCCTGAATGTGTTCTCGCTCGGGCGTTAACTACGCAATTTGCGACTTTCGTTCTTGCTCGTCGGTTGTATCTCGTAGCTGAAACACGACGATCTTTCTGCGGGTCGTCTGTTTGTCTTCTTCATTATCTGTGGGAATACATGTTCGAAACATTTGTGTTTTATTGGCATGCGGAAATTAAAAATGTTCCCTTTAACCTTCATTCGGAATAGACAAGGTTTGTTTTATTGTGTTGTTCTTTGGAGTGACAGCATCTCTTTTCCGCGCAATGGCATGGAATTTTAATTTTTAAGATTTATCTCTTCATTTTCTGCTCGTTCATCTGATTCGATGTTTTTAATATTCCATTGTTTAAATAAATCGACAAATATTTTCTTCTAGACAATATGTGCAGCTACTCATATCCAGAGCATTTGAACTATGGATATTTACCATTTATCCGTTTTTAAATAAAATGTAAACACAAAACAAATTGATAATTCACGTTCAATAACATTAATTTGGGTTTCATTTTCAATAATTATCACATAAGAAACAAATATGACTGGTAAGTGTTATGACAGATCCGTATTTCAAATATTGTATTTACTCTGTGATTGTACTAAAAATATGCTTTCGAGTAGAGTTTTTGGCCTGTCTTGACTCTTGAAAATAAATAAAAAGAAACATCTGTGTAAAGTAGAAATATTGAGTGCTTACAGTTACAAAATAAAATACGTTTTTAACTGGAAAGAAAAGGTAGTAAAAAGCAGATATTGACTATTTCACCTTATAATATGATGCATAAGTGAAGGTGAACATGATGGGCACGATAATATAACAAAGCGCAAGAATTTTCCCGGAAATGTATATTGCTACTCTACTTTTATGTGTACTTATCTGATTCCAATTGGAACTTGAATAGTTTTAAACACACGGTATATGAAAGAATGACACTTATGTTTTGACACTAAATGGTTCAGCACACGTCCTTGAATTCGCTACAAAATGCGTTTAACGTTGTGTACAACGCTCTGTAGCAACAGTGTATCAACGCGGTGCTCGTAGAGCGACTACGTGTAGCATTTATTTTGCAACAGAATGTGCCTAACAGCATCTCTCTACTTCTTCTGCACTCTCGGCTGACGATTGTCGCAGTGTCGTGCAAGGCACAGCTAATATCAAGCTCAATTTACCTCCGCCTAAGTTGGCAGCTAAGATTCTTCTTCCTCCTTACTCCATAATAGAACGAAAACACACGTTCTCTCCCTTCCGTTAATTTCTCCAGAATCTCGGAAGTCTTGTAGATATTTACGACCCGCCGGCGCTTCCCACTGGGACGGCGAAAGCGATGGCGGAATGGAAGAGAACGCGGGGCTTTGACGCGCGGCCTCGAAACGAGCTCTTCTCCTGAGAAAATATTTTGGTGCGCGAACGATAACAAGGTTGCGTTTGGCTCCCGGAAGGGGACGGCCGCGTGTTATTTCAGAGCAATTAGGCTAGAGGAAGAGCCCGCCAGGGGGGCGAGGGTGGTAACGGGCGCTAATAAGCGATGGAGAGAACTTCGGACCCTGTGATAGATCTTTGACTGATTGTTGTGGAATATAGTGAGCACTATCCCAGCCAAAAAGGGCCTTTAGTTATTAGCATATCTACGTATTATTATATTTTTGATGAAACATACATATACTTATTCATAATCATTTGATTGTAATATCCCAAGCAGGCGTATGGGTCTCACCGAAAGCAATGGTGTATAGAAAAAATACAGCTTTTATTAGTTTTCTGTACTAAGGAAATCGTGCATGATATTATACATTCACTGTAGTATTAATTATATTTAAAATATAACTATAAGTCATCCAATTAACATACATTTTATATTAATCATGAAGAAAATATTATTTATAAGAAAACATCAAGTCGCTGGTCACTACACATCCAGCCCCTCCTTTTCCTCGAGACAAAATCGAGTGCGCCTCTGATTATACACAATCGGTTTTAATAACTATTTGTATGTTTTCTCTGTGTATACATTTATGTAATCAAATGAAGTCTCTTGTTGCTCAATTAAAGAGCTGCCAGCTACATTTCTGCTCTCGAATTTCCTGACTTTGCCCGACGCAGCTGTGACTGCGAGTGGTTGTGCCTGCTGACCCAAGGACAGAATAGGATTCCACAACTGGGTCACATGGTCCATGGAGTAAAGAAGTACCTCTGGATATATACTAAACAATCACATTGTGGAACTAAGACGACGTTCAAATCGCCAGTTAAGATGTAGCTGACTTACGAATATCAACGAAAAATGTTGAATCTCGTATTTCCCTCTCTGCTGAAGGCGAACAGTCAATGCGAATGATCAAACCCTCCTGCGGATATCTAGGTTCAAATAAAATATCTGATATAAAATCTGTGGCGGAGAAAGGAGTTAAGTCGTAGGCTTCCACGACCAGCCTTCCAGGTGTTCTCTTGGCTGATCGGGTAACACGGCGTCGGCTAGCCTGTCACACCAGGCTTCAAGAACACCATTACAAAGTGATCTAAACGCCGCCATCCATTTCGATGTGGCGTCCTCTGTTCAGCCAAGAGCACTTGCGGAGGACGGAGGTTTGCGGCAGGTTTCTTGGGGTTCTGCCGTCCCTCTGCCCCACTTTTCACGATGGATACATCGTCATTACTTTCTATCAAAACCACCAAGCCATCAAAATAAGTCGTCTTCCCCATATATTCCTACAAGGACTAAAAAGTGGCATCGTAATAAAGTTAATATTTCTTGAAAATTTTGATGTTCAAATTGAAATCTTGAATGTTTTTCCTTGTCTTATTTAACAAATTTTAAGATCAACAGTCTATAATTGGCATGTATGCATATCAATAGAATTTGCATTATGTCGAGTATTTAACCTGAGGGTTTATATTTCTGTTTGTTAATAAACGCGTAGCAATATTAACATGTTTAACCACATACTGTACCTCTCCTGTATGAGGTATCACACAGTCTGGGGCTTCGTCATTCAAAGTTTTCTTCCAGCATGAAAAAATATCACTTAAACAATTATTTACAAAGTACGGAATATTCGCGTGGGTTCACTTTCAAACTTTAAACAGTGAAGATAGTTATTTTATGTAATTGGAGCATGCAGTATTAACCGTCTTATGTGGATGTCATCTCTATCGATTCGTCTCCCATTTATATTTTCATACTTAATAAATAAAATTAAACTCCTTACAGCCTAATTGTTTATCATTGAGGTACGATTGACAAGAAATGGATTGGCAAAATTTTGTTTGTTCAAAATTACGTCACAAAAGATAGTTGATCTCGCCGGATAAATGCCTGCATGAAAGGGCAACACGCCAGCCGCAAAAGGCACGCTAGACATGCTACCCCATGCCAACAGGTGGTGCAACTTAAGGAGGGACCACCGCAATCTTCATTGTCTTGGAACAGCAAAATGCGGAGTGACGAATGTTAGCGACCACAGCAGAGCGCCGCGCCAGCGCGAGTGGAATGGCGTCGTATTTACAACCTCAAAATGTAAAGGCGCGATGACGCTTCGCTACACAATTCCAACGTCGCGGCAAGGATCTGCGTCCTGCGCGATTATTTGGCTTCCATTCTTGAGTCCGTCCAACACATAATTTTCAACGCATTTGATGACTAATTACTTGTTTGCCAGACACTTATGACTTGGCATTTTGACGCTCCGCTATGCGTGTCAATGTTTGATGACTAGGATCTAGCCTTCTCCCTGGTTCCGTACTTTTCAATCACGAGACAATACTGCGATCTTAACAAACTAGAAATTTTCAGTACTGAGCTCAGCCCTCAATTCCCTCTTCCCCTCCCGCTTCTCACGAGATCTATAAGAATACTCCGCTGACAGCGTGTAAATAAGAACAGTCAACGTCAAAGAAATATAACATTGTATGGACATGACATATGCCTCTGAAATTTTTTATTTTTTTACTTGTCCTCTATAATATTGTAAATAAATAAGTATCCCATCCATGTACATTCGTAAGTAAAAAATATACTTTAAAAATATAATGAAAATGTAAACTATTATATGAAGAATAATAAACCAACACCCAATATACTTGCGTGTTCACATGGAATTTTTTTAATGGAATTTAGTTAATAACTAGGGGGTGCTACAGAATGGAACTGACTTTCCCGTATTAGTTTTTTATTTCAAATAGTCTCGGTTAGCTATTCAGAAGAAAAGATCTGGAGAAGTTTTTGAGAAAATCTACATTTTGTAATTTTTTTTAAAATTGAACATACTGCTTGCAATATTGCACCAAAACTACTCAAATGTGCAAAAATATTCAGAACCTTAATGATAGAACTGACTATGGAGAATAAATTTTATATCCAGGAAAATATTTTTCTTTAGTTTTATAGTTGTAGGACGCCGCCGCCAAAACTCAAACTTTTGGAATTTCATAATGGAAATTCCATTTGGAAAATTCATAGTAAACTGTGAAAATCGAAACTATGCCACCTTTAGAAGTATATTTTCTTCGGTTCGTACAAGAAATTTGAAGAAAATATTAGGTGTGGTTTTTGAGAAAATCTTGAAAATATCCGTGTTCTTTACCTTTACCATCGCTAACAGCTTCCAATCACACCGCAGTACTCACGACCAACGACATCTTCGACCAACGGTGAACGCTGCCGTAAGAACAAGAAGCACAAGACCGGTCTTACAGACACACCTCCGTCTGCATTCCGGCAACCAGTCACAAACTTCGATTGATGTTGTAGCTACCGCACAAGGAGACACTCAACACGAATTCGAGGCTGCTCTAATAAAATCGTATGCCGAGTTTCACAAGATTTTCCTGCAAATAAATTTGAGAACATCGGTTTCGTTTTTGGTCGCCTTTGGTTTGATAGAACCTCACATAAGTCTTCCAAAAAGTATCGAGATCTTATTAACCGAGTTTGCATGAAGCATCGCGAAGGTATACTACACGTCGGTACTCTTTGGAACAACAGACCATATTCGTTTGGTCACATAAACTCTGGTATTCGAGGAGATCCGGAATACCTTATATATCTACCAGAACTCGACTGCATCTAATATGGCCTAAAACTGAATGCAGTTACTTCCTCTCAAAGATTACTACCTCAGAAAAAAGGCATAAATATATAAGTAATAATCTGTCTGCACGTCAGATTGACACTTCCAAAACCCGATCTTGAAACTCCCGGTCTTCTTACTAAAAGCTGTTGGAATGTCTGCAGGGGAAAGAGCGTTGCGTGTCTAATACCCACCCAAACGTTGATCTCAACATATTATTCATATAGAAGCAGCGATCTGGTTAGTTATTCAGTTCAAGTATATATCCAAATTATTACAACAATATTCTAGTAGTAAAATATGCAGGAAGATGATTACCTTTCATTAAATAATATATTTCAATTATATAATTAATAAATTAATAATGTTTTGCTATGTCCTTCTTTACCTCTTCTCTTATCTGTTCAACACTGACGTAATGAATTTGTAATCAAATCTCGGTGTATCATTATCTCAATAAATGTTTATTATTAAATACGGTAAATTAAAGATGTCGTCTGGTATCAAAAAAGATATTTTGCTAAAAATTGTTTCGATCGCGAAACGATCATCCACAGAGCTATTAGCTTCCGAACCGAAAGAAAAGTTCTGAAGAGCTTTACGTTACGCAATCGAAACGATCTTTAGCAATATATATTTGTATACCACACAACATCTTTAATTTACTGAATTTAATTATTTGAAGGTATCTACCTACCAGCGAACTAATTAATAAAGTGTTATTATGACTTATTCATACTACCCCGACTTAACATTTCATGTGAAAATAAATAACAGAGGAGCAGTTTACTTGCACGGACATCAATTGTCTCTTTCAACAATAGGTAACTCCTAGTTCAAACTCGCAATAGAATATCCGCAGGGCAAAGCGAGTGAGCGGGTTGGAGCGACTATTATCGCCATTACTATGAACGCAGTTTCATCTCCATACAGCGGAGGCGGACGCCCCAGAGAGCTGTTTGCACAGCCAACACGGACGCGAGTCCCATAAGCGCTGGAAAAACAGCCACGGTCAACATGCGCAGTCGTGACTTGGAACTGGCGGTGGCCGACGGTGGAGGGGAACGACAGGAGGCAAGCCTCTAAATGAGGCGATCCAGAGGGAGGGGCAGGGAATTGTTTCGTGCGAAGTATCTGTCTGTCGTTTCTTAGATTAAATAGAGAGCAGTTACATAGGCCTGCAGGATCAAAACCGACGGTGAGCAAAACCGACAAAATGGTTGTCCAAAAAGCGGAAGGCAGAATGCTCAAGAACAATAATTAAAATACTCACTTGTAACACTACAATAAAGTAAATACTTCACAAATTCTGCAATAACATAGTATAGTAAAAAATATATACGGATACACTGTACAACGTTTCTTTTCGTACCAAAAATATAGAAAAAAATGTTTTATAACGAATCGCCTGGAGCAAATATTTAAAGGCAGACGCAAAATATGTGTCGAAGTATAGAAATGTGCATTGAAGAAGATGGCCTTTATACATTATTATTCGTTGATGATCAGGTGATGTTGTCTACAGTTTGAAATGAACTATATAATGCGAAAGCTTGTGGAAACATACAAAAAAGCAAGATTAAAGATCAATTAAAAAAATATGGTAGTGGGAGAGACGAAAAATAATCATATACCAATAAAAGGAGATAAAATAGCAGCATGCCATGAATTTAAATATTTGGGTGGAATTATTAGCGAAGAAGAAGATTCTAGAAAATATATTGCTTTAAAAATTACACAAGGACGGCAAGCTAGTAGTACGTTAAACTCGCTGCTCTGGGGAAAAGAAATATCCAAGTCTACCAAAAAAATTCTTTTTGACTCTATCATACAAAGTATAATTGCGAATGGCGCAGAAACATGGGAAACAAAGGAAAAGAGAAAGAGAGAAATTAATGAGTCCCTTAATGAATTTTTTGAGAAGCAGTTGTAGAGCACTGAAAATGCAACATATTAGAAACGAAGAAATTATTCAGCGAATGCAGGTTAAAAAATCAATAGTAGATGAATTGGAAACACGAAGGCTGAGAGATTTGGTTCCGTGAAAAGGCTTCATTGTGGGAGATGGTTTGCGAGTAGTTTCCTTTAGACAGAAGAAAAAGGAGGTAGACCCAGAGAGGAATGGCAGAATCATATTTTAAACGATATGCGAAGAGAAGGTCTAGATGAGAATGACTGGAACAATAGACTGGTAAGGAAATTGGAACGCGAGAAACGGTCGAGAAATTTCGACGTTTTCTGTCCGGACACATGTATATGGAGTATTAAACGTAGTATAGGAAAAGTTATGCAATGCTGCGGAAAAACTGCAGATTTCGAGATTTCAAAGGAAATACACATTTTGGGGTTACCTGATACCCAAAAAGTGTTGTTTTTTTTTCGACTGTCCGACAGTCTGTCCGTCAGCCCGTCCGTCAGTAAACACCACTAACGTCTAAATTATACGTAGGATTTTTCCTAATTTAAGAAACACCTGTCATTCTTACTTGTGTCAAAGCTTTGAGATTTAGAAACACATTCCTTAAAATTTGGGGGGTACTTTACATGAAGCCACCTGGAAATTTTCATCATGTCTTAAAAACGGCTCTAAATGTCTCCTTTAACCTGAAGTGCTCACAATAGAGACTCACGCCAGTGCCCGATATATGTCTCTCAGATATAGCTGCAACTTTTTGTAAATATGAGTTATCTGAAGCTCTATTTTCTGAAAGAAGTATTTTTATTTTGTTTGTACAAGTCCCCCAATGTAATTGGTAATGAATCATACACTACGGAAAACTTGTCTGAATACGTATGACGAGAAAGGTAAAAATTGGCAAAAAGTACACGCCAAAATCATTAAACACCATATTATCAACCCATTTACGGCCACCGTTGCGAAAACGCAACACCAATTATTTAATTTTTTTTAAGAGTCTGTTTGAAATGAAACTCCTAACACATTACTCTGGACTCTTCTTTATTCTTTATTCTGTTGTTCTGCACGTTTTTATACAGTTTTCTCACCATATAGGTTTATTTTGAGGAATTATTTTGGGTTACGTTTTCCACCGAATAACATCGCATATTTCTAATTAGCTAAAAGAGCTAATTTTTATAAAATTCAAATAATTATTTTACTTTAGTGTAATTGCTATAGTGTTTATTGAAAGAGTAGTTTCGAAAATTCAAAGATCATACTCATTGTTGCGTCATAATATCGGAGCCAATTTCCCTGTTGCGTTTTCGCAACGTTGGCGCAATCAGTGATCTTTCCGAGAAGCAGGTCCCGACTCGCACAGGCGCATGTCGTCTTAGAGCGCTCTCGTAGACGGACGTGTAATATTACTGTTTCTTCAGTTCTCCGTGACTTTTGCCATTTTCATTCCAAATAAGTTCGATTTGTTTCTTACGTGTTATTTATGACATTGTGGAATAGTTGTGGGCCATGGTAAGTATCTTTTTTGCAGTAAGAAAAGTTTATTCCGATTAGTTTTGTTTTGAAATATAACACCGAATTTTCTCTTGTGTTAGAATTCAGATCGTGTGAAAGCTTTGACAGTAGAAGAACTTACCGCAATCCTGGAAGAATCTGATTCATCTGATTCGGAAACTGAAAATGTTGTTATTGTTTATATACCACCTGAAGTGTCAGCGTTGACTGATGAAGAAGATATAGATGACAATTTGCTTACTGAGGATGTTTTGGAAAAAGACATCGCAGGGACGTTCGAAATTCATGGAAAGGAAAACAGTAAGGTAAAAATTTCCAAAACATCGAAAAACTCCATGAAACCAAATTGCGAATAAAACTGAATATCCTATTTATTCGGTCTTCCCTACGTCAGTTGAGTCAGCATGTTTACAAGATATGGTGGTTCAGTATGGTGAAATGTCACCTTTTGAAATATTTTCATTGTTTGTGGATAATACTCTCTTGAAAATGATAGCAGATTTTTCAATAAAATATGCTAATTCAAACAATCGCCACAATTTTGTTTGCTCAGAAACAGAGTTGAAAAAGTTTCTAGGCATTTTGTTCTTATCTGGATATAATAGTTTCCCCAACAAGATATGTTTTGGTCGACAGACGAAGACAAAGACGTGGACCTGGTAAAGAAAGCAATGAGTAGAAACAGATTTAGAGAGATAAAGAGAAATTTGCATGTATCAGACAACTCTTCTCTGGACAAAAGAGATAAATTTTCGAAGTTACGTCCATTCATAGAATATCTGAATAAAAAATTTATTCAGTTTGGCATTTTTACCCATAATCTTTCAATTGATGAACAAATGGTTCCATACTTTGGCAGGCACTCGGCGAAAATGTTTATAAAAGGAAAACCTGTAAGGTTTGGCTTTAAAATTTGGTGCCTTTGTTCATCAAATGGTTATTTGTATCAATTTCAGCCTTATGGGGGGGCCACTCAAAAATCAAACGATGTTCATAAAACGTTGGGTGAAAGAGTTGTTGTTGACTTACTTCATGTAGTCCTAGAACCATCCACCATCGTGTATTCTTTGATAATTTTTTTTCTTCCTTTGATTTATTTGTCACACTTCGAGAGAAGGGTTTCTTTGCAACTGGTACAATTCGCGATGCGCGAACTGGAAAATGTACACTCATGGGCAAAAAGGAAATGCAAAAGACACAAAGAGGAAGTTACGATAGTGCACAAGACAATAAAAATGAGATTACAATGGTGAGGTGGAACGACAACAACATCGTTACTATTGCTACTAACTATGGTTCAGTTCATCCCCTTCACAAGGCTAAAAGATTCAGCCGGAAAGAACGTAAATCCATACATGTAAATCAGCCCGACATACTTATGGATTACAATAAACATATGGGAGGAGTAGATATTCATGACAACGGAGTGGCAAATTACAGAATTCAAATACGAGGGAAAAAAATGGTGGTGGCCGCTATTTACGAACTCCTTAGACAGCTGTATGGTCAATTCTTGGAAGTTATTCAACCTTCTGACACCAGACAAATCCATGAGCCAACTGGATTTTAAAAGTTATATTGCAAGATGCCTCATAAGATGTGAAAGTACGGAAGATGTTGAATATTCTGGAGGGAAGTTCACGTAGCTCAACAGTTTTTGACAGAATAAGATTTGATGGGAGTAGGTCACATTGTTGTAAAATCTGATAACGAAACAAGAAGAAGGTGTAAATTGTGCCATAGCACCACAGTGTATCAATGTAAAAAGTGCAATTGTTATTTACATTCAAAATGTTTCGAAGAATACCATTTAAAAAAGTAGGTGTAATTTGTACCTACAAGCGGCCAACGTTGCGTTTTCGCAACAGCAAAATTTTCCAACTTCAAATAGAAAAAAAAAAAATTTGAACTTCATATTTGTGTTCTTAACAGTAAATAAATACTATTCAGTAAGAATACTGACTTTCTGTCATTTTTTTCTACCTTTGGCCGTTAATGGGTTAAGTAAAATTAAGTATAATTTCCACAAATTATTTTGACATGTTCTAAACAAACATATTTTAATTTTTCACAAAAATATGTAGAAAGTGTTTGTCTTTTTTCGATTTTGCAAGTTTTTTTTTATTTCCTTGCAGAAGACTACTGCACAGCTTCTTTCTCTTTGGGAATAAATTATTACAGTCGATCCTTGATAAGACAAGTTATTACATTTTTGAATAATTGCTTGTCATATACACGGCTGAAAATTATGCCATGTAACGTATCGCTTAGGTCAGGAGTTTACCACGCACTCGCGCCAATGCACGTAACGTATTTGACAAATATCGCGCTGCGCTGTGATCAAGTTTCAACATGCTCGCGGGAAATGATTCAGCAAAAGGACAAACATAAGGCCAGGCAATCTCAGAAAAGTACACGAAATATTAGACGACTAGTAGATCGCAATAATTCAGGAACATTTGGAATCCACTGAAATTTTGATTCCAAAAGTTAATTTCCAATCAATCGAAATAATTTCCGATTGCATTTTCTTAATAGAGCCAAAATGTATGGAAAAGCTTTTAAAATTCTTAGAATATGAAACGCGACTCTGATATATTTTTTAGAATGTCAGAAATCACGTTAGAAATAAATGAACCTTCTATCCAGTCAACATTTTAAGCTTATTTTCAAGAAAACATATTTCAAGAAAACATAATAATAAATTAGCAGAAAAAAGTAGGATTCTTACTTCGAAACAATAATTACACATTTTCCAGGAATGAAACACTTATTGTTCATTGCGGAAACCTTTCTCCACGATTTTCATTTTCATTATTCCACCTTCCCGAAATTCCTCTTGAAGCTCGTATATCCGCCTCCCATTCACGGGCCTTCCGCGAACTGCCCTCCTTGGCGCTCGATCGGCCACGCACAAATCGAGCACCTGCTCGCCTGCGCACCGCGCTCGCTCCGCCAGGTTGAAAACCTCTCGTGGCCGCTTGTTTGTTTTCGCTCCACCCCCGCCCCTCCGCCCGCTCGCCCGCCCGCCTCCGCCGCTGGCGCTGGCGCTGCTCTCGCACGCGCTGTCGCCGCTGGACCGCTCACGGCGGCGGCGCCCGCTCGCCCGCGCGTGGCCCTTCGCCGCTGCCACGAACACCGCCCTCCGCCCACCGCCCACGCCCCAACTCACGCCCACCGCCAACCGCCCACCACCCACCACCCGCCGCCCACCGCCCACGCCCCAACTCACGCCCACCGCCCACCGCCCACCGCCCACGCCCACCGCCCACCACACACGCCCACCGCCCACTGCCCACTGCCCACCACCTACCGCCCACCGCCCCGAACGCACACGGCCGGGCTCGCCTCACCGCTGTTTCCTTTTCAGGTGACGGCCACTATGCTAAGCACGTTCCACCGGCTGAATGGCTCAGTGGTGTCTGAAGCGTCGCTGATATGGAGGTTCTCATGGGACGAGTCTCGACAGTGGTGGAATTTGTACTTTAGTTGCGTAATATAGGTAGAGAATTCTAGTGACTGACTGTTCTGGTCATCACGTGGTTTATGCTATAACTGTCAGGAGAATTCCGGAGCAGTATTTTATCAGGCTGGCCATGGACCGTGTGCGATATTTCTAACTGATCTTTGTTCCCCATCTTCCCTTTCACACAAACACACACACTTACATTACACTTATTTACCTCTCTACCACATCTTCTACTACACAATGCTTAGATTTGATTGTTCAGAGATTTCAAGCGCGTCAACTACTAAGGTCATTCATCCCTTAAGTGTAATGCATGTTTTATTCCGTGAGGCGGCGATTTTCTCAGGTAGGATGGCGCGATCCGGCGCTGACCAACGTCGGTTTGCGGCTATTTTTCCCAACAAAATAACTCCTACTAACGTGGCTCTGTGCCACCCGAGACAGGCTCTACGTTCCCAACTGATCTCCTCACAAGTGTGTTAATGTAGTGCATGTAAGTGTAATTACCTGCAAGTATGGGATAAGAACAAGAGAGAGGAAGGAAAGATTGCGCACGGTATGTGGACTGTTTGTTACTGTTCTGCTCCGGCATTCGCCTGGTGTTGATCGGAGAAACCACGGAAAACTCCCGATCAGAGCAGCCGTTCGCTAGATGTGTAGAAAATTCTTCCACGTCGGGATTTTAACCATAAGACCTCTCGCTCAGGAGCACTAGTACCATCAGTTGAAGCCCTGAGCCACATTCACCGGTACGAAATTTAGACTTTGTTCAGGCTGGGGCGATGCTCTGCTGGAGAAGATTCATGAACAATCCGACATTCAAGTCGGTACTGAATCTCAGGTTTCATCTGGGGGACCAACGGCATTTCCCATGATATGAAACGCGTTACGCATTTACAAGTAATGTCTGTAGCAATTCTCGCTTCCGCATACACTAAATAATCAATCGAATCATCAATCAATAATTTCGCTGCAACGATCTCTCACATAGTTTCCACCGTATTCATCCAAGCCGTTTCCCTTCATCTTCACGCATGGCGTGTCTCATACTTCATTATGTCATGACGATCTGTCATCTCAGTCTCGGCGTAGGTCATATCATTTAAACAGTTCTACATCGTTTCACTTATCTTGTCCCTTCTGTCATATTCGTTTCCCCTGTAGCTCTAACATTCCTGATTTCAGAGTAACGAACTATCATCATCCCATTTGCTTCTCGCATCCCTTTCATTACTACCACAACAGTATTCAAGCACACTTTATCTCCTTTTACTTCTTGATCGATTTTCCTCGCCAATTATGCTATGTATTCAGTTCTTGCTTCACCTCGCCCCCTCCCTCGCGTTTTCCCCACATCACTACCTCCGTTTATCCCACATTTTCTTCCCTGCCTCACACAACGACAACTAACTTTTCCATTCCATTCCATCACTGCCTTCTCCCAGCCGACCGCGTCATTCCTACACTGCGAGAGCCTCCCTCTCTGCTGCCGCTTTCCACCGCCTGTGTCGTCGGTTGATTCAAGGCGGTGTACACCAACTCTCCGCCGCCCGCGTTCCGCAACCCGATCTCCCCGCCTGCGTTGCCCTCCCCCGGCGCCCGCCCGCGGCTGTATGGGCGCTCGCCACCGCGCTATTTGCAGTAAAGATTCGATTCGACGAAATAAACCGGGCGCTGTAAACGGTGGACACAGCAGTCGCCCGGAGCGCTGCGCTCGACGGAAATCTGAGTGGTGCGGAACAGTGCGGGGAGGGGCCGTGCGTGACGGGCGGGACTGAGGACGAACGGGGGGGGAGAGGGGGGGCTGGCAATATGGGGCGGGACAGGGCATGACGCAGTCGGGAGGAGGAGCAGGCAGTGCTGAGTGGAGCGGAGCGAAGCAGACACCGCCGGGTAGAGCGCGGCAGATTTCGGAATAAAAGGGTCGGAATGGCGGAGAAGGAGAGGGGGAGGAAGAGGGAATGGGGCGGAGTGTGAGGGAGTGGAGGCTAGAGTGGAGTGGGTCGTGTAGAGCGGAAGATGGGGAAAATAGCAAAGGCACAGGCTGGAGCAAGACAATGTGGGGCGAGTGGTGAACGGTTGAGAGGGGAAGGGAGGAGAGGACAGCGACGAGCGGACAAGAATGCAGAGGCGCAAAGCGGGAGGTGAGGAGAGGGGTGGGGCGGAGAGGACAGGGAAAAGGTGAAACGAGCGAGTGAGAATGAGAGGTGGAACGAGTGAGAATGAGGGGGGTGAAGTGGAATGGGGCGAGGCAGGGTGAGAAGAGGAGGAGTGAAATTGGTGCGAATTGGAATGCTGTGGAGAGAGACCGAAGGGAGTGGTGCGAGAATGCCATGGGTGTCGCGGATCGTGGTAGAACGGGAAGGGACGTGGTGGAGCGGGGTGTGGCGGGGCGGGGCGTAGCGACGTAGGGTGGAGTGGAACGGGGCAGAGTAGAGTGGGGCGGAGTCGGGACAGGATGGTGAGTTGCAGAGCAGTAGGGTGGAGCGGTAGGGAGGGAGCGGTAGGACGGAGCGGTAGGGCGGGGCAGTCGGGCGGGGTAGTAGGGCGAAGCAGTAGGGAGAAGCGGAGTGAAGCGGGATGGAATAGAGTTAGGCAGGGTAGGGTGAGTAGATTGAGCAGGACCGGAAGGTAAGTGGTGTGAGGCGGATCAGAACGAAGCAGTGCCTCGCCGGTGCGGGAGATGAGTGGATGCCCGACGGGTGAATGTGTGGGGGTGGGGGGTGGGGGGTGGGCGCGTGTTGGCCTGACAGGGAAGGCGCGCGAGGCAGGGCGCACGCGACGGAAATGATGTTTCTCGTGAATACCAATGCGCGGCCCTGCACGTCCAGGAACATCGCCGCGCCCCAGTTGCTACATCCCTGCGTCACCGGTAAATGGAGCCCTCAAGTACGTCGTTGCTCCATTACAAAGGGTCTTAATGCCGCCGGCTGGACGTTCCCGTGTTAACGACGTCGTGAAAAGAAATTTGAGAAATTAGCGGAGACATGATATGCCGCAATGCATCCACATAAAATTAAATGCTCCCTCTAGGTTGCGAAACTCAATTTTCTTGGCCAACATTTTCTTCATCGTAAATTTAAAAAATATTATATTAACTACATGATTGTGAGTGCCTTTTAAAAAATATTAACTGTGATTTCTTGCAATATATTTACGATTATTTTTCTACTTCTCCATATAGAGAAAGTAATTTAGTTCCTGTAGAACTAAAATCTCAGGATATTTGAACCTTACTTGCGAAATGCGAGCGGTTTTATATTAATCTTCCATTCAAGAAGAAAAATTGACTTCCTAATTTAAAAAATAATTCATCAAAGAAAATTGACATTATTTTTCTGTAACTATACACACGGTAGAGAATAGAGGTGATTACATAAATATATATTCACACATTGTTTGCAAACAGTATTGCATTTTATTCTGGATAACGTTTAAGAAATTTCTCCTTCGGGTACAATAAAACTTGTGAATAAAGTGTTCCCAAAACAGAGTTAAATGCTCTTAATAACATGACATAAACGCCAGTTTGATTATTTTTTAGATATTTCAAAAATAGCCCAAATATAATTATTTTGAAACATCTTGTAGGTCCTTAATGTTTACATCACTGACGTTTTTATACATTATTGTATTATAAACAAATTGTTATAAAATTAGTCTGTTTATTAAGGTTAAAAACCATTGCAATAAAATTGTACTAGAAAGTTCAAATGCTTTAAATTACTTCTTTTGCAGTTTCTTGAAAATTAAAAACTTCTTTTGAGAAATTAACTTACAATTGTCATTTTCAAAACGCTCAAATGACTTTTTTCTCAAACGGCCCCACAATTTGCACAGAAATTTTGGTATAAAACCAGGTTTCACTTATTAACTAATTAACTCTTAGGGGAGTAAAACGTTGAGAAAATGTAGGAAAAGGGTATTTTAAGTTCTGATCAGTAGCCGTTGGGAAAAGAGTGGGAGAAAACCGAAAAGCTAAACGTATTTGGAAAGTAATTTGTCAGAACGTCTGAGACATTCCGTAACATCACAAGTATACTATTATGTCTACATGATCAGTACAATAAATTCATCGGTGGAATTTCATTTTAAATCATTTAACTCTCTGTGTCTGTAGTAATGCTGTGATAATAATGGGAGATAAGTTGTTTTTATCTTTATTGTAAATATAAAGAGTTGCATTTAGTCGGATTGATTGTTAATCTAACGTTTAAGGTCCACGGTGATAGTAATTGGAATTAGGTTTTAGTTTATTGATTGCTGTCGGAAGTCAGTTGTTGGTCAAGGTAAATGCAACATTAGCTGTAATGAAGAGAAGATAAATATTTATGTCACGTTCAATGTTTTTTTATTGTGTTGTTTATCTGGAGCGAGAACAGTCTGGAGGAAAGCACCCCGCTCTGATGGACGCAAGCCTAAACGAGAAGGTTGAAGGACAGAAAAAAATTCGGACTTGAAGGATCTGTTACAAAGGTAGCTGCGTCGTACATAGCTACTAAAGAGGCTGAAGGGAAATGGGATTATCTGGGCTGATTTTCATGAGATGGATGTTATAATGATGGTGCGGAATGCAGTGATTAAATCAATGAAAAGTGTGGGTACAGTCTTATGTAGGGAGTGCAGATGTCACTTTCAATTCGAAGCGACTGGAATGATGATCTGTCCGCCCCAAAGCCATATTACGTCGGATGTAGATGATTGTTGGTGATCTACGATAGACTATGAGGAATAATTATTTAAAAAATTTGCAGACAATAGATAAGATTGATGCATCAATAGTTATTAGGGTTGAGAATCATTTTAACTACTGTTTTAAGACATCTGTGTAATTTTGTAATCGGATACTTGTTTATGACACGCGCATCTAGGTCTGCGTCAGTTAAGGGGATGTCTGAGGGCTTGTGTGGTTAGATATTGAGAGTTTGATTAGAGTGTTTTTCTACGGGAAGTTTGCATGGGAATGTATTGGGTATGAGGAAGGTTTTTGTAGACGCCGGTGTCAGCTCGACTTCTCACAGTGTGGATACAGATGTCTCCTGATCTTCTCACAGTAAGTGGGTCTGTTCGGTAAGTTACGAAGTCGGGAATGGAAAATAAAATATATGAACAAAGTATGTGGAGTGGAGTACCATCAATAATAGTTTATTGGGCTTTCAACTTTACAGAATTGCCACAGTATAAGTAGAACAGTAAACCATGCCCGGGTAAACCACTCGCCATTAGAGATACTACAAAGTCCGTAGCTCTTCGCCGATTTACCAGTAGATGTAAAAGTTCAGAGCCTAGTCACTAATAATTCCACCAGAATAAACCCAAAACTTGTGTAGTCGGCGTACCGGAATCCACAGCAATAACTTTAACGCATTCAAGCCCAGTGCCAATCCAACCTCCTTTTCAGGGCGCAGGACCCCCGTTATATGTGCGTCGCCGCTGCTGGCTCAGACTCGCTCCGACCGTTAGCTATTTGGTGGAGCAAATATTGCTTCACTGAACTGTAGTCTTCAACATAGAACGAGCGCCTTCTTGCGAGAGAGTGTTCTAACTTGAAAGCTAGCTGTAGACAGCAGAAAAGGTTTTTTGGCGCTATTTTTTTCTCTTTCATAAGTAACCTCCCGATAAAGTATTATTTATGTATGATTGATATTATTAAACTGTGCTCAGGATAGAGTCAGACAGGGTACCGGTTCGTATCTCACGTACGGTAATTATACTATTGCAACCAGACGGCGCATCTGCCTTCACTTTCGGCATTTCTTTTTTCATTTTAAAAACACTTTGTAGGTGATTTACATCTACATTTATTTACGCAATGTTATATTTCTCTACGTTATTTGGATACGAATTGGTTAAACTGACTTAAAATTGTTGAAATATTTTAAATATAAACATGAAATCTAGTGACGTTACGTTCCATGTCGTAAATTAATATATAAATTTATTTAACTTAATTTATAACGTTTTTCATTATATTTAGCTATTATAATTTGCTGGCCACAAGCTGACGGCTATAAATTTCACAATGTACAAATTACTGCATCATTGTACCAAAACCATACAGACCTCGCTTGTTGGGAATACTGTTGTAACTGTAAACTAATAGTGGTCAACAACTCATACTATCTCGCATTCGTTGTGATGGCTCCGCAATATTATTCTACTACATGAGCCTGCAATAATTTTTTCAACCTTTAATATTGTCCCGTGCCTATACTCGAAACCAGGTCCAAAGTATTAACTCGAATTGCCCTTTACCGCTATACAATACAATCGCTCTGACGTACTCAATTGGGCCGACTCTTAAGACCCTAATAGTCTTTCCCATTATTTCCAAAACGCATTTTTGAAAATCCAGATTGTAACCAAAATTAGACCTGCACCGTACTTTTATGAGTCTCTCCTTTTATCTGAGGAAAACATTTAAGGAGGTTTAAGAGAAAGTGTTTTTCTTAGAAATTGCATTAATTTTAAGCACAACTTACGGAAAAACTAGCGATTTTTTCAAACATTGCTCAGCATTGATCCGGAAAATTGATGATATGTCAAAGGTATTTACAATTTTTTTTCGCTGAACGGAACATTCATGAGCCATGATATGCTTCTAATACGTCTAGTATTTATTGCTCATGATGAGAGGTAGCTCATGATGAGAAGAGCTCATGATGAAGAGAACTCAGGATGAAGAGAGCTCATAATGAAGAGAGCTTATAATGAAGAGAGCTCATAATGAAGAGAGCTCATAATGAAGAGAGCTCATAATGAAGAGAGCTCATAATGAAGAGAGCTCATAATGAAGAGAGCTCATAATGAAGAGAGCTCATAATGAAGAGAGCTCATAATGAAGAGAGCTAATGATGAAGAGAGCTAATGATGAAGAGAGCTAATGATGAAGAGAGCTAATGATGAAGAGAGCTCATGATGAACGTCTCCAGTCTGGTCTGGTTGCAGCTGGCTACCTATTTCCTCACAACAGTGAAAATTAGGTTTTTATTATTATTTTGCCGAGAACCGACCGTGTGTTTGAAGCATACATTTCTTTTATACAAACATTTCATATGTTTCATTAACATTAAACTGCCTTAGCGTAGAGAGAGTGGTTCAGAGTAACTTCTCGTTAAATTGTCCGTTTCGTCACGTGCTTTTTAGTTCCGCAATAATTACCATTACGCTTTGTTTTGTAGGTCTCTCAGACGTATTTTCTTTACCTGCCATGATATTTTGTGTGGTAATTAAGAAAACATCAGAAGAACTCAAACTTACTCTCTGAATTGACAACAATTTTTATACGTGAAATGTAGCGAGCTCCAGCATATCGCACAACACAAACATGTGTGTTGATTTACATCCATGGAAGATAAATATTCAGACGCAAAAGATGATTGGAAATGTGTTGACGTTACCTCTTGCTGCAAAAAGCACCTCAAAATGGACAAATATTTTTGTCTTACATTTGACCGATTTTTGAAATATTTATGCGATTGATTTTAATCTCAGAAGCGTACATCTTTCATTGCAACGAACTATCCCATAGAGAGCTATGTGATAGAATATAAGAAAATATTCTAATTACTTCAATTCAATTAAAAACAAGCCAGTTCAGCAAACTTAGTAAAGTAATTATAGTTACTTTCTTCCTACAATAAAATAATGTGTAGGAAGAATATTACAGTTTTATCTCTATATTTTCTTTCCATTTGCATACAAATTATTAAAACTTTATTGAATTTCTAAGAAACCAGTATTAATCATTACACAGTGAATGTACATCATTGAATATTTTCACTAAAACATGATTCATATCAACTAAAACATCATATAAATTTTTACTTAGTTAATACGGATCGCAAATTCGAAATGCATGTTTTCTAGCAAATGTATTTTCCTGCTAAACCTAAACGGGCTACATTCACCCTACGTGCGATAAGTATCAAAGAGCACATGGAATTTGAACACTTTTTTTCTAAATAGTTCGAAGAGTAACGCGTAATTACTAATTCAGAAGAAGAAAAATCTGACATGACGTAAAAATAGTGGCACACTAACGACAAACAAATCACTTTTTTATTTACAATATGACAGAGGGCAAGCGCCAGAATACAGTAAGAAATCCACAAGAGTACGAAATTATTACCAGGGCAATGAGAATTTCCAAAAATATATTTCATAGTTGTCATCTAGACTTTCTATTGCCTAATAAACACTTCATATCCTTGACATGGAACAGCAGCCTTTTCTCTCTTTCCAGGGACAGGCGTACAAAATATTAACTTCCCTTGAACATCCATGATTTTGTGTGTAAATAATTAACCAGATGCGCTTATTTCGCTTTACTATGCATTCAGACAATTAATAATACATTTTAAAAACAGATTGTATGTTAACAAGTTAAAAATATACTGCACACGTTGTTACGTATCTCAGCAGGCAGACCTTCTTCTTCTTCTTCTTCTCTTCTTCTTCTTCTTCTTCTTCTTCTTCTCTTCTTCTTCTTCTTCTTCTTCTTCTTCTTCTTCTTCTTCTTCTTCTTCTTCTTCTTCTTCTTCTTCTTCTTCTTCTTCTTCTTCTTCTTCTTCTTCTTCTTCTTCTTCTTCTTCTTCTTCTTCTTCTTCTTCTTCTTCTTCTTCTTCTTCTTCTTCTTCTTCTTCTTCTTCTTCATCTTCTTCTTCTTCTTCTTCTTCTTCTTCTTCTTCTTCTTCTTCTTCTTCTTCTTCTTCTTCTTCTTCTTCTTCTTCTTCTTCTTCTTCTTCTTCTTCTTCTTCTCTTCTTCTTCTTCTTCTTCTTCTTCTTCTCTTCTTCTTCTTCTTCTTCTTCTTCTTCTTCTTCTTCTTCTTTCTTCTTCTTCTTCTTCTTCTTCTTCTTCTTCTTCTTCTTCTTCTTCTTCTTCTTCTTCTTCTTCTTCTTCTTCTTCTTCTTCTTCTTCTTCTTCTTCTTCTTTTCACTGCGTTATCTCGACATGGTGGCCGCCTTGTTCGAGAGGTCTTACAATTTTTCTTCAATTATCATTTTATTCCCTCAGTCCCAGCTGGAGAAAGATGCAGGTGTTGCATTCCTCTGCAACCTTGAATGGCGTCGTTTTCAATGCAATACCCCCTCCCCTCTAGTGCGCCGCGCCTGAGTATCCGACGCCAAGCTCATTAGCGGCCGAGGAGGTCCTCGCGCTCCGCTCGCGGGTTGAATGGCGCGGTGAGATGCGGAGTGGGAGAAGGGGTGAGCGGCGTGGAACCGGTCCGCGCAGCCAGTGGAGCAGCAGGGAGGAACGGAGAAAGCCGAACTGGTGTGGGTAATGGATTGGAGCTGGAATTCTAAGGACGCGGTGGGGGGGGGGGGGTGGAGTAGGACGAAGAGGGCTGGTGGTGTGTTCAACGTCGAATGTTTGAGAAGTTTGACAGCGACGTATCCGCAGGAAGCTGGCGAGATCGGTCTTGCTGCAGGAGCTGAGGTGGGACAAAGCCGATTTCCGTGGAGCAGAGTCAGGTGGTTGGTAATGTAATTCAAAGCTTCGAACTTCGGAAAACGAATCTTCACCATTGACTGTAAACAACTGTAGTCGGACCTCCATATACCGAATCTGACGCTTCCTTTGATCATATTTGATCCTTTGATCATACAGAAATTTCGACATAAATAAATAATTATGAAAGTATTGGAAATACTTTTAAACAGTTTTGTAAAATTGCGTAAAATAAAAAATAAAACAATAGATATTTAACTAATGTTTTAATTGTTCGTACCACCTATTTATGAATAGTACATGAAATTAGTATTGCATGCGTACTTGACCAAACCAATGAATTGAGATTGAGAAACCAATTATAACATCTGGTTGCACATACGATGCACTGCACTCAAAGTAGTGTTCATATTCTAGAGTTACCCAGTGAAACATATCTGGAACATTTTCATTCCATTGATTCTGTGCTGAACTGACGAACTTTCATCTTGGGACAGGGCTATTAAACGAAGAGGCTAGCGATTGTCCATGAATTTGCTTTGGGGACGCAGTCACAGTCAATTGATAAGTTCCATAGACAGGGAAAGCAGGAGTGAATTAATTTCACGAGAGAGCTGGGAAGTATAAATATAAAAAACTTTAATTGTTTATAAACAAATTAATGAATAGAAAAAATAACCAAGTCGTAAATTATTTACCATACGTAAAGAAATAATTTTCAACATATAGAATTATTTTAAACGGAATTTCCAAAGCGACAGAAAAGTTTCGATATATAGAAAATATAAGTTTCGAGATAAGGAGGTTCAACATTAAATGTTCTCGAGTTACCGCTAAAGTAAGCACTACTACCTAAAGATTGTTAGAAAAACTTATACTTGTTACTAGACAGAAAACATTTTTTTCGTTGTTGAATTAAACAAATACATTTTTTTCAGCATTCTACAATTTTCATGATTCCAATAAAGGAGAAAGCATACAATATAAATTTAAGGTGGTTCATTCTGCGTTTTAATTATAAATGTTCATAAATCTTGACAAGTCAAAGTAAAATAAATTATTTGGAGCAATTTTTGAGAACATTTAATTTTCAATATTGCCCCTAATTCACTTAAAATTGCGCACATATTAGTAACATTTTCAAAATACCTTGAGAGCATAAATTAAAGAACTAAAGACAGGACTATATATATATATATATATATATATATATATATATATATATATTATATTATATATATGTAATAACTTAGTTGTACGAGAGGGTCCAAAAAATTTCAATTTTGCAATTTTCTAAAATTCAAATTTAACAGGGGAAATGGAACTTATGCCATACTTATATGAGTGTATAAACGTATTTTTACAATGGTGTTAAAAAAAAATTAAAACCATTTTTGAGGAAATTTTGAAAAATATCCCAGGGGATTGATATAAAGTATTTACCACTAAACTGAAAGAATTTGGTTTAAATTTGCAGCGTGGAGCTAAACAAGATTGACCAGGAATATTCATGTTGACGAAATTCCTACGAATAGTTTTAGGCGCTAGTGTTGTTCATACACGTCAGATAGACAAACAAACAGACTGACGGGACTTTTAAAAAAATCACTTTGAAGCACCAAATACGTAAAATACTATACTGCGTATTAGAGAAAATAGTTACTACTTAGAAGAGCAAGAAAAAAACGATTTTTATTGGAAATACCAAAAAGATTTTCTGTCGAAAAAATTAAACTTACACTGCAGTTTTTTCAATACTACGTATATTACTCTGTATGTACGTACCCACATACAAGAGGAAGTAAAAAGCAATTTGAAATGAAAATTAAAATAAATATTTAAAAATAATATACAAAAAATACAACAATAGCATCATTTTACTAAAATCCTACAACAAATATTTTCTTCAATTGCTTTGAGCATGGTATCTTTTGTAAATAAACAGTGCATTTATGTTTTAAATCAATAAGTTTCAAAGCAAATTTACAATTTTTTTTACTATAATTTGTGTGGCATTTGTCTTCCATAAAATATGTGGTATTCTCGGAAACTAATGAGAGAAAACATTATTTTTTGAAGCTCTATCGTTTTGCTGCTTCTTGCCCTCCAGGCACGAAATCGATTAGAACGATGTGTGCTGCCAACGTGTCCTGCATTCTGGGACATTTACATTTTTCGTTTACAAGGCAGGAAACCTTCTGATCTACGAGTAATCTTTGCGTAGAGTAGTGTTTCATTTTCATAAAAACCCGTATTTCTACTATTCCAGTAAAAATGTGGTCACGAAAGATGAACGTTTGTGGGTATAGTTGTAGGGGTAAGAAGGAGGGAGATTATCTCAAGCTACCCCAGTGCAGAGTCGAGAATGTTTGGCTGACATCTGTAAGTCGGTGTAGAGAGTCATCTTAATCAAGGTGATATTTTTCCATAGGAACCTTTGTTATTAAATGGGGCATATACTTTTCTGTCTAATGTCTCCTTTGCTGTTACAATATTTTGATACATTCCACACAGAAACAAAAAACATGCCAGAATTATGATTTTACTATTATTTTTCCCAAAAAGTAAATAAAAGAAAACAAAATTAAGATCGTTTAGAGACAGTAAAGTAGTAAATTAAACAGAATGATGTAATTCTTGTAAAAAGGAACTCATTAACATTATAATTGAAAGGAAATTTTTTAAAATGTTTTTTGAAAGTTATTTGAAAGATCACACTCAACGGTGTGCTAAAAAATGAAAATAATTTTCCAACAAATAAATAGACATTTCTAATATTTAAGCTAATTGTTTTATATATATATATATATATATATATATATATATATATATTGTGACGTCATGGGATTATGCAACCCCATAATGCCACCGTCTAGTACTTGTGAACACCCACAAGCAGCGAGGATAGCATACGCGGCGGAGCAGGGGCTCTTAAACGCGCAACCTGTTATCCGTTGACCGTACTAGAGTGCTCTAACTAGCGAGCAACGTTTTTCTCGTGGAGGGTTGAAAGAGGAGAAACAACCCCACTCCTGAAATTTCCCCAGGCGTCGGGACATAAATATGGTAACACGCTTCGGGAGCTCTCTCTGATATTCCAGCAACGACGGGGAACGCGTCTCTGATATTCCTGCAACGACAACGATCGCATTGGCAGGTCAGCAAGGTCTTCTCGAGATAGAGGAGTTTTATTTAAATACGTGGAGCTAGAGTAGAAAGTAGACTACCGAAGTGATAGAAAGTGGTGTAAATTTTGGAATCGGCAGTAAGACTAATATTGCCTAGATTCGCGCCGTAAGACTCTGAAGTATTCCAGTACGCTCATATTGCTCCTTATTACTGCACAAGCCAAAAGTGTAGTAGTTAGGCCGCGCACGAAAACGAAAGGGGCGCAGCAAATTCGATAAACTGGAAGCGCGAGTTAATTTATACAACGAGGCGTGTGAAGATAGAAGAAGAAGAAGAAGGCATTTCCAAGGAGGCTCAAGCGTACGTGCGAAAGGTATGGTCTTGGATGGAAGGCAGGGCGTGTAGGTGCGAAGGATGGGTTCAGCGTGGGACTTCGAACGGTCGACGCAGCAAGTGGAGATTTCGGCGAAACGTTGGAGCGCCCACAACCTTGAATCGGCGAGGTCATCTGGCAGCGAGCATCGCAGCGTCGGTGAGGCACGTGCATTTGCACCACAGCAGTTTCGTTAAAAGGAGAGAGAGAGAGAGAGAGAGAGAGAGAGAGAGAGATCGCAGCAACGCGACAGTTCACTAAAATAGCTTAAAGTGGGAAAAAATTTGTTATGTGTAATAGTGGATCAAGGGAAATCCCCAATTATTGAGGCAGTTAAAAAAAGAGCCATACCTTGTACTGTTTTACGTGAAATGTGGTTTAATTGTTGTACAGTTTTTTTTCGTAATTTTGAGGAAAGTTAGAATTTGTGTGTTGTAAGGTGTCTATTCTGTTTTGTAATTTTGAGGGAAGTTAGAATTTGTGTATTATAAGGTTTCTATTTGTGTTCTATTCATTTCTCTGTAAAATTGTGATTTTTTGTTGTTGTGTAATTGTGCCACTAAAGTTTATGGGTAAATTATACGCTCGTTTGTTCACAATCTTTCACTCGCTTCACGAGCAAATCTTGATAACGCGCTTACTGCACATGCGTGCTGCTGTTGAAGGTGGTAAGTTTAGCAATAGGCGGGTTAGATAGAATATATATATATATATATATATATATTGAAACGCGAAGCGTTTCTCTACGTAATTACAGACACAGAGTGCAATAGTATAATTACGACCAGTTTTGAACTGCGCGGTATTAGCGGCAGGTGCGGCGACCGGCAGTGGGGGACTAGAGAACGAGTCCGCCGCCGTGGGCCGGCGAGAACGGGCGAGAAATCGGCCGTTGGCATTTGGTAGTTGACCGTTGGCAGAGTAGAGTGTGAGACGGTGCTCGCGACGAAGAAGATTAAATTCAGTGAACTGATCATAGAAATACGGACAGGAAGCCGGTGAATGTAATGTTGGCAGATGTCGGAATGTATAAGCTAAAGATTGTGTTCGTAATATCAGAAATAGTGAAGATAGAAGTAAAACTGTAAATCGCGGAACTGATGCCTGTACGAGTGGCGGCCACGTGCTCCGTAGTGATAATTAGGAGAGTGGAAGAGAACTGACGAAAGGTGTTGCGACATACAGGAACAAGAAGTACATTGCAAGGGCAAGACGAACGTAATCCAGAGGCCGTAAATGCTCAAGCGGAACTGCACGCACAATAACCAACGTCGAAGCAGAGGGATTCGTGCTGCCGCCGCCGCGGGCCGACAAGGCAGGAGCCCGCCTCACCAACAGCCCGGAGCGCCGGACTGCGTTGAAGGTCACCGGCCGCTGCCGCCGTTGGCGATAGTCAGTGAACAAACGAGGTATTCATGGGGCCCGAGGTATGATGAAATCTATTTGTATACCAAGACGGGGAGTAATCGTATGTGTGATAATGTACAGAACGTGTGATTTTAAGAATAAATTGTATTTGTGTTCAGACGAATTTCTTACTTTGATTTTCCAATGTAATGCCGATTCCTTTAAGAGACCCATTCACGAGTAAGACACCCGTCCATTACAAATTTTATTGCAGTGGAAAGTACCGCCAATCAGGTACGTCACAATATATATATATATATATATATATATATATATATATATATATATATATATGACACTCGAGATATCGCCTTTTGAACACTTCTTAAGCGAAAAAGTGCAGAATATATTTTTTAAAGTGAATATCGAAAACACAGAATTGGGCTACGTCAAATCCTCATCTAGACTACTTGTCTTCTATTTCTTCTTATTTCATCTTCGTCTTCTCCTTCTTCTTCTAAATGACATTCTATTGTGTCTTTTGCCTCTTCTTTTCTTCGTTCTTTTGTCTTCACATTTTCTTTTCTTCTTTTACTTTCAATCACGTTACTTACTCTTTTACGTGCGCAAGTCCATCTTGTTGTAAATAAATATAATTTTCTTTGATATTTCTGAAAATGTTTAAATAATATAAATAAAATGTGATTTTAAATGTTTCATGTTATAAATTTTGTTAAGTAAATACTAAACAGGAATCCACTCTTATAAGAGAACAACATATTAATAACTGAAAATTAAATTGTAAGTAAAGAACAATATGAACTTGTTACAAAGAAGTAGCCCGATGGTATGAGAGGGTGCAATACATGGGTCAATTAACTTTGCAATTCTGCCTCCATTGCTAGGTTTCTGCTCAAATTTCCTTCGGTGGTTCAGCCAAAGGCCACAAGTCCCAGGGGAATAGCGGGGAACTCTGGCGGCAGAGCTGGTCGCCGCACGTAAGCCGCTTACAGTTGCCACGAGGAAACCAGGAACAGTATTAGCAGTGGTGAACTAGGGAAAAGGCTCGGAGGCAGAATAAGATAGGGTGCAAAGTAGTACTTCATGTCATTTACTATTATTATTATTATTGTTGTTATTATTATTATTATTATTATTGTTGTTATTATTACATAATTTTGTCTCTGGATAAAATCTCACGATTGAAGTAACCGCAGGTCTTTTGCCAATTAACGAGGGGTCGGGGTCGAGGTAGGATTTTATGTATTAGGCATGAGTAATACTATTGTTGAGGTACTTTCTGAATATAGCGCATGTGTTGAGAATTACAACTTTTTTTAATTTCCTTTTACAATGTCTTTGCCATGTTCAACTGTTGTAGACTGATATGCAAAGTTATTGGAATGACACTAGTTGCGGACACAACGATGAGTATCGTATAAACTTCCTCCATTTTTCTTTGTTCTTTATTTCCATTGATAAATCAGTAGTTTTGGAAACCTTTTCTGTGTGGAATGACTGAAGGTGTTTGTGTGTTTCTATATCTATTAAGTAAGTAATTTTGTTGATTTTATCAAATAGCGTTATGTCTGGCGTGTTGAGTGCTAGCATCGTGGGTGTAACTATGATTATGTCCCAGTAGAGCAAGTACGATTTTTCATCACAGTTGTTGGTGTGTACTTCCAATATAACTTCCTGCTTTGGTGAAGCATTTTGGCTACCTGGTCACATCTGTAATCAGTTTTGTCTATGGTTTTGCAGACAGATGTGATACACTGAATTGTCTGGCTGCACAGATGACATCTTCTACATAAATCATTTTCCAGAGTTGAATCTTTAATTTCTTGTGTTTATGACCTGGACAATTATCAACTGAGTAGGCTGCTACACTATTCTACGTACTAGCCCACCGTGTGGTGTGAGAGGTTGAACCGCCATACAGTGAATCCTAACTTCGCAGCGCCGAGGTGGTGTTTTTTTACCACGATAAAAGTGCAATAAAATATTTTTTCTCTGTACTAAGAAAACTTTAAATGATGTGATAGACGTTAAAAGAAAGTTATAATTTAGTAATTGTGTTCAATTTTTTGTGGAATGACATTTAAAAAGAATGTTGAATATTTTGTATAACTATCATTACGTACTTTTACGTTAATTTTCTTTGGAGTATCGTACATCTAAAAAAAGGAAGAAATTCGGATCTAGCAGACTTCACGCCCAGTTGGTGAGCCAGTACCAGTAGCCACCTGGTAAAGCATTCGGTCCGGCTGAAATGTGTGTCACCTTCATTTCACTCAATTAGCAAATTTGCAGAACTCTGATAAGGTAAAACATGAAGCATACTCTGGACACTAGCCAGCGACGCTTCGATTGATTCCTTAGTTACTTTAAGAATTAGACAAGCTAACATGTAAAAAGCAACTAAATAATCTCACTCATTGCGAGTCAACGCTGGAAGGGGCGGGGATAACGGCAACCCATCTCACCTATTAGTGGGTTAGAAGCCATGCATTGAATCCACCTTAACTCCATCTCGTATTCTCTCATCTTCGGCTCTCTCGTACTCTTTCCCATATTATTGGGTTCTACTGCATACTGAATCCACATTATTCCCTCCCACCTTAGCCCCCATGCCTGAAATTTTGTATTTTTATGGGCTTCAGTTTGTGTATTCAACCCACTGACCTTTCTCTAGAGACATCGACCGCCATGCCTGCGGTCCTGAAGTTGGTGGAAAACGTCGGAAGAATTTCACCTCAAGAGTTGCCGTGATTCTTTGTGACTGGCGTGTCACTTTGGTGGGCCTTCGGCCGGCTGAAATCTGTCGAAAGGATCAAGGAAAATCGACCGAAGGCACGGAAGGCCCACAGGCCTCCTGCCTAATGAAATATGTCTTGAACCCTTTTCCTCCAAAAAGGATTCAGATCTCATCGGAGATATTAAACTTTTTGTTCCGTCAAAAGGAATTATTTTTTATGGTGGTCTTTTTTTTCTTGTATGATATTTTGCTCTAAATTTTCATCTTACTGAATTCGCTTTCACTAGGTTAGCCGAAGATTGATCGTTTAGAAGATGTCATGTTTCTATGTATTCAACTATGCATACGGATTGAGGTTCATTGCGTTACAGTTGCGTTACATAACGTTTTTACAATTTGATTATAATATCCATATATTAAATTCGCTTCAACCGTTCGTTATAAAAAAATTGCTTTATTAAAGATATGTACTAGGCCTATCGTGTCTTTACATGTTAACATCCTTACTAATATGTTTCACTAATAACGTTTGTAGATTTTGTAAAGTTGTTAAGTTCTGTAATGTTAAGTTAGTGTATTCTTTCACCGAGTTCTCACACTTAATTGTAGAATTATTAATAAATCTAATCAAAATAAAAACACAATTGTAATTAAATCAATATAAATTGTTTAAATAAGAGGCACGAGTAAGTAAAAACGGTGAAAATAGTGCAATGGATCTAGAAGTTAATATTCATTAAAATATTGAAATTCTAAAATATATTTTCATTGACAACGGAAACGTCTCACTGATGAACTGCTTTATCTTCGTAAAACAGCAAAGATGTCATAGATTTTCACGTTACTTCTGTATTTGAACACGTAATCTATTATTAATAGATACAGTTTTAGAGGTAAGTCAATGGGAAATATTTGAACTATACTTTCTTAATTACTTTCAACTTAAAAATCAATTAAATTCAGTATAAAATACATTGTTTCATGAAAGAAAAGATTTGAAAGAATGTTTTAATAGTTAACGTAACAAGGGCGCGAAACAGGTAATTCACACACGAGTCATACGCCCCATAGAGAGGACGACAAAGAGATGAGTGCGAGTATCACCTCGCGTTCATGTTGCGTATACTATTTTTTAGCACTCTGTGAGCGAAACGCAATGCGTCAAGTAAAGGGATATAAATTAAATATCAAATAACTAGAATTACTGCAATGGATAATAAACTTTAGAACCAAATAATTAATATTTATAACTTTTATTTCAACCCACACGTGGTCAAGTCAGATATATTTGTGTTTGTAAACTCGCTGTGAAATAAACAGATAACAAATTTGGCACACTGGCTGCCAAGTCTATAATGGCTAATTTACTCGACGAAATAACGAAAATATAAAACTATGTGTGACATACATCATGTCACATTACCATGTGACTTCTATCTTCGTATTAATTAAAATATATATTTTTAATTTACAAACTAACGAGTTGTTATCTATGGCTATCTTTCTAATTCTTAAACACAGATCTGAAAGGACTTCTTCCTATGCTCCTTTAGTTTATGTTCCTCACAGTGCAAATTTATATTATTAGTGTGGATCCGAAGAGCCGCTCTTGAGCAGGAAACCAAATAATATAATATTTATTTGCGGATCTGGCTCTCTCGTATTCTTTCCCATATTATGTATATGGGTTTCTACTACATACTGAAAAATAACACAACGGTCAACAATGCTGTCGATCGTAATATCAGCAATTATATATTATTCAAAATTTTGCCGAAATGATACTCTTCGAATCCAGTTCTCCTCCGTACATAACATTAGCATTCTAGTACACAAAAAACATAACAACGAAATATATATACTCTTTTAGCATAGAAACAACTTCCCTGACAAACAAAAATCCAAACATCATTCACACAGTCATACATATTTTATTTAAATTCCATTCACACAAGTGCACTCCTTTGAAGTACTGAAATTATTCTAATGACCATTTTATTTTATTCTTAAACTAATCAAATATATCTGCTTTGTTATAATTTTGTTTTGATAAAACTGCGTCACCTCCCTGGTTGTTGATTTCACTGGAACTCGTAATGGCACCGCCGCGACCGCTGCCAATGCTTGCATCCATATCCATATTCGTTTCATTTACTATATTCTCTTTCGTTCAAATTTCAAATTAATCCACTCCCGAATTAATAATACACGTACTAGAAGCCTCACTTTTCCGAAATCTAAAACTCTCATAAAATTCTACGTGAGTCCAAGACTCGACCTCGGCCACGATGTTGCCACCCCAAATCACACATCTCTCTAAACATTGCTTTTCTACACCGCGCAGTTTGAAACAAAGACTTTTCTCTTTGTAATACTCACTGTACCTTTCCACTTTCAGTTTTACAAATGTCTTCATATATCTCTAGTTTCTTCGTTGCTATAAGGTTTAATTAAAATCAAAATAATAATATTAATTACTTTTCCATTTTTCCCAAATGCCTAATTTTGTTATATTTAAAGCCTTCATGTATTCGTTCATCACATGTAAAACACATTTCATTGTCTTTACTTAATACACGAACATTTATTTAATGAAAGCTTTTTTGTTATTCCAAAATTACATAGAGTTCGTGCGACTATTTATTTCATTTCCTGAATGTTCTTTGTTTACTCATTCACTTTTCACTTGTGTGCTAACAGCACAGTTCCTTGTATTTTTGAGAAATAAGTAGCACTTTACACCTCCACCATTGCACCTTCGACTGTTAGGTTCCTTACTAAAGTATGTCGATTCCGGTTATTTTGCCCAGTTTCTTAATAATTATAGAACGCGTCCGAATGGACCGTTACAATACCTTACTAGTACAAAAGTAAATGGATTACAGTCAGTGTCGTAACACTATTGTTTGTAATAAAAATACGTCGTTAAGACGAAAAACAAATGCGAATCGTTAGAGTTGTTTCCAACAAGCTTCACAATGTTTCGCCCATGCTTCGCAATGTTTCGCACACTGAAAGAAATAGTTGTTTCGCACACCGAAAACTAGCACGATTAACTTTGTTTCGCGCGCGGCGTGTTAAAAAATATTTATTATCTAAATGTTCAATTCCTTTTTTCAATTTTCAAGAGAGGGGAATAGATAATTGTCAAAATATTGAGCCAAATGTATAAGCAAGATGCTAGCATTTAATTGTCTGGTAAAATAATTATCAATAATTTAAAAAAGTGAAATCAATAACTTTAATTATGTAATTAAAAACAATTATGAAAGGCGTAAATAGAAATGAAACAAGTTTTAACATATGAAGGACTTTAGAAATACATGATCGGATTCGGATGAAGAAAATAGTTTTGATCTAATGTGAAAGAAATTCTTGAAAGCAGAATTGGTCTTTTAAGGGAATTTAAAAAGCTATTAGACCTTCTTTGATATTAACGGCGCAACTAATCCGCGTTAGCTACAACAGTACGAGTATATCTCATGTACAATAATTGTGATAGATATAATGCCCAATTACGCCCTCTAAATAACACATTTATATTTGTAGAACTGTAATAAGAAATGCACATTTGTTTTTGGGAGTAGCAAAATAAGCATTAAAGATTTTAATTGAGCTTTTTTTAAAGATAGAGACTCCGAAAAATTATGAACTGCGGTCTAACTTTCTGATAGGCGATCCCTGTTTCAATTCCCGGCCGAGGCAAAAAAAGGTGTACTTTTCTAAAACGAATCATCTCCGATTCTATGGTTGTGTGACGAAAGAAAGGCTATAAATGCTAAGTAAGCTAGGTACTTAGGAATACTTCAGGTTCATCACATGTCTCCTCAGACGTGCATAATAAAAAAGGAGGTCAGACATGGGTAAATACTAGCTGGTACAAGTCAAATTGACCGACCCTACCTGACCGACTTTCTGCTCATTTCTAGACGTATCTAGATTTATCAAAGAAGTTATATAGTTTCAAATATGAATTCCATACACTATATTTTTCGTTTTTGAAATGTCCTAGGAATTTCCTGAAATAAAGCGTTACATTTAAAAGTTTATCTAATGATTTGTAATAACTTATAGCTTCATTTAATCAAAATATTCTTGTATTCCACATATTGTTTTTCAGGACTAAATCACATTTGTTTCGGATATATCTAATACATTTTCTTAAACATCAGCCACAAAACAAGAAATGATTATGGCTGTGAAGTTTTATGTACTTATTTAAATGTCGTATGTAAAAGATGGTCCGCTGAATTAATTCTGATGTTTTTATTCATCTTTTAATGATTTTCTATAATGTACTGATTATATCTAAATTTCAAAGCATGTCAATAAAATAAATCATGCAAGAGACGCTAACATTCAGTTATGAACTTTGTGTAAATACTCATGAAAAATGCAAAACCCACCACTATCTACCGGCAAATAATTGCTCATATGTGTCGTGTATGCTCATAATATTTCGCAGTAAGCAATGAGTTAATACGAATTCCGACGTCATTACTACAGGATTGTTCATTATCGTTACAATACGAGTACAATTGCTCTGTAACCTTGATCAACATCACGTAATTACATTATATCCAAATCAACTGCAATAACATGTTATTTTTGATTTTGTTGCAGTCAACGATCACGGTGGAGCTAAATATTTTAAAGGGAATATTTATTATTAAGAATAGTCATAAAATGATATTTTGAATGAATACAAAAATATATAATTCCATTATATTTTTTTAGAGTTCAATTACTTTTCTTGCGTTAAAAATATATATTTGCAGAGCAAATCATATGATATGCGAGGAAAATCAAATAGCCTTTTATTGAAATTATGTTACAAAATAATGAAAATTCAGTATAATTTATTAAATAATGAGGCTAATTTGCAGACAGAAGTACACTTCAATTATACATAATTTATACACAACTGTGTAATTTCGTATATAAATCTATTTTAAAGTTATTTTTCTTTCCGTTTTGCAGAACATTCTCATATCGTAATATTAAAATAATCCCTTTTTATAACTTTTTTAACTCACCCAAGTTAAATCAGGAAAGTTTTTTCGATTTTGTCTTGCTTAAATCATGCAAGTTTTTTGATTTATGATTTTGTCTTGCTTAAATCAGGCAAGTTTTTTGATTTATGATAAGCACGCTTCATACACATTTCGGTGCTTTAAACACATTGCCCTCTTAGGCGGTTGCCCTCTGCGAGGGGAGCTGTGTGCGCTGCGGAGCGTGATGAGGGAAGCGGCCGCACTACATGAATATGACGAGGAACACGGACGCTAATTCGGCAGAACATTCGGTCTCAAATCCGGCAAACACGTCTGCCGGAGAGCCAGTTGCAGGCGCTGGCCACGCGCCCTGGCGGCGTCCAGCGCACGCCTTGCCCGGCGAGCGGTCGCGAGGCTCCGACTGGAAGCTAATGCAAAGCGGGGGGCGGAATAAGGCGGGGCCGGAGGCTCACCCAGGATCCTTGTGTGTGGGTGGATGTCTTTGTGTTTGTTGGCTGCAGATACAGGGTACGGCAGACATAATGTTTTCTTATAAAGATTTGTTTTAAATTTATTCTCTGTATAAAATGTACTTTTATATGTCGGCTTATTGTTAATATTTATGTTAACAATTAATACATATAATGAATTTAGTTAATTTAAAAATGTGTAAAGTCTGTATTTTTGATTATGTATCATTGGCTTCTGAGGGAGTGAATCCTATGATCCCTTCACTTATGTGAACTGTAACCGAACTGTAAAGGCAATTCTAAATGAAAGATCAGCGGAGGTAATTATTTGGGCAAACATTTATATAGAATACTCACGTGCATATAGGCAGAGCACATACTAAATTGTTTCATGTTATCCTACAAAGCATTTCCCAATTCGAAGTTATGTAAAGCTGTTGGGAAAAGCACCGAATTTTCGGCAGAAAACGCTTATTGCCGGGCTCTGGTAACGAAAAAGTGAATAAAGAGAATAACGCAGTTGCTAAATTTAGGAAAATAAATCCTCTCACACCTGGTGTAGCCAGAATACATTTTTTGTGGTCCCTTAATAACGAAAACTTGAATGAGGCAAAACGTCTGTCTGTGAACAATGCTAGCCGTTAAACCATTTAGCCCATTTTCTCCACAATTGATATTTTTAAATTGACAGAGATGATGTCGCGACCCCCTGAATTTGAAACTGATATTTTAATTTTGGAGGGTACTTATCATAAAGTCCCTTGGATATTTTCAATATTTTCAAAGAAATTGCTCCATTGTTTTTGATTCAATTTTGTTGTTGTGTGAAGGACGCTTGAAAAAATTGTACAGGTTTTATTTTCGTTTAAACCCCTGATTTTTCGAAAATTGCAAAAATTTATAATTTCTTCAGTGTCTTCCTACAAACACAATGTTGAAGATATTTTCTTAATGAAACGTGTTTATCAGAAACAGTTCTTCAAAAGAGATCGTGTAGAATATTTCGAAAATATTTGAAATTTTTCTGCAGTTTTAGATGAAATATAGGTGTTTTTAAAACTATTTGAAACAATTTTCTCAGAAACAGCTTCAGATTTTGTCTTTCATTTTTATCCTCGTATGTATCCAAGAACTCTAAAGATAGTGGTAAAGGACCTACTTTCGCCGCACTCTGCTCTTTCGAAAACTGCAAAAACCATATTCAGAATTGAAAATTTAAATTTCGTGTGCTTCGTTTCAGACGTTGCCAATTTGGAAAATAGCAACACGGAGGTTTCCAAATTCTTCGAATTAATCCCATTGTTGTAGGTCATGATGATTATATGATGTAAATAATATTTTTATGAAAGGAAATAGATTGAAAGAAGGTAATAAATTTTAACTTAGAAGTAACAAACACATTTCCATACTTTAAGAAACTTTAGTCACTGATTATGGTATTAGAAAAATTGAAAGCTCACTTCAAATGTAATCAAGGTAGGCTTGTGTAAATCATTCTTGTTTTTCTGTTTTATTCACACTGTAACACATAAATTTATTCATACTCATTTCGTTTCCAAAAGGAAGATATGACTACTTTTCCTAACAATGAAAATAAATGCAGATAAGCACGAGAGGTGATTGAATTAGATCGTTTCAAGTTATAACAGTGATTTGATATGGCAGAAATTACAATATTTTAATACTACGGAACGTCAGAAAGTGTGCTGGTATAGCACCTCTAGTTTACTCATGCAGAACAACTCTACAGATTTCCTCAGGTCGAATTATTTAGATGACTGATTAGTAATGTAATTTATATGACTTTTCATAATGGAATTTTTCACTGCAAAATTTACAAATTTGTTGAAATAAATAACCGTATTTATACTTACGGCATTCACTTCAAAGTAATAGTGAAAGTGGGTCACACGAATGGAGCAACATTATAATTTCAGAAAGCGCATTCCATTTCTCACCAAATACTTTGAAGCAGATTGCAGACTACTGAGTATTGAAAACTATATCAGCATAGTCACTTCGTTTTTTGGTCTAATTTTGCTTTGAAAAGCCAAAATATGAGAATGAATAGGGAATTGTTGTTTTCGAAGAAATGTTTAAAATAAAATCAATTTTCAATAAATATATACACAAATTGACAAACTCTGTAGTATGTTAGGAAATGAAGGAGATGGTAACAGATGTGACGCTGATTGGGGAGAGGACAAGATGGAAGATGGGTTTGCAAGGTAATGAGTGAGCAAATATTTGAGACCAACAGACATCCAGAGAGGGAGAGGTGTACATAGTGCGAGAGAGGGTACACTGTAGGCGGATCATGCAATTGATAGAGACCCAAGCAAGTGATTTGGTGGCAGATGATTCGTTTAGTAAACTAGTTTGCGGCAGTGCATGGCAGACGGTTACGCATGATAAGGCAGAGCAATTGACCACGTAAACGAGTTAAACCAATGATTCAGTAGGCATCAAACTGTAGGAAGGGGTTTTCGAGTACGGAAGAACGAAAATAAAAGTTTAGGAACGTAAGGGGATGGTGGTTGGTTGGATGGGTAATTTAGTGGACGGGAGTTTGGAGGGATGGGTGGTCGGAGAGATGGGTGGTAGAAGGGATGGGTGGTCGGAGGGATAGGTGGTCGGAGGGATAGGTAGTCGGAGGGATGGGTGGTCGGAGAGATGGGTGGTAGAAGGGATGGGTGGTCGGAGGGATAGGTGGTCGGAGGGATGGGTGGTTGGGAGGATGAGTGGTTTGAAGGACGGACAGTTGGGAGTACGGGTGGTTGGGAGCTCGGGTGATTGGATGAGGGGTTGGGAGGACGGGTGGTCGAGGAGAGAGGTGATCGGGGGTGTTGACCTTGGTGGACGAGTTGTCGAGAGTAGGGCTGCCGAGAGTTCATGCTGACGAACGGCCAGAGAGGCAGACGAGCACTGCGATCGGGATGGCGAGCGAATTGATAGCGCGGCCGAGAGAAAGGATGCAGGGAACGTGCCAGAAGGCGAGCCGGCTGGCGACTGACGGAAGCGCAGAGTGACTGCTGGCTGGGGGGGAGGGAGACGTATGGGCGAGCACGCGGCAGTTGGAGCGTCGACGCGCTGCCTCTGAGCTGCCCTCCCCACCCCCACCCCACCCCCACTCCGCGCCCCTCCCCCCTGCAGCCGGCGGATCGAAACTCGGCGCGACCGCAAACTCGCTTACAAGTTGCGGGCCGCTCGTAACTAGCCTGGCGGGATCCGCCGGCGACGCGGCCTGGCCCAATCCCGCCCAACCCCCGGCCTCACAAAGGCACGCGAGTGTTTGGGAATATGTGATAACCATGTGCGGGAACGGTCGGGCGCACTCCGTGTGAATTCGAATGATTCGGCGATTTTAAGGGTTGAAATTTTCAGTAAAAACCATACGACTGGAAGAAAAATATGAAAGCAATATTAAAATAATATTCCAAAATAATCATTCAATCCCTCTTTCTTTATCATTATTTAAAAAACTTTGGTTTATTCCTTCAAAATTAACATTTTTATTGCTCTTAATTTATGATAACTTGCCATATGACGAAATTTGAATGAATCACGTAACAGCTAAGAAAAAAGTTATAACATGTTTCATGGATAATATTACCAAGCGTCTTCATAGAATTATTTATTAATTTATTAACAATTGTTGAGATACATGTCACACTATATATATTATTAATTAACAATTTTATTATTATCATCACCATGTGTTAGATTAACTAAACAAAATATCAATATATTTGAAGGAAAAAGCATTTAATAATTGCATATGTCTACTTTCAAGATTTGGGAACTAAACTCATGATGTTTTAGAAGAATTTCTTGCAATAACATTTTGTAAGCTTCTTATGTTTTATGATTAATTTAAAAGAACTTCAAAAATCAAAATTAAGTTGTATTTACCAGTACAAGTATTTTAAATTTTGTCTGATGTGGTTTTAGATTTTGTCTTTGAATCATTTCCTATTTAAAATCGTGTTTAGTTAAACTAGTATGTGAATTTATCAATTCTGTCTCATAAATCGTTGTCAAATAAAGAAGCTTCTACAGGTTTTAACAATAGTACGGTATGCAATTGATTGAGAGTCTTCAGGTCACGAAGATTACAGAAAGATTTTCTTCAAAGAGGAATTATGGTCGTAGGAACCCCAACGTCGTGTTGGATGTCATGTAGAGAGTCATACATAATTATGCTGTCTGCAGATGGCCAATAAAAAGAGAATAACTAGAAAAAGTGAACGAGTTGAAACCTGACACAATATCCATTATTAAAATAATTCTATTGTTAAAATTTTAGAAATCAAAAATTCAAAAGTGTAATTCATACCGATCAACAAAAGGCACATACTCGTACAATTTAAAATTACCTATGTAGATATCTTGCAAAAATAGTTAAATTTAATCATAAGAACATTTTGTAATATATTACTCACATCTCAAAATAAAGTTGTCAACAGTCGTATAAGATATTTGAACACGGTCCCTCGAACCTTAGATTGGAGGTTTAAGCCAGGCTAAGAGTTAAATGTCAAAATCCACAGTGTACGATTATAACATCAGAATTACGGAATGTATTTGAACCACAGCGGATAACCGAAATAATTAGATCACTCAGGTTACTGAACTACCTCCATCCACTGAAGAACAGCTCTATAAAATAGCTACAAATGATATCCAGGGCAAATCTTAAAGTCAAATTGCAGGTGTTCTACGATAAAAGTTCACGAAGTGGCAAACATTGAATTGAAAAACTGGTTGGCAGCAAATGTAGATGCGGAAAACGGCCAAATTATGCTTTTCTACAAAATATTTGTTCAATTGTTTGAATAAATATCTCAGTAAACAATTATCGATTCTGCAGATAGAAAACTTTATTTAATTGATCACGAGAAAAAATATTATAATTCTTTTTAAATGAACTTAATATCAAAGTGATTTGAAAGTTTTCTTCAGTAGCTTTAAATATGATTAAATACAAGAGCAACATGGTGATACGAAGGTTCAAAAAAGTAGCCTAATAATTATCTCACGTAAAACCTAAGGAAACAGTAGTATGCTGAATGGTACTAAACATAATACTACAAAAATCAAGATAAAAACAAAATTTAGCCGGTATGTAACACCAGTACCCATTGAAATGTACACCAAGTCACGCAAATAATTCACTCCACGCACCGTACGAACGCCATCTGTACAAAATGGACACAGTTACTCGTTCAGGTGACAAATGAAAGGCAGAACACGAATGAACAGAAAATAATTGAAACGTCTCTAGAGTTGGAGTATCTAGAGTTAATGCGCTCAGTGGCCAATCGTAACTCGCTCACCTGTTCGTGGTGCCGTTGACGACTGCGCTGAGTGCGGCCGGCCAGTCACGTGACACTGATGGACGCCTCCAGGCCACGGCAGCAATCACGGCGGTATCTGTAATTACAATCGGATTTCATTTGCATTTGTTACGACCTGCAAAGTGGTCTATAATTTATATTTGGGGCTAATAAACGAATTCTGTATACATTACTCGTTCGAGTGCTACGAATCGTTATCTGCACAGAATTCAATTAGACTCTTCGTTATTTGTACCAAATTGGAAAGAGAATTAACTGCTGATTCTATGTTTAATAGAGTCCGTGTGTATTTTATTTACACTATCACTTTACAATAGTCTATAATTGTTAGTTTTAAGTTCGAGATTGTTTTTACCATATAAATGAAAGTTTGGAGGCTATATCCTTTCAGAGGCTTCTTAGATATTTGTTACTACATGCTCTTTCCTTAATGCTTTCTTCTTGGGTTGCAGTAATATTTGAGTCCATCAATGATTAGTTTCACAGTATCACAGGTCTATATTCTATTGAGATAATAAAAATAACATCAAAACTGCCATTAAAGCAACAACCATATAAATTATTGATTAAACTAGTAAATTTTTGTTAAATACGTTTAGCATTTACAAACAGATACTTTGATTTATTATAGTCTCATCAGTCGAAGGTTTTTTTTCTCAAGTAATTAGTCTGCGAATAATTGTGTCAATAGCAAATAGCTAAATTGAGTTTGGTTGTAAGATTGTTACATAATTATGTTACTCAAAACGTGTTTTTTATCAATCTGATTTCGAAGGAAACCTTTAATCTTTTAGAGTTCATAACAATTCAGCTTCAGTTTCAGTCAATCATAAACAAATAAATAATTAAGAAGAGTTAATTAGCAGTCGAAATCTCATACACGTTTACTTCGATGCCACTTGCTTGCGTTGTAGCGGGCCTACCAAACTAACCCTAGAGCAGCGCGAGCGCTCCCGGTGCCTCGTAACTCGGCTCAGAACTGAGAGGAGAGTTATTGCCAGGAAAGGCACACTTGTGACGGGGAAGGGAGAGGAAGCCCGCATTCAAGTGACCTTTAGAATGATGGTCAGGCGCGCGCCTCAACCCTACGACAAGTTCCCAGTGAGATGAATCTGCGAATTGAGCCAACAATTGCGTTGGTATACTATAGTTTCACATATGTATTTATACCAATATCATTTTGCATGTTAATAAAAAACCTACAAGATCAAAATTGTAATCACAATAAAAAAATTCATCACAAGAAAAGGGTCTAGTTGGATAATTAAAAAAGCAAAATAAAGTAAAACGTTTGAACAATGAATTTGATACTCAATAAATTTGTAATTATTTCCTACTTCACTAAGAAAAACGATTTTTTTTACTTTGAATTTTTATCCCAAAGTTTAATCTTCATACGTCTTTTAAATAAAAATCCTATCAAAATAATTTTTTTTAAATTTTAATCGTTAATTCAATTATGCATATGCTAATAAGCATTCCTTACACAAAAATTATCGAATTGATTCAAATTACCAATCATGATTTTCAGTGTTGTTCTAAGGGAATGCCAGTTAGCAAAAATTTAATGTATACTCCAATTATTATTTAACTGCTAAAAATTCCACTGCAAAGAGATTATCAATAAGTTCAGTATCATTATCCATGGTCTTAATATCACCAAACCTATTTCATTGCTTTCACGTTTTATTCGCAGTGACTTGCATGTTTGCACACACTGTCCTCTGTCTATGAAGGTCGGAAAGCTAAGGATAATTAATGTAGCTGCTGTTCCATGCACTCCGGTGCTGATGGCTGGACGCTTTCAACCACCCAGCAAACCTCTGCTGAAGCTATATCCCATCCCGCTGAATGACGCCCATCCCCTCCTCAACACTAAGCATTTTGCAGGTGAATTTCTGCGCTCGTAAGACACGAGCCGCTCTTTGCCGCTCAAAGAGCCATTGAGTTGAGCCTGCCTTGAAGAGTACCTGGAGTGGACGAATGAACTTGGTGGATCGGGGATTTTTATGCTACATCATGAATGACGACGTATCCGTGGTGAAATGAGAGATACAGAAAATGGAAGAACCCCTGAGAAACTCCCCTGTGAACCCGGAAGAGGAAGGGAAGCTGCAGCGCAGACCGTGGCCCGTTTGTTAGGATACTGCTCCGTTTGTTAGGATACTGAGCCGGGGACAAACGTCACTCTCATAGATCGGGACGAGTGGCTTTTTAATTAGATTTTCAACTTGTTGTCTGTAACGTGGTCTTATAGTTTTATTGCAGTCACAGGGACATCAAGTTTTAAGTGACTTGAAAGTAAAAACCCTTTGAGGATACTATGAGTGTTAATTAAAACAACATAATACCTTAAAATGTGTGGTTTTTACATTCAAGTCTGTCTTTTTTAATTTTTTTGAGAGGGGAGCACTGTCACGAACAAACCAATACCCAACTTTGAGCCATATGGAATGAGGTGAATGCAGCCCTCATTGTTCTCCGTGCACCCATTTTGGCACTGACGGTGTTAGTTGCCGAGACTGTGCAACCACACGAGAGTTTTCGATTCTTCTTCAGGGCTTATATATGTGAAACAGAAGTCCATTTTAGTCTACTGACTCGATCTTGTGAGCAATAGTTTCAAAATGTTCAGAAAAATAAATATATTTTGAAAATTATCAATATGCCAAGAAATATAATTTTTCAGTTACGTCACTTTGTCAGCACCTACTATATATGATTTGTAATATAGATACATTAATTCTGAAGTTTAAAATCTTAATGTCCATTCTTTCAGCCTTACCTCCTCTCCACCTCACTGACAGGATGGAGAAATTTTGCCGAAGAAGAAATGGATATTTCTGTAGTCGAAATAAAACCAGACCTCGTTTGTTTGCATTGAATATCACATGACATTTTGGGGTAACTAGAGTTATATTGTGATTTTGGGTGTTTGTCACAACGGGGATTTAGTGTATTTGAAAGTCAGGAATATTATATATTAGATTTATTATACGTCTATACCTATGGTGTAATTACTGAGGAGAGGTGAATTTCGATCTTAAGTAGGTTTCTTCTACGCAACATGTAATTCTAAGGACTTTTTTCTCACTGTCAGACATTGAGGCAGATTTCACTGACTTTTAGTGTTTGTGATTGAGTCTGATATGTTAAATAAATGTATTTTAAAGGCTATATCATAGTTAGAAAATATTTCCTTAGTGTAGATTTCTATACAGTAATATATTGATATTGATGATAGTGGAGATAGGTAGAATAGATACAAGATAATAGAGGTAGATAATCAATATTTGTCATTCACAAAACGGCCTTTAGTAAAATGTGCAATGGCTTTCCTTTTGAAAAGATTTACTTGAATTTTAAGGTATTTAACGTGGTAATGCTGCATGAAATAGAACTTTCTTTACAACAAGGTTAGTTAGAAGGTCGTCCTAACTGAAAAAGTAGCTAACACAGCCTTTGGGGGTCGCATGAAGCCCACAGCGGACGCGTATTACATTCAAAAACTCGACAAAGTCTCGAGAATATCCCGAGAGAGCCATGAATAGCTGCAAGTGAAACTGTATTCACCTCTGCAGGACAGGAGTACAGGACAGGACAAAAGTCGCCCTGGAACATGAAATAAATGAATGCTCCGCCTCCAATGAATTTACTCGTAATTTAAATTGCTAAGAGTCGTTGAAACTACGGTCACCGAAAATGCATGCAGAGGGACAGCGTAGAGAAAGAAGAGGAGGTTGCGGGAAGGAAAGGAAGGGGAGGGAAGGGGTGTGCAAGAGTAAACTACATGAAGGGTAGAAAAGGGGCCAAGCGGCCAATGATACAGTTACACGCATATATTTTTGTGAACGTATTTTTTTGTGAGTAGTGTTAATTTTATATTCACTTATTCGTCCCTTTAATGTATGAAAATATCTTTACTTACCCATAAAAAATCTTAATTGAAGAAATAAACATATCTGACATCCGAATAAAACATTGCTGTCAATTCGTTTCTGTTCTTTAACTACCATTATTTTTCAAATATGCGAATTCGAGGACACGACAAGTAAGTACCTAGAATTGGGCAATAAAACACCAAGTATTATCTATTATTCTTACGAGAAATTTATTGTATCACCTTCAAAGTAGCCCCCTCTCAAAATGATGCACTTATTCTAACGCATATTAAAATCATCAAACTAATTTTTAAACACATTTTCAGGAATCGACTTCAGTACTCGCCGCGTATTATCGTTTGTGTCTTCTCTGAACGGAAAACTGGTGACTCGACCTGATAATTTGGGTTTTAGAACAGGAAAATGTTGGTCGGAACGATACCAGGGAAATGCGATGGTTGTTAAATAAGATTTCTTGGGGTTTTGGTGAGGAATTCGTTCACAATGTGTGTTCACCGTGAGAGATGTTGCGTTATCGTGAAGCAAAATGCATACGTTTTCTTTCCTCGAATAAGGTCTTTTAACTATCACACTGTGCGTGAGTAGAGGATAGTCGTGCTAACCCTTAAGCAGGGTTTGTAATTGATCAAGTCCCAGCACGTTTTTAATATAGTTGTTCATCTCACTACAGAATGTTAAGATCTTTGACTCATTATTGTTAACTGAACTGACGAAGGTTCATATTATTAACAAGTTTTCAGCACTCCCGCATGGAATATTGATTTTATCTTCATTGTTTATTGATTCGGAATTGTTACCTGGCAGTATGTTCCAAAAAGAAGAAATAGCTCAATGAATCATGAATACTCCAAAGTAAACCAATCACTGGGGCAACATGAATCAACATGACTACCACTTCGCATATTGCGAATATTCCCAAGATAATTTGTAAATTTCCATGAATTCGTACTAACAAATAATGCACGCAACTCAAACGACAGTATCTTTGGTGTCCTCAGTTCAAAATGCCAATATTTCTTTCGTACGCTAAATACTGCTGGACCTACTACTAATACCATCAACCATACAACAACCAACAACCATACCATACAACTGAATCCTGAGTACATTTTATAATTTGAAAGTTAGTATAATAAGAAAAACATAATTCTAAAACTCTGTTTCTATGCAACTTTATTCATTCGGTGACATAACATCAACGTTTGCTAATTTATTTAGAACTCCTTTCAATGTACATTTTACATGAACATAAGACCTCACAGCGAGGAATATTCCTTGAATTACAATTTTAGATTTAAGGATTTTAAATTTTAATTACAAAGTATTTGCTGCCGTATTTTGAGACAATTTTATTGAAATATTGTAAATAATGACGTTAAATTTGGCAAGAGATTTTGACAAAATAATTGTGGAAAGAAACAAGAACAAACCCATTTAAGTTAATTCTTTCGACAGTTTATCGAAATTCTTTATATATGCTCTCGCGTCGTCGATCGACCGATTGTATTAGAGCACAGCCCTGGCGCTATTTTCTACGTTGGAAATTCGACGCTTAAAAACCAGGAGCGTGCCGCTGAGGCTCAGGGAGACGAGGGCCTCCTACCGCGCTCAGCGACGGAGGCTTACTGGTCGCCCACGGACATTAAAAAGGCAGGGGTCATCTCCATAATGCGACACGTGTTCCGCTTTCCGGTTAGCTGACGGACGAGACAGCCGTGTAGCCGGTGGCGAGGTGGGGGAGACACGGGTGGCGGGGGTGGAGGCGGCGGCGAGGGCGGGATGGAAGCGAGTTGGGGACTAGGAGGTGGCGGTGTGGTGGAGATGGTGGAGCCGGTGGCAGTGGTGGGGGCGTGGCGTGGGAGGCAGCGATGGCTACAAAGCGGGCGGGGGGGGGGGGTATGACAACTGTGACAGTGGAAGCGGGTTGAGCACACGAGTCAGAAGTTGTGCAGAGTGAGAGTTACTGCACGTGGTGGGAAAGGAGTTGAAGTGGCGGCGGTTTGCAGTTGGACTGGCGGCAGAGGAAAAGGATCTCTGTGGAGTACTACGAGTATAATGAAGGGACTCAGCATTGACTGCGGAACAAAGAGCAAGAAAAGTTTGGTGCTGAAGTAAGAGGGTCTTTTGACAGCGTAAGAGAAAAATAAAAATTTGTTAGTAGAACCTAATTTAAAATTATATAAAAATGTGAGTTAATACTAACGAAAGTGTAAAGAAAGGAAGGCAAATAAGAGTCAGAAAGGAGAAAAGGAGACCGTAAGTTAACGTATCATGACAGATTATACTACCTCGACAGAAAATTGGCAAACACTAAAGTTTATTCGCAAGCAGTGCTTTATATAGATGTTTAAAAAATAGTTTCCAAAATTGAATACAATTGCTACCAGAAACGACAATTTAAAGATTGTTCGGTTTGTTTGAAGTATTCTTCACACGGTTTTAAGTATTTAAGTAATTCAAAATATGTAATCTTTTTCCGTATATGAGTATATTCTATAATTTCTTTTAAAACTCTCAGCCATATCAACTAGGTGGAGAACTTCTTCTTTATCGTTTTCTTTGTAACCCGAAAAACAACAATATAATAATAATAATAATAATAATAATAATAATAATAATAATAATAATAATAATAATAATAATAATAATAATAATAATAATAATAATAATAATAATAATAATATTATAGCAGTGTGATACTTCCGCGGGGCGAGAAATGTGGAGCGCTCCCGTGAGATCGGGGGAGCAAACTAAGAGGGGAAGGCAGCAGCGCACATCGCGATGGGAGAGGCTGAGTAAGAGCAACGAGAGGCGACGGGGACGGGGACGGCGACTGGGACGGCGAGCCCCCCCCCCCCCCTCGGTCTGCCGGATGGCATGCGGAGGACCGCAGGTGGAGCAGGGATCTGCATAATGAAACGCGGTCCGGCGCGACCGGACGCGGAATTTGGCTCTGGATCGCTGGCGGACGCACAGGGACACGGCACCTAGGGATGCGTCGCTCTGCCGCCAGGACTGGGGCGGAGGGGGTGGTGGTCGGGGGGGGGGGGGCTCTGCATACGGGCTGAGACACTACGGTTCATGTTTAACAAGGGGACGCTAGGAGCGACGAAATCGGATTGTCTGGAATAACTGCGATGTTTCCTAAACCGCGTTAGTGTTACATTCGAACACTGTTATGCACGGAAACATTTACAAGTAGTTTCAGTAGAATGGAGCGGCAGTTTCATGACGAAGGTGCTTAATGAACCGCCTATCGCGACCTCGTAGCTGGATTTACGTAGTGGACGTCATTTGTTTAGAAACGTGTAACTTTTCTATTCGTTCATTAAAAACCTTTATTAACTTGGCTATGATTTTTCAGGAGTGACCCAGCAGTGAGTGGAATTGAATCAAACTTTTACCCAATCGCATATTTACTCTACAAACTTATCTTTTTTAAAACTTCGTAACTACTGAAAACTCTCTTTCAATTTTAATGACTTGTTTTCGTTTTGATGAAAATGATCATGTTTTTAAAACTAGAATTGACAACTTTAGTGAAAAGGCACCCATAGCAAGCTTTAAAGTTAACGATTTTTTAAGAAAAAATTGTTTCTGTTTTCTGTCTTTTTTAACTTTGTTTTAGTTTTATTTGTCTATTAACATACTCTTATTGAGGCAAGATTAAAAAGTGTCTTCGATTAACACAAATACAGAAGCAAGGTTTACAAACAATTTTTTAAATATGAAACTGAAAGTATCCACTACATATTTACCTTGCATTACTTATTTGTAACATATTTATAAAATAACAATAGTTCATCTATTGTTATATTTTAACTTATTGAGGAATAGAAGGAACCCGTTAACAAAAATACAAATAATTATATTAATACAGTAGTGTATTAACCAGGATAACGTAAATGTTTCAGAATTCATACTAATATTATAGTAGCTGATGTTAAATAATCTGGCATGCTCTTAATATAGAAATATGAAAATTATGGATTGTCTTAAATATGGAAGAGCCATTTTATGGCACGTGCTTATCTTACCAAGGGATAATTTCTCAACAAATGTCCTTATGTGTGTTTTTGGATTTTCGAAACTGTAAGCTTTTATATCAACACATTTAATGAAAAATTCAGTTAACTATTTCTCTCCATATCCACAAGACGAATGTTTGAGATAAGAGTGCACCAAAATAATTTCGGCTTCCATTAAATTTCAAAAGACAAAGAAATATATCGTGTAATCTTCAAAGTAACAAAAGAATTTATAAAGGCTTATATCGGACTCAGATATTAAGAAAAAAATAAATTACCCATTCTGGTTTACGAAAGTAAATTTTTCACGTCTCTTTGTGAATACAATATCACATCGGCATTCCAATCTGGGTAATGAATGGTTCATCATGATTTAAACTGTCACAAATCGAACGGAAATGAAAGTTTTGCATTCACAATCAAGAATTCTAGTATAAGTAATCAAAGAGAAGTATGTATTTAAAAATAAAACCTGAAATATATATATATATATATTGTGACATACCTGGTGGTGCCGGGTATCTTCACTGCAATATAACACTAAGAGAGGGTGTCTTTTACGTGAATGGGTCCTAGGATAAGTCGGTGCAACGTTGGGGAAATTATTCATACATAGAAATACAATTATGACAGGATTTATTTTTAATCAAAGTTACTATTTACATAATCAGACACCGTTTTTATACTCCGCCTTGGTACCAAGATTAAGAGTAAAATACAACTTTCATACCTTCGGGGCCCCGGTTGAATACCTATGGTATGCGGAGAACCGCTCGTGCCGACAGGGTTGTCGACCTCTGCTACTGCTGCGGGCCGTCAGCGCTGGATGGCGTGGCAGTTGTCCACGGCCGATGCGCCGATAATTCTCCCCGACCAGGATCTTGATACCAGGGCGTCGCACTTCTCTCGAATCACCGTCCGTCAGTGGGTTTAATTGTTCAACCCGCGCCGATCATGCGTGCCGAACTCAGCTCCGTACCACACAATTACCATGACCATTCCCCCATACCAACTATTAGGAGCGTGATTAATTATTCTGCCGACACTAATCTTTTACTTTGCTGATATTTTCAATGTCCTATGTACACTCACGTTATACTACAGTTTCTGATATTTGCACAGTTACATTGCGTGTCGTCTGCGTCCATGCAATACTCGCGAGCTTTCGCCACACGTCCGCGCTCGTCGCCGCTCCGCTATCGTTTGCCCTTCGCCGGCCGCACGTCGGCACATCCTTCGGCGGCGGCCGCCTTAATCCAACTAACGAACTTTTTGCACGTGCGCGCTGCCACGCTTGTACCCGCCGTTCTCACGCTGCTCGCGGTGGTGGCACCGGAGGCGGTGGCAACCGTCGCTGGCTGCCCGCTGCTCGCAGCGCCCGGCGCTCGCACCGCGCAGTTCAAAATAACTATTGATTTCTTACACTAATGATTTAATTAGTGTAATGAAACACATATTCTGGGTTTCATCACCCCCCCCTTTCTTTTTTTGAATTTTTCCCACTTCTGGAAAAATTCACACTAGTAATATCGTCACTGCCGATGGTTGCACTCTCTTGCATAGTGCCCGACGTCCTATATACACTTATAGCTTAGAATCGAATTCACATGTGATTACTTATATTAACACTAATATTACACTATTTACACTTCACTATTTTCCATACCTGTTGACCAGGTTTCCGATTTGAAGCTTGTGGTGTCCTACTATGTTTTGTTTCTTGTATGACGGTTTATCCCCATTTTGCTGACATTGATTTCCTAAATCACAGTTGTAGGACATAGCTTCCAGCGTGTTGAACACATCTTGATAGGTATCATCCCATTTCCAGCTACGACCTCTTCTACGTTTGTACCAATGGTTGACTATACCATCATTCTTCCCTCGCCCCTGACTTCGCTCCATTTTGGACCTGCCTACATCTCCTTCATTCCCATGCTTTGGGGCGTCTGCAAAGGTGACTTCGTACCTCTCCAATATCTTCAAACCCCTTCCTAAATCGGTATGATCTGCTCTGCCCAGTAAGCTCTGCACGGTGACAGGATACTGTTGCGTTGACATGCAACTAATTCCTCGATATTTTATAGGAGCAAATAATGTTGTTGGTTCCATAATGCTCTTCGTTCTGTATCCACTACTACTTCCCGTGATGTAGTTGTAATGGCTATTCCTCTGGTCGCTCTTGATGTTCATTTGGGTTTCTTCGCTCCGTTTTCGTATGGAAATCTTGTCTTCAAATACCTTCAAAAATTCCGGAAATATACCAAAATTCTCTGCCCACGTCCTGGCGTTCTCTTCTAAAATTGGGTGTAATAACTGGACCTTATATCCTTCCAATATGTTGTTTGATGCTAGGTGCCGTTCTTCTGCTCGCATAACTACCTTAGGGTTTTCCGTCCCATCTCCCAAAGATTGCATCGACTTTGGAGGCATAATTGGTGTCACCCCATACTTGACACTTGGCGACATTTTCTCGTCTTCTTCCTGTTTAACCTCTTCTTGTACTATTTTCTCTTCGCACCCTCGTGTATTTTCCACGATTTCTTCTTCTACTATACGCTCCATTTCTTCTATTTTCATTTCCATTTCTTCTTCCATTATTAACTTCAATTCTTCCGTTTTCACTTTCACTTTATAAACATCCTCCTCGGTCTCGATTTGGACCTCCACCGTTTTGCCCTCCGCTGTCTTGACTTCCTCATGGATTTGGTTCGTCATCCCCTCGTTTCTATCTGTTACCGCTACCCTAGCATCTATTTGATGGCATGATTGAAATTTTAGCACCTCATCTTTCCTATCCAGTTCCTCCGCTTTCCCATACGGTTTTTCGCATATTTCGATGAGCTTCCTATTCCGTTCTTCTGTGATTCTTCCCATTTCTTCTGCCGGCTTCTTAATCTGTTCTTCAACCACCTTCCCGTTCTGTTCTTTTATTAGTTTTCTATTCCGTTCCTCCGCCTTCCTATTCTGTTCCTCCTCGGATCTTTTCTGTTTACCTAATTCTTTGCTCTGTTCTTCCGCAAATTTCTCAATCTGCTTCTCCGTTTGCTGCCTCAGCTGTTCTTCTAATGAATCTTCTGCCATTACGCCCGTACACGCTTCGTATTCTTCGTCCATCCCCAAGTCAAATCCTACCGCCTGGCTCCCCAGTTCTACCACCTGCCGTTCTAGATCTATATTTGCTCTGTGATCGACCAGAAAATCCGTCCCTATGATTACCGAATACAATAATTTTTTGACTACCAGGGCCACCATCTCATATACTTGGTTGCCAATCCTGGCTTGAAACATGATTTGTTTTGTGATGGGGCTTGACTTCTTCTGAGTTGCCCCAATCACATACGCCCTATTCATAGGCAAACACATTACTTCTTTTCCTGTTGCTTTTAACTCCTCATACATTTCTTCTGATACTACTGTAGTCGTGCACCCTGTATCCACTAAAGCTTCTTTAATTATACCTTCACATTCTATCGATATCGTGGGACATTTCCTGATTCTAACCGCTGAGTTCTTACATCTCCGCCACGGTTGGGTATCGTAGGTTACCGGCTGCATAGCGTTTATGGAGACCGCGTTTACATCATCGATTTCCGCGTCCGCAATGGGGCCACCTATCACCGCGGACTCTATTAGTTTAAATAGTGTCCTTGATCACTACTTGTGCTAGGCTGTGCTAATCGGTCGGGTGCATTCCCGCCCCCACCTCGCGTCTCCGTACGGTTTGAATTAGATCTATTCCAGTCCGGTCTCTGGTTCCCCGGCTCTGGTCTCCATCCGTCTCCCCCTCTTCCGCGTTGGTTTCTCTGGTAATCATTGCTCCTATCATTCCCTTGCCCCTGGTTACGTTCCGATCTAACCATATTAACATTCCCTTCATTTCTGTTCTTTGGTACGCCTGCGAACGTCAAGTCGTACCCTCCTAACACATTCTGGAATCTTTCCAGGTCGGTGTGCTGCACACTACGTAAAAGATTCTGCACTGTGACTGGGAACTGTCTCGTCAATACACATATTATTTCCTGATCGCTCATCGGTGGGGATAGCGTTTTGTATTCCATAATACGCCTTGTTGCGTATTCCCGCAAACTTCCCATGGACTGGTTGTAATGATTATTCATCAGGCTAATTTTAAAATTAATTTGAATTTCCTCATTCCAGTACCGCTCAAGGAATCGATCTTTAAATGCCTTTACTGATTCGGGAAACTTATCAAATGTATCGGCCCATATCCTTGCGTTGCCTTCTAACATTAAATATAATAATTGTATTTTACACCTTTCCGAAGTATTGATAACATCTAAATGTCGTTCTGCTGCCTTCATAAATATGCATGGATTCTCTTTCCCGTCACCTGAAAATTTTAGTGATCTTGGAGGGGTAAATGGTACCGTCCCGCTTGCTGCGATTGGGGATGCCTTGCATTCTTTTATTTGTTCAATCTCTGTTCGTAATGACACAACCTTCTCCTCGCATTCCCTCTTGTTCTCCAACATTTCTTCCTTGACTACCAATTGTATCCTTTCAATTTTCTCGTCCTGCATAGCGGTTCTATCATCTAATCGCTGATATAGCTTATTCTCTAATTCTCCCCCCAGATTGATTACTTGGGATTCTAACTCCTTTTTCTGTTTCCCTAATTCTTCGGCGGTCCATTGCTCGTGACTTTCTACCCGCTCCGCGATCTTAGTCATCTCATTCTTCGTTAACTCAATTTGTTCTTCAGCGCGTCCTATTCGCCCCCCTATTGTATCTACTTTCCTATTCAGGTCTTCTGCCAGCTTCCTAATCTGTTCCTCTGTGAATAATTTCTGTTCGTCTAATTTCCTACTCTGTTCTTCTGCCAACTTCCTAATCTGCTCCTCTGTAAATAATTTCTGTTCGTCTACTTTCTCATACAGGTCTTCAATCAACTTCTTCTGATCTTCTGCCGCTTTCTTCTGATCTTCTGCCGCTTTCTTCTGATCTTCTGCCGCTTTCTTCTGTTCTTCTGCCGCTTTCTTCTGTTCTTCTGCCGCTTTCTTCTGTTCTTCCCGCATCATCATTATTATCTGTAGTATGTCTAAATTGGTATCTTCTCCACCCCCCCCGATTCGGATTTCCTGCTACCTGGTTCATCGGCGTTGACGTGATTTCTATTTCTTTATTGAAGCTATCTCCTGACGTGTCGTCTAACCGACTTCCAATACCACTATCCCTACTTTCCGATGACCTACTGTTATCGATTCCTACATCTATTTCCCCTACTTCATCCGCCTTTTCTTCCCGGACCAGCACTACATTTTGCGCCTCCATTCTGTTGCTTTGAGCTGTCCGATCGATTCTCACTGCACTAAAGTACCGCACAAATTCTCCACTTACCTCACCTACCGACGATACCACAGTTAACCTATGAATGCACTATATCCACCACAACCCCTGTATATTCTTCGTGAATGGTTTAATTCACTCCTATTTCAATTGCTACTTAATACCGAACAAGCCTCACTCACCACCATAAACACAATAACACTAATTCAATAGCCATATAAATTTCCACTCACCTACCAATGCATAAACATAATCCTTACAATACATAATATTATTACCATTGAAACACATATACACTGCTAACCGACTCGTTAATACTATTACACAAAAATGCTTTCAGATTATAATAAATCCCTTGTTAATTGAAATTACTTTTCAACGCACTTATTGCTATATTATGTACATAATCATCATTCACATTTGCATGTCATATCTCCTCCCTGAATTTTCCTCAATAATATCATATAGATATTCACAACAAACATTCACACTGCTGGTATATATTTCCCAACCTGGTATCTTTTCTAATAAATTCCCCACACTTTACCATCACCAATAAATAATGCACTACTGCGTGAATGTTCCCAGCAAAAAAAAACAATTTTGTGCATAATTTGTACAACACTATTAACCACCTTTATATTCTCATAAGAATTATTACTACTTCCCCATTTCTTTGATTTCCATGTTATAAAAAAATTGCCAAGCCATTCAAATATTATTAATATGTCTTACAAAATTTGGAATTCTATTACATTATATTATTTGTAACATGTACATGTATAGCCTTCATAACCTCAGTAACTACAATATTAACTATATATTGGATGCTCACAAATAATTGCCTATGTCAGCCCGTAATTAATTATGCAACAACATTTTTGTAATTATCAACATTTCATCATGTTTACTTGACTTATGCATATTTTGCTAACACATGTATTGTTACTTTTTGTTGTCTACAATAATACACTTCACTGCCTGCTTCTCATCTGTACCCTGCACTACTATACATCAATTACATGCACATTATTTTCCAACATTTCACCAACTTCCCTAAGGCCACATTTCTTAACTATACGTTATCCACTTGTTCGGGCGCCAGCTGTGACGTACCTGGTGGTGCCGGGTATCTTCACTGCAATATAACACTAAGAGAGGGTGTCTTTTACGTGAATGGGTCCTAGGATAAGTCGGTGCAACGTTGGGGAAATTATTCATACATAGAAATACAATTATGACAGGATTTATTTTAAATCAAAGTTACTATTTACATAATCAGACACCGTTTTTATACTCCGCCTTGGTACCAAGATTAAGAGTAAAATACAACTTTCATACCTTCGGGGCCCCGGTTGAATACCTATGGTATGCGGAGAACCGCTCGTGCCGACAGGGTTGTCGACCTCTGCTACTGCTGCGGGCCGTCAGCGCTGGATGGCGTGGCAGTTGTCCACGGCCGATGCGCCGATAATTCTCCCCGACCAGGATCTTGATACCAGGGCGTCGCACTTCTCTCGAATCACCGTCCGTCAGTGGGTTTAATTGTTCAACCCGCGCCGATCATGCGTGCCGAACTCAGCTCCGTACCACACAATTACCATGACCATTCCCCCATACCAACTATTAGGAGCGTGATTAATTATTCTGCCGACACTAATCTTTTACTTTGCTGATATTTTCAATGTCCTATGTACACTCACGTTATACTACAGTTTCTGATATTTGCACAGTTACATTGCGTGTCGTCTGCGTCCATGCAATACTCGCGAGCTTTCGCCACACGTCCGCGCTCGTCGCCGCTCCGCTATCGTTTGCCCTTCGCCGGCCGCACGTCGGCACATCCTTCGGCGGCGGCCGCCTTAATCCAACTAACGAACTTTTTGCACGTGCGCGCTGCCACGCTTGTACCCGCCGTTCTCACGCTGCTCGCGGTGGTGGCACCGGAGGCGGTGGCAACCGTCGCTGGCTGCCCGCTGCTCGCAGCGCCCGGCGCTCGCACCGCGCAGTTCAAAATAACTATTGATTTCTTACACTAATGATTTAATTAGTGTAATGAAACACATATTCTGGGTTTCAATATATATATATATATATATATATATATATATATATATATATATATATATATATATATATATAACTTGAAATAAATCCAGAAATTAAAATTCCTTTTTAAATAATAGAAACACAAACGCAGAAAAGATATATTACGTGTCTACAAATCTAAACAAAAGAGTCTCCTGATACAAATTATGTAATAAATTTATAAGGAAACCTCTTTCTTAACAATTCCGTAAAATCACATTTCTATTGACTTAGAGAAAATTACTACCTTATTTTCGGGTATAACATTAATACCTAGTACAGCACTGCGTAATTAATGGCGATTTTAATTTATAGGTTCATGTAACGCATTAAAGCTAACACATCTCAAAATTTACTAATCACAGAAGAACATCTTTTTTCTAAAGAGTATTTTTATCACCAACTGTATATATTGTTGTTTGGTAAAGCAGCCTCATCTTCGGGCATGACCCAAAGTCTCCGCGTTTCAGAAGTAAACTCCGGGCTCCAGATTAATATAGACATTCTCATACGAGCAATTAATCAACTCTATTACTACAACTGTACTACCAGTGAACTACTGTAGAATAGTCTACCACTGTATTACAACTAAATTAATCATCTGTAAAATTTAGAAAAATTTATTGGCAATCCATCAGAAATTGAGTTATTAAAATGTTACAACAAATAAAAAATAAACTTGAAAGTATATTTTGGCAAACATGTTTTTAAAATTAAGCTAATCAAATGTTAAAAAATATTAATGTATTGTAAAACATTACATACAAATCTTTATTATTTCATAAAAATATAATTAACAGTATAATTTAAAAATAAAATATTCATGAAGACCAAATATTTGTGACCCCCTCACCTAATTTAGAATCTCCGGGACACGGAACTCCAGATGGTGGGGATATTTAAATTAAGAAAAATATTCAATTTTTGAAGTGACACATTTTTAAATACCTGTTACGAAATTAAAATATGTAGTTCAAGTTGTGTGAACTCATGAGAAGAAACAATTGAGGAATATAGTGTTGTTTACTGTTGACGCGAGTTTGTTGAGAGGGAGACTAGATAGGTTCCGATAATGGATTGACGTCTGAATGTAGAATGCCATTATTCTGGTGTTAAAACCCTAATTGTTGCTACTTAACGATATTGAATATTTGCTGAAAGTAAATCTTGGGGAACATTGGGGAAGTAAATCTTTGGTTCTAATGGTAATAATTATACGAAAGTTGCCTCTTATGTTTCGGGATTTGACAACCCTGGTGTTGCAATCTGGCAACTGACTGCTCTATCGTAAAGTTGTATGTTTTGAGGTTATACGTACTCAGAACGTTTTGACACACGAGCGCTATTTGTGTTGTTTACAGTAACTTAAAAGATTCATCTTGGCCTAAAAATGGAATTAAATCGTGAACATTTTCGTGCGATTATTTTTTACAGCTTTCGACGTGGATTAACTCAGCAACAGTGCATGGATGAACTTAATTCAATTTTTGACGATGAAGCTCCATCAAGGACCAGTGTTTATCGATGGTATGGTGAATTCAATCGTGGTCGTAGTTCACTCTAAGACGAATTTCGCGAAGGTCGTCCAAAACCAGTTGTTGTTCCGAAAACCATTGATGCTGTGCGTGAACTGATATTGCAAGATCGTCATGTGACCTATTGTGAGATTAAGACAACCTTAGGCATTAGTGGGACCAGCATTCATTCAATATTGCATGAATATTTGACTGTCAAAAAAAATGTTCGCGTTGGATCCCACGCAATTTGTCAATCGCTCAAAAAAAGGCTCGTGTCGATTGGTCGAAAGATATGCTCAAAAAATACGACAGCGATGCTTCAAAATACGTCTATGACATTGTGACAGGTGTTGAATCGTGGATTTACGCGTATGAGCCCGAAAGTAAACAGCAGTCGACTGTATAGGTGTTTCAAGATGAGCAAAATCCAAAAAAAGTTGTTCGCTTACAAAGCACTTCCAAACAGTCGCCTGTTTTTTTCGGAAAAAACTGGACATGTCGTAACCGTACCACTAGAACAACGCAGAACAGTCAATTCTGAGTGGTACACAATGATTTGTTTGCCAGCTGTCTTCCAAGAAATCAGGAAAACCAACCGCCGAAGACGAATCACTCTTCACCACGACAATGCGAGCTCTCACACATCAGCTCAAACAACTGTATTTGAGCACCCAAAACATCGATTTGATGAGTCATCCGCCGTATAGTCCTGACTTGGCACCGAATGACTTCTTTTTATTCTCGTACGTAAAAAACAAACTGAGAAGTCAACGTTTTTCGCATGCAAAAGTGTATAGATCTTCATGGGGAATATTTTAAACAATAAAGTGATTTTCGATGATTAATATTTGTTTATGTTCTCTAATCCTGAAATATAAAAGGCAACCCTCGGATAAAAATAGGAATATAACATTGATTTATTAACACATATTAACACACTCATTGTTTTATTAACATCCAAAGTTAATACACCTATCACAATTAGTATTTTGTAAAGAGTATTTTCATTTCTCAATCACTTTATTTTGGAGGGTTTTGTTTAGAAGTAAATATGAGCTTCATACTCAACCAAATTTCGTGATTTTTTGTATTAACCCTGCAACCACTGTACAACTAGTGTATTTCAACACCATTCTGAATTCACACAATGTGAACACTTCTGAACACTAACGCATAGTTGCACGTAAATTTGTAATGGATGTGTATCTTGTTCCATTACTATTTTGGGGGATTTCGATTTTCCTGGTCGTGCATGTGTAGTATTTTTCGATTTTAACTTTTCTACGGTTCTTTCTTTTGTGCCAGGGAATCGCAGGGAGCAGATAGTGAAACTTCAAATCTAAAATAATAATGCAGCAGGATGCCTATTAATAATAAATAATGCCTATTGAGTAGAGTTCTTAACTCTAAATTGAATTATGTACAATTCAATGTCAAACATTCTGTGAAGCTAAAGTACGAAACGTAACGTAGGGTCAATAGCATGAAACATTTATTAATCAGTAAATCTCATACTAGAAAATACACACCGTGTATCTATAACTATCAGATTGCAAAGAACTAGTAACAATGATTTTAAAAATCAGGCACCAAAATTACTCCGTAGTTATAACAAGTGAATTAGTAAACATTGGAGTATTCTCTGAAGTATTCCCTGGAGTATTCTCTTACTTTCGAATGAATTAATTCATTAGGCATACTCGGTTGAGAAGACACATGGGAGAACGCGGAAACAGTCATATGTCATTCCATTTGGGACACTACAGACAATGTTGTATACATAATTTTACCCTCATTACTCACATTGAGCAAGAGTGTCAGGCTTTAAATTTGAAATTCATTCTGTCTTTTAAACATATTTCACTGATTATGAACACTTTATATTAACAAAAAGAGAGCTGCAACGTTACATTCTACTTACAGTAATATTTAAAAAACTATTTAGATAAAAAGTAACAACGAATGCATGATGCACTGGCATTAATCTACTATTAATATTACTATGTCAATGTAAAATGTTCAACCCTCAAATGACTTCTTAAATATTTTGACAATGCACATGAAGAAGCAAAATAGTTTCATTGAAAATATACAAGTGTGGGTGATTGAAGCAATAATTTTTATGATCTTTTAAAAATAATGTTATGTTTTTGAGAAAGGATACTAATATATAAGATTAAAACTTTTTCTCAGCGAAAATGTTGCGTTTTCAAAAGCATCTTTTGGTGTTCAGATTTTTATTATAAATATGTGCAAATTAATTCTCTTTTTTGTGTGTACTAAATCACTTATAATAAAAACGTATTTTTAAATTTTCAAAACATATTAAGAACCCATCATAATTTACAAAAATTTATCTCTTGAAAAATTTGAATTACATAGATGTTACGCTTTATGAAAAATGTAACCAAGTTTAAAATAAGCATTCTAAACTTGACTTTTTATATAGTATTTTTAGACCGTAATAAATTGGATAACTATTGAGATGTATAAAGAGTTGTCAATGTGTTTGCCGAATTAAATAATAATGTTCAAATTTTACATATACATATTCAATATTTAATGATATTGGAAACAATATTGATCAATACATTGGTAGGTTTACGAGTTTCAGAAAATTAAAAAAAGAATTAGCAAATGTTATTCAGAAAAGTAAGGAAGGGTCGTCGTATTTTGTTACGTGAAAACAATATTTTTCTATGTATCTTTGCACACATCAAAGAGGGTTTGAGTTACTTGAAACGATTATCCAACAGACGTGGTGATTAAAAAAAGATGCTTAATTTAATAACTGTTGACTACATTAAAGTTTTATATTTCAGGGAGTTTATTTTATATTTGGAGTACGAAATAATTTTTATATCCCAAACCGATTCTATATTGATATTTGGGACTCATTTCAATACCTGATATTTCATCTTTGCCTTTTTTTGAACAAAGCTGGTTTGGTTGTGTTGGCTTTCGCGGCCGGAGTTTGTGTTGTCTAGGCTATCCGGTACGAGCTGCGTCACTGACATGGTGGCTAACGTTTCAGCCAGCGTATTATGGACTTCCTCAGAGCGTACAGCATTACGCTGTGAGGAAGGCCACAACGCGCTGGTCGAAACGTTAGCCATCATGTCAGTGACGCTGCTCGGCCCAGATACGAGCCTAGATAACACTAAGTTTGTTTGTCTCAATAACGTAACTTTATTATTTCGGTTTCCAACATTGAATTTCACGAATTTCCCATTTCAGATTTTGAAACAATTCAGAAATTATTTTCAGACACAAAAAAAGGTCACGTTCTGACTTGATACCACTTTATCGCTATTTCATATTGTGAATAAATTTACTGAATGGTAATCGCATAGACGGGAGTGAGGAAGTGCAGCGAACAAAGGAAGAGAACTGCCTTTCTTAAAGCGAGGCGCCTGCAGATATTGTTGAGCAAAACCACATACACACTAGTATCACGGGTTGCCTACACTATTGTCATAATACGAATACGTCATACATAATGAATTGTCATCGTACAAGTGGGGTAGAGAGATGTCGACACAACTCGAGCGGCAGACACGTAGTCGTTGTTGCGTCAGATTACAACAATATCAGCAGTGATAGCAAGAAATAAAACACAATGAGAGCAAACCAAAGCAGACGCACACAAATGTCGCTCTTCAACTTTCAGTTAGTATTTACTAGGCTGTCCGGGTGACGCCGCGTCCACGGCGAAGGTGCCGATTCAGTCGCCATTCTGCAACGAAATGCAACGTAATTACGCCCTGAGGACTGACTCCGGCCGCGGAAGCCTACGCTGTAACTTTCAGTTACTTTGCGCTGTGAGATGTATTTTTTTCTCAATAAGCATCGGTAATTCTGCAGTGACATCATCAGTATTTGAATCATCTAATTGAATAATGGAACCCTCTCTTCCCTGACAGCCGCTAGCTGACAAGTACACAGAAATAATCAGAGAAAACTGTTTGTTGACGGGAAAATGGAGATTCTAAAACTCCTGACGGAAATTCTGATACCCATACGATATTTAATTTAATCATTTTCGTCCATAATTGTCGATTATTAAAAGCCTACTTTCGACTACAAACGTTTTTCAGCTCTAACGGATAATGACAAATGAAGTGGAAATATATGAGAGCTGTCTGTACAACACGTTTACGCAATTTTTGGCAAAACACTTTGAGTCGATAACTAGCTAGCGCATGATTTTATACTAATTAAAGACTTTAACTACAAATAAAAAGTCGTGCTACTAAATTAATCATGTCAAAAGTACAAGTCCAATAGTAAAGGAGTTCTTCGAAAAGTTACTTGGTTAAGGTCAAAGGAAATCGGGACTGTCGGCTTTTGAATCCAACAGGTTCAAGACTTTACTTGTTTCGTGAAGTTTAAAACTATGAAGTCTTCCTTGTACGTTTGCAAAGAAATCGTCACGGGATCTATATAAAAATTCGAATTAATTTTGAAAAGGTATTGCAAAACCTTGTAAACTTCTTGGTGAAATGTATATTTAATTTCAGAATATATGAATTTTGTGTAACAAGTTCGTGTTTGAGTGTGATATAAAACAATTAAATACCCTTTTTTTAATAGAAGTGAACGCAGACAACCTATTCATCAGCGCAATGTGACTTTTTTGAAATGCTTTTCTGGAATATTGAATATCGATATGTTTAAATAACCTATTCGATAAATTTATTTTTCTGATAACCTTGAATTTCACGATTTCTATGTTGGTTTCATCGCATCAGTTTTGTTGGATAAAATATTAGCACATTTGACTAGAAATTTGTTGTTAGTTACTGAGTTCATTTTATTTATTTATTCATCTCATGATACTGGTTGGTTGTTTTTGAGTGTAGTAGGAAAGAGAAGCTTAGAAAAACAACAAAGAAGATACATGTTAATTATTACTCAACTATTGATATATAAACATTCTTTTATTTCCCCCAAAATGAAAAAAGGCTTTTTTTAACATATGTACTTACATTTGTAAGCAATATAAGCAATCCTGCAATTTATCGTTTCCGTGAATGAATTTTATGTTACCAGATACATCATTCCTCTTTCGATAAGGGTTCCATACAATGTTTTAGTCGAGAAAGAATTAAAAGTGAAGTACATTTTAGATGTTTAACGATTAATTATTATTGTTGTTGAGTCGAAGCAGATGTTTTTCATTAAAATTAGAGGCTACCATTTACCTAGATAATTTGTTCAGGGCTCTACTAGACTAAAGCTTGGAGAAAGTTGCATTAAATACAATGCTCCTCCAAAAGCCAATGCGGCCTTTAGTTATGTTACAGATTCTCTTTCATAAAAGAACTATAAAATCACACGACTCCTTTTATAACATTCAGGGTTTCACATTATTCCCGAAGAGACATCTTATTCCCATTGAAATTGAGAAGAATATGTCTTCAGAAGGCGACGAGAAGAACAGCAGTGACAGTATCTCAACGCACGGAGCGTGTCCACGCAGTGACGGTTCCTCGATCGACCGGTGTCACGCGCGCGCAACGAGCGCCAATCGGCGCCACTGCTCCTGCGAGGGACGCGCTCCTCCCACGCGCGGCCACTTAATCCCGTCACCTACCTGCGCGACCGCTCGCTTGCTCGCCCAACCGCTCGCTTCCTCGCCCGCCCGCCGCCCGCCCCGAACGCCCCGCCCGCCCCGGACGCCTACCCATCCCGCCTGCTGGCCCGATCGCCATCCCGCCTGTCCTGCCCCGCCCGCCCCGCCCCGCCCTGCCCACCACGCCCCGCCCGCCCCGCCCGCCCCGCCCACCCCGCCCGCCCCGCCCGCCACGCCCGCCATGCCCGCCACGCCCGCCACGCCCGCACCGCCACGCCCGCCCCGCACCGCCCGCCCCACCCCGCCCGCACAGCCCGCCCCGCCCTGCCCACCGCCCGCCCGCCCCGAACGCCCCGAACGCTCCGCCAGGCCCGCCCGCCTCGTCACCCGCCCGCCCGCCCCGCCCCGCCCCGCCCGCCCCGCCTCGCCCCGCCCCTTCACGTCACGTCCGCCCGCTCGCCCCATCACTCGTCTGCCCACTCCCCCACTCGCCCGCCAGCTCACTCGCTCACTCGTTCGCCCGACCCGCCCTCCCGCCCGTCCGCCCTGCCCGCCGGCCCACCCCGACCGCCCACGCGCCCACGGCCGCCCGCGCGCACGGGCGGCGACTAAACCGGCTGCCCACGCGCGGCTCAAGGGGCTCCGACCCATTTAATTTTGCATTTTTGCGTGTCAGCGCGCTTCCTCAATCTGCATACGGGACGGCGCGGCCTAACTGAATCCGGGAACGAACTCCGCTCTTCCCCCGCCCCGCCCCCCCCCCCGCCGTGCCACCCTGCGGAGACGTGGAACTGCCCTCTCACACCTCCGCTCGTCCGGCAGCAACTTCGCCCATCCCGCGCCACTCCGCCTTCCCACACCCCGCGTCGCCCTTCCCAAGCCTGCCTCGTCTCTCCTAATGTAAATATTAACGACGCGAGAGTCAAGTAAAAAATATATTCGTGTAACATTAAAAAACAATGAAGCCATTTAGAAAATATGACATCTTGTACAATATTTTTTCAGCACTCCTTCTGGTCCGGTCTCCTCCCTTTCAGTCTCTTTCCATCCGATCTCTTTTGTACCGTCCTTGTTCCGTCCCCGTTTCAGATCCTTTGTCCGTCGCAGTCCTGTTTCCGTCCCATGTCCGTTGTCCAGTCCATGTTCAGTCCGCATCCTGTTTGCGTCCGAAGTCTATCGTCTCTTCGCCGTCCTGTTTCAAATCGGCCTCTAATCCCACTGCCCCGACTCCGCTGCGATCCTTACGACTACGTTCGCGTTCTCCTCCCTGACTAAATGTAGCTTGCCCTGCCTAAATATACGCGTATAAAAGGTTGAGACCTAGTGCTGTTGTTATAGGCATAGGGGCGAGGGCATTGAATGCTACTTTGTTTACAATACTAAAAAAATCTAATCTGCATATCGTTTATCAATAGAAATAGGTTTCCTGTCACTCGTGAGAGAAAATTTTTAGTTTTCAAATGTTGCTCATTTCGCTTTGTTGTCAACTTTATTCATCATTCAACTATGTACAGAGATAATACGGAGAAAATATTCTGTAACTCAAGAACACATATACAAATACAGTTCTTCCCCACACGTCACATACAGTTTTTACTGTTGTTAGGAGAAAAAAATTACATCAACCAACTCGTCTCCGCTACAACATCCACTCACCACGCTGCGCCCAATCTCTATCTGAATTCTTTCTCTGCCCAACCCAAATCCTTCCTCCTCTTGCCGTCTGCTCAAACTTTCATCGTCCTCTCCCCACATTTGTCGCGAATATTCCTTTGCATTTCACCTCTCCGCTTCCTCGGCTCTGCGCCGCCACCTACACTTCTCTTCCTAATCCATCCCGCCCGTCCCTATCTCTTTCTTGAACCCATCCACATTTTTCCCCGGTCTCGCTCAACGTTCCGTCGCCCGCAGGACGCTGTTTCTGTTATAAGGACGTGTGAGGGGAAGCGAATTATTTTTGCCTGTTTGTGAAGTTCAAAATTACCTTTGGTCACTAATGCTCTTAAAAATACACATCCACCTGACGTTGCACTCTTCTATGTTTTGGAGTGGATGAAATGTTTTCACGCAACGTTACTGGGTGTATTCATGAATACATATGCACGGTCATGCAACGCTTCAATGCAAATGTAATAAAGAATATTTAGTACTTGCGGTATTTTTTAGAGTGGACTCCCGACATTATGCTAACTTAAGCAAATCCACTTTCTGTGTTTGTACAGGTGAGCATACCCCAAAATGCTGGTTAATGTTAGCAATTTTGTTGTATGGGAGATTATGAAGTGTTTTAGAATTAAGTTAATAACTTAGGCAGCTTGGCATACGGACATTCCCAAAAGTTAAATAACAGTAAATCCTTCGAATACCGATGTACAGAGGGTAACGGCGAAGTTGAAAGTACTGGATACTCAGTTCCAAGCCGTGGGAACTTCCGAGCATAAAGCCAAGGCAACTGCCTCTGGCTCGCATGCGACCCTCCCATGCGATCTTCCGATAGTCGGGAAAGTTTCTGAATCAGCCGATAAGGATACGAAGGATGGCGTCAGACAAATATCGAATCTTTTGTACTGAAGAGGAAGTTGCGATTCGAGAGGGCGTTAATGCCTTGAGAGAAGACATGCTACGACTATAAGGAAATATTATTTTGTATTGAATCGTGAAATAAAATGATTAATTTGTCCTTGCAATTGTTCTAGATTTCAAAAATACGCGTATATTATTTTCACATATTAAAATAATAGATTCGTGGACAGTTCACTAAAAAATTTTGTAAAATATTTCGAAAATCCTATTTTGTTATGGAATACATCTAGACCTACGCATGCAGAACTGTCAAATTATCCTTCCTTACACACACACACACACGCACACACATACACACACACACACACACACACTTCTATACAGTACACTATCACTCAAGACGGAAGACCAATAAGAAGTTTAGAGCTTTTCTTGGATGGGGAGGTGTCCCACTAGGGGGAGATAACTGGAGAGGAAATTATCCCCCCGCCGACGTCTAGGTCGACCACGGATCTTAATATCCAGGGTAGGAGGAGGAGCACCGCCATCTCCAGACACAAAAAATATTCAGTACACTAATATATCATACATGAACTGCCAGGTATTTTCTGCTGTGTATACATTTATCATTTGCATACATTGCATTTTATAAGGGTTATAAGGGTAAGTGACCTAATTTTGACCTATTCTTTTTCATTTCCATGTTCTGAATATATATTTAAAATCCAATTCAATTAAAACAAAATATTTATCAAAAAACGAAAAGATGTATACATTTATTATAAAACATAAAATGTTAATTACATTGTTTCTGGCAAAAATGAATGCAAGAAAGTGTGCAATCGGTGCAAATTAGAATAGTGGTTGCCAAATTTGGATTCACATACTCCAAAGTTGGATCTTGAAAGAAATACATGAATGACAAAAACATTGGAAGAAGTGTATGTTTAATTGAAAATAATAGAATTATAATGTATGTGCCTCTAAGGTTCTTTTTTCACTGTAACCAATATTAATCGCTAATAGTTATGTTCAATCCAAGAAGCAAAGACGCCATGATGACAGCCAAGAAGTCATGAACTCGAGCCGCGGAACCTTCTTTATAACCTTGCGAAGAGAAACTTAATTTTGTATTTTTACTTTCATGAAATTTGCCTTTTCGATTTTTCTAGCTGCCGTTTGGATGGGCTGATCGCTAAAACTGTACATTCCACTTCTTACAATTAGTGATATCTCGCACACTTAGGGGAAATTTGTCAATGTCTTGCAAAATATGCCAATTTCATCGTATTTTGTTTTAATTGACAAAATCATCTCAAGAGGAGTTTTAATTATCATTTTCCCCATTGTTTCTAGAACTAAGTTCGTTAGGTATCTACTTCAGCAGGACGTAGTGTCAGACTAGATAACAATGGAAATTGTGGGCATACAATAGTCCAAATAACTTTTTATTTGCATATATTTAATTCCTTTTGCCTTCTATTGACCTGAAAAGAAAATATAAAATAATGCCTCCTAGGACGGATAGGTACAATGAAGGCAAATTTATTGTTACAATGTCGGAAACTAGTCAAAAATTTTAGGCGTAATATGTTTTTACATTCGAACTACTTAATGGTAAAATTTGTCTTTCTGGGCGTGTTCGGAAGCTAAGCGTTTTTTAAAAACTTATAATGATAATACTTATTTGAAACGTAATACAATCAACATGCAAAAGCCGGTCAAGACCGAAAGAAGGGAGTGCCTTTGTTGTCTTGGGACGAAATGTCGCGTATTCGAATCACACCTGTCCATGGATGTTGAGTTGTGACATGATCGGGACCTCCCAGCCCCCATGCGTCACATTTACATATTCTTACTTCCATTCTGACTGCCGTAGTAAAGTAGTAGATCGAGGCAATTGCACTCTAGTACGCTTTACACCAAGTCTCTTGATTTGAGTATCGCGCAATATATTGACGTATATCTTGAGGCAGGGTGAGTTATAGCCAATAAATATATATTATACTGGCTACATTTTTCTTTGTTCATAAGGGAGACATCTTCATCCCAAACGGCTGTTATAGGCGTGAGGAGCCATTGTAGTATCTCGCACTAACTTCTATATATCTGTGCCAGATGACTTCGGTGTTACATAGAGAACTGCTAGCGAAGCTGCGATCAACCTCTCCCCGCTTCGTTTTACCAACTTAACGGGGTTCAACGAGGTTATGTTTTAATAGGGTATGAACTTCGTAATAACCGACAATTCAACTATCACTTACAACTGATTGTTACTCTGTATTCATCTACGTGCAGTTACCCCTTATTCCGATTCGTCCCCATTTCCCCAACATTAAGGTGGTATGTTCGTGGCAGTCGTTAGTCAAACACTCGACCATTTATCACATCTACAGATTACTGATAGTTGCTTGTGAATGTGAACAGATCATTTAAGTAATTATTTGTAAATAGTTACGAGAAAAGTATTGAGTAGTGAACTAGAAAACTAGGTTTACAAATAAATTTAGGCTCTTGCTTGATTTTTCATTTTCATAAAGTTGGCAGTACCAAATAGAGCTCAGATTGACTTCGGTTCCCGCCCTTTTTTTTCTTTCTGTGTTGAATATTAGTCCACATTGTTTACAATGAAAGTGAATTATCGTCAGATAGTATGTGGTGTATGTTACAAAATTTATAAGTTAAGGTGGCTTTATCTCGTACCCAAAGAAACACAGTGATGACAAGGGAAGGGATTGTGAGATACAAATTATAATCGTAAAAGGGAAAGAAAAGGTTCTGAAAATGCAAACAAAAACGTGAAAAGAAAGCTGCAGTTCAAAAAACTGCATTAAGATTTACACGAACTCAGTTTCTAGAATGTACTATCTATATATTCTAGAATATAAGATCATTTTGCACCAATATTTCTTCTTTATATAGTCAATAAGAGGTAATTCTTAGTACTTTATCCAACACTAGATTACAAAGAAATCTGTTAAACAATGCCAGTACTGACTGAACTTATTTCTTCCTCGAATCGCGTAGTAGAACGTACTTCGCAGGCCCATCAAACTGCGCCCGCGCGAGCACTTTCTCGTGTGCGAAAATCCATTCTCTTGTGAGTACAACTTTCCCTGACTCCCCCTTCCTTTCCCCTGCAAATCCGCAAGCGCTACCAGCACTCTTTTGGTATAGATTGCGATGGCAAGGGTAAACATTTTCCTCAGGTCACAGACATATGGATTCCTGCACACCCATTTAAATGTCCTGATTTACCCGTCTGGGCAGCACTTTAAATCTCTCCAACGCAGAACGCTCTCTACGAGATTATACAAACAGCTCCTATGACCCCGGCTCCTTCGTCTCATTAAAACCTCTTTTCGTTTACGAAACAACGCCGCCCTCGGCAGGTCTGTTTTGTTTTTTACAAGCAGTTTCCCTTCGACACATTATTAACAACCACGTGCTTTCATTTAGACTATCATTAAATCAACTGTGCCGCCTTGTTTACGGCATGCAGGACCGGAAGAGTTGGCTCAAAGCATCTACTGATGTTGCTATAGTGTCTCTGACTGGGAGGTTCTATGTTCGAGTCCCAACGGTGGCAGGAATTTCGACGCTAGCTTGACAGTTAGGTCGAAGTAACAATAAAATTTATTCATGTTTGTTTCATTTGTAAAAGTAAGAAACTACTACTGATTATGACTATCGAGTTAAATCTAGATATGAATCACAGACGCTTCCTTTGAATTGGACTCCTTCAAGTTAAAGCTGAGATGTTAGCAGATCAGAAATTGCAATATTTCAGTATTACGTAACTATTTCCAAACGTATGTCCAGTTGTAGCTCAAGTTTTACATATACATGAAAATGTTACAGTAAAATTATAGCTCGTAATCAAACGAATATATCGCTAATAACTTAAAACGTTGATGCGACTACAAATAAACATGTTATACAAATTGAGTAAAAACACAAAATATTGAATTTAAAACAGGGCATGCCCGGCTGCAGCCGACTCCAGGGTAGCAGGGGGTGGTTGAGGTTTTCGGGCGCGTCAACAGCTGTGGTTATTAAGTCTTGTGTAAGAAATATTATTTCTCATGAAGTGTCGGTGTGGCTGCCTCCCTAGAATGTGAGAACCGGCGTCGTCCTTCACGACGACTTGCGACGACATTTCCCTCTTCAGGTATCTCCGCCAATGGTGCACCGCCTCAACCAGAACAAGCCCTAAGCTTGCCTCCCGACATCCGTGTTGGTGTACTGGATAGAAGGGTAAATGTAGGTAAGGCTAGATGAGGGGACAAAGCTCAGGAAGAAAACATTGCGCAAGGTCCGTGACTCGTTTGTTACGAGACTTCTCCGACATTTACCTCACATTGATCGCTATTACCACGAAAAGTTGCCAATAGAGACAATCGGATTCCCCGGGAGAGGTGGTTCAGAGCATTAACTGATGTCACTGCAGTGCCTCTGACCAGGAGGTCCCGACTGTAGCAGGATTTTAGTCACTAGCCAGAGAGATGTGTCGAGCACTCTGGAGGATAAGTATAGCGGTCGACTGCTCTAATAGCTAGTTTTTCGTGGTTTCTGCGATCAAAACCAGACGAACGCCGCAGCAGTACCTTACCAAACGGGACATGGGCTGCGCGCGATCTTTTCTTCCCATTCCTTGTCCTAATCTACCCCTTACTTACACACACACTTGCATGCACCTCACTGACACACATGACGCAAGACTGATCGGGGGCTTAGAAAGTGTCCCGACTGCTGGGAGATATCTGGTTGGGGAAACCTCGCTTTTGAACGGTAGGACTGCGCCGGATCTCACAATCCAGCGGAGCAAGATCACCTCCCTCTCTTGAGCAAAACCACATGAATTACTCTTACGGGGCTTATGACCTTATCAGTTTACACGCCCGGAACAACTAGTAATCAATTAATCAATCAATCAACAGCCAGCATGCAACAATTCTCCTCTGCACAGCGTCTGAATGCGACCTCGCATTCACCCGCTAGGAGGCGCCGGTATCGAAGGCAAGGCCTACACTGGCGGCAGTTGTGGAGGCGTGGGGCCGCGTGGGGTGAGAGGGCGTAGGCGCCGTGGGCTGGAGAGCGGGAGGGGGGAAGGGAGGAGGAGGGGGCGGAGGTTGCGCGGGCTATCGAGCGATTCGCGAGACGCGCGCCCGCGAAGATAACGGCGTGCTCCCAGAGGGCACGCGCCGCGCCGCGGCGTCACGGGAGTGGATTGCTCATCTCCTAAGTGGGCGCGTATGCGGCTGGATTTCGGCCCCGGATGGCCCGCGTTCTGTTGGCTCACCTGCTCAGGTCACGGCGCCTTGCTGTCTGATCGGAGGTACCGCCATTACGAGTTGATAATTGCGTGTTCGTATTTCCGATAAAATGGCAAATAAATTTGTTTAGAATATAAACGTTTAATTTTATTTCATTATTTCTTTTGCACTTTGTACTTGCATATGCATATTTATAATTATAACTTACAAGAAATAAAATTGTGAAAGTTTTGTGCGTTTAGAGAAAACCCAGAAGAGAAAAAGCAGTGTATGGAAACAAACAATTGCCATCTTTATTGAAGAATTAATAATTGTAAAAGTATACATTTGAATGTAACTGAAGTTATTTTAATGAAGTACCTCAATATTTATACTTCTCTTCTCAACATATCAGAAATAGTTCTAAACACGGCAACATGCACATTTGAAATACAATATATTTAAATAACCAAAGTACAAAATAATCATCCCATTTTCTATCTTTAAATATACTCCTTCCCATTACTTCGTATTCTGTCACAAAGGTACGATAATTATTTGCATAATTCACAAAAAATCTAAAACTCAGTATCAGTATTACTGATTTAAATGATTGGTACAAGTTTTTAGATAACAAGTTGGTATGTATCATTTCTTGTGTTAGTCAATTAAAGGTAAAATATCTGGTGAACTAAGTGGATGTAGTTCAACAAATTATACATTATTTCTTTTCTTTTTGTCTCGAATATTAGGCCATTGGCTAGTCACACGTATTGGTGCAACTAACCATCTCGTAATTGCACAAGTGATTATTTGCGCATATACACTTCATTGAATAAGACGTATCTTAAACTACTTTCATTTCTATCCTAATGACCATGCCGTAACCTATCATATATGTATATGTATAACCCTTTGCAACAAATCAATGGTGACAATACAGAAACAAGAATTTCGAATATCAAATTAGGTCTCAATTATAATTGTTATCAACAAAAGTCATTTAGTAGCAGGTGAATTCAGATTTTCACAGTAAATATTGATGAAGTTTATTGATAAAAAGATAACTGATAAGATTTATATTGATGATTGATGTTCACAGTAAATATCTTTGCAGCTTAACTAATGTGTAGAGACGTCAGCAATAAGCTACTTTTTCTTTTTCTATCTTTTTTATTTCTTCATTCGCTTTTCCAGGCAACAGTTACAGCATAAAACCGTCCACTGCTTGTAAAGTCGTCTCCTTCACCTCACTGATCAAGTTCTCAACTTCGAACTTTCTTTCTTCCCTTCTACCACTGAAATCTGTTTTTTAACGCTTCTTTGGCTCCGTGACCCCAGATCTTTTTACCTCTTTCACTCCACCAACCACTAACTTCGTCCTCATTGTCTCAGCACCTGAATAGCCGACGTCTTCTCCATTCTCTTTTCTACCACAAAAGCTTGGCTTTCACACTTTCTATGTCGTTCTCAACCCTTTTCTTTTGCCAATCCCACTGGTCAGATGTTCTCATACTCAACGAAGAGCTTCAAATCGTAAAAAACAAAAACAAACAAACCAACAATAGAAGATAAAATGTATTTTTAAATACATACTAGTAATGCTTCTGAACATTTCAAAAAAAGATTAGTGTAGGAAAAAATGGCTTATTAGTCTACGGTTAATAACTACTGCAATCACCTGAATTTATCACCTGATATTAAAGACTATCACCTGAAATTAAAGATAGAATACAGAAATGAACACGTAAAGCGAATATTCTGGAGAAATAGTTTTGGAAAATTTTACGCCTGGGGTAGAAATGGATTCTTATGGTTTCACAGACGGACGAATCATTATTCATTTTCATAAATCGAAAGGGGGATATTACGGCAATTACGATGATTTGAGCCTAAATTGAAAATTATTTACATTATTTATATATTTGTTTGATAGTTCTCTCAATGCTTCAACCCACAAATGAAGACAACTTTTGCCACTGTAAATGATTCTTGAAAAAATATTATCGACTCTTTCACCAGATTAAGTCACTGCACGTCTTCCCCACCCTCACCCATCGCATACCCCAACTACGATGTGGCCTTCTAGACAAACACCACTCCAGAAACCCGCCCTCCACCTTTACCCCTATCGGGAGAGATGGCTCAGGCCAACAACTGATGTCACTACAGCTCCTCTGACCTAGGTTCGAGTCCCGAGGGTGGCAGGATTTTCGACACTAGTTTGTCAGCTAGGTCGAGTTCAGTCGCTGTCTGGAGGAGAATTCCAGCAACTAGCTGTTTCGATCAGTAGTTTTCCGTGGTTCCTTCGATCAACACCAGGTGAATGCCGGAGCATTACCCTACCAAACGAGCCACAGACCGCACGCGATTATTCCTACCTCTAACTCGTCCTATCCTCTCACCTCACACGCACACTTACACAAGCACACATGCCGGAAGACCGGTCGAGAGGTTAGTGCTTGTCCCGGCTGCGGCGGTGCCCCGCTGGTGGGAGATACCTCTTTGAGAAAAACCCCGCTAGCCGCCGGTAGGTGGGCACACGATCTCGCCATACAGCAAGGATCACAGCCATCTCCCGAGCACAAAACATACACTACACTTACGGGACTAATCACCCTGTTCGTTGACGTGCCGGGAATCGCTAAAACGATCAATCAATCCGTTACCCCGCCATCCCACCGTCTCGAGGTACCACCTCCACCCCGTCTACCACTATCGCCCGAGGGGCCGGGGTTCGCGGCCGGGCGGGTTGGGCGGGCGCGAGAGCCGCGGGAGATATGTGCGGCGGCGGTAAACCGGTGGAATGGGCCACCTCGCCGCCCCATTGGCGCAGCGGCGGTCGCCCCCCCCCCCTGCGCCTCTCCCCCGGCCGTCGCCCCCGCCGCCCCCGCGCGCCGACCAGAATTCGGCCCTCGCGCTGCGGCCGCGCAGCGCCGCGTGGAATGGCGCCACTGCCCGAGAGGGGGCGGGGCAGGGCGCGCGCGGGAATTGAGAGCATGTTGCTTCAATGGCAAGGCTGCTCGGAACACTTTAAGTTCAAATGCGGTGGTTTCATGTTTATATTTACTTCTACATTAAATTCTACCTTTACTTCTACCTTTAAATAAATCATTAAACGTCTATCTTTAAATAAATAAAAGAGCATCGCACTTACTACGCAAAAACTATCCAACCGATGACACTGATATTTTCATAACTTGTTAATACAATTAGTAGAAGGAATGTTTAAAAGTGGTTTCAATTAAATCGGCCATGTGATTAATTTATTATTTAATTAAATTTAATTAATTAAATTATTGTGAATGATTTATTCGTTTATGACGACCAAGCTCCACTTAACTCTACGCAACCCGCCGCACAGTATAGGATTAAGCTCTTAACTGCATACAAATATTCTCCCCCTACGTTTGTGAAATATCGGTCAGTACTATTTCTTGAATCTCGGGCAAGTAAATCAAATTTCTCCAAGATAGTGTCTTCGCGAAAACATTCCCAAATTTGGGGAATAACGTTTTATCAATAGGATACTTGACAACCATTATCACACCAGGACATGCTTATTTCGATATTTATATATCACCTTTCTCATCAATGCCATTATAATTAGAATATTAAACAAGTGATGCTACAAGTGGCACAAACTTTCCCGTATGTTTCTTATTTTCTTTGGTTTGGGAAAGCTATTCGTACTTCCACATTCCCTTGCCAGCTGTCATCTTACGCCGCCGAGTGTATATTTTTGGAAATTTTCTCCTTTCTTTGATTTCTTTATAGTAGAACGGGACATTATTTCAAGAATAATAAATTACAGCTAAACCTTATTAACGTAAATGGATAATTTTATTGAAGAAATTGGAGCTGTTTTTAAAAAACTGGCTTTTAAGTGTACTGTAAACTCCAAATTGCCCACAGAAAATATTTGAGTTTTTCAAAAACCTTTATTAGAAGTCATTTAATAAACCTTAACTCACAAATACAATAGTGTTTACAAATTAGTGGAAATGTACCTATTAACGGCGTGAAAGATCTTCCAAAAAATTTACATTTGTGTAATTTTTGAAAAACAACAAAAAAGTACCCCAAAATGAACTTTACATCATATTAAAGAGTGCAATTAGTACGATCCCTAATAAAAGCATAAAGAAAAATTTGATGCCTTTTTGAGAAAATATTTTTGTATTTTGTGCTTATAGTGCAAGCAATATTGCGCGAAAACTACCAAATGTTTAAAATAAAATGTAAGTAACTTTAATGAAAGAACTAATTACGGACAACAAATTTAATTTGAAAACAAACCTCTATCTTCAATATTGTAGTTGTAGGAAGACGCCGAAAAAAATCATACTTTTGAAAGTTTCAAAAATTCAGAGTTAACCGAGAAAATCAAACATATGCCACTTTTATAAGTGTATGTAACTATTTTTAAAAGAAATTTAAAGAAAAAACGGCAGCCGTTTATGAGAACATTTTGAAAATGACAGGAGGGCTTCATGTAGAGTACTCCGCAATTTTAAAGATTGTTTTTCAAAATCTCAACACCACTGGAGCCAGATGGACATGAGTTTTTTTATATTTGGAAAAAATCCTACATTTGGTTCAGGCGCTAGTAGCGTTCACAGACGGACAGGCAGGTGTATTGCCGGCAATTGATTTTTCGGTATCAAGGACTCACAAAACAGGGCTTCTAACTACATCACGTGTTAGAGGATTTTTTCTTAATTTAGCAACTGGAATTATCTTCTTTTTCGTTATCAAGGCCCGGCAATGAATTATTTTCTGCCGAAAATCCGCCGTTTTTTCGCGCAGCATTACATAACTGTCCCTATACTACGTATATTACTCCGTATATACGAATGTACACGGAAAATTAAAAATACATAATATTAATACGTCACTTTTTATGCACTGCAAGTAAAACTTACCTGAATTACTCCGATGATACTAGTGTTACTATAACGGATACGTTATTACGCCTTGTCATATACTGTCCCGGTCGCTCTGTTTTTAGTCTCCTAAACAACCAGACGTTTAGACTAAGTGAGCTCTTCCAACTAAAAGCGAGCCTGTGAGTCTTGCACAAGCCAATAAATCTAAAATCGGATCAAATTTTCGCTATTCAGAGACGCACAGGGTTGGAAGGGTATTTCTACAAATATCAACCTCTTCTTCTGCAGACTCGGTCAAAGGTTGCCCCAATTCCAATTAGTCATTCCTTTGAGAAACACATAGTTAGTGTGTCTTACGACTGGGTTCTGCTGTAAACGTTTTGTCATACAGATGTTGATGAGGATTTTGAAGTAATCGGTTTTGGTCCACCTACGTTATATTAACTTACTTTGCTTTCATACATAAATTATAGCAATGTGCTGTTATCACTAGTGGAGTAAACCTGACATTGGACAGTCTTTTATTTAGCACAATCATTTAATAGAAAGGAAAATATATATTTTGTGCTACAATGTAAAATAGAGGTAATTTTATTTACTCCCCACACTACTTCATCCCATAATTTAACTAGAGTAATTAGTGTTTATATTACACGTTCAACACCAACTTTTAATAATTATATAAAAACCTATTAATTTATGTAAGAAATACCTCAATGACATCTCTATAATTCATGCATTTTATTTTTACACGTTTTTTAATTTACATGTTCGAAATATTGAAATGAATTTTATCCGGTCGTTAAAATAGTATTAGAGATTCGCTGT